>WEIV01017881.1:750040-778442 GCA_013390005.1 Calyptomena viridis | reverse complement strand
CCCCCCCCCCCCCCCGAATTACACTGTGAAGGCATATCACTGAATGTCCTCTAAAATGTGCATTATGTGCTCTGTGTGCAGGGACAAGGCAATTTCCAAGAAGCGTTGAAGGCAGATTTTGGTTCTCTTGTGACCCCAAGTTTTCTAGAAAGTTTCCTTTTTGAAGAGGAAAGGGAGTTTGCAGGACTGTTGCTGACAGGAACCCCTTGTTGGAGTTGTTGCCAGAGACACTTGAATGACAATTGATAAAAACTAAATAAAACACCCTTAGAAAAAGTGATGAGGATTTTTCTTTTTCTAAAATACATTAAGCAAAGTGTAATGGATGTTGCTTTGAAAATAAATTAATCAAAGTAATAAAATCATAGTTCAAAGATACGTGGTTGCTTTAATTGCAGAACCTGTCTTAATTGTTAGCCATTCAGTAAGTGCTTCTTCTTTCTGGGCAAACCATCTATTCTCATCAAGGTCACATTTGATACCTTCTTTCTTGGGTAAAAGTTCAATGTGTCCTTGGACTCAAGGCTTTCTGAAATGTTGGAAAAGGAAGAAAACACTTGGATTGGAAAATGAAAGAAGTNGTAGAGGGGTCAGGTGATCTTGCTCTCTCGTCTTCGCTCCTGGACCCTGGAAACCCCCATTAAAGTATTGTGTCTTCTTTCATAATTATTAATTTATTTTGCAGTTTTTGTCTCCCCCTCTGATTTCAGGCATCACTTTATTTTTTGAAAGAGTACTTTACTTTTATCTTCGCATAAACATAGAAGAACTGTATATGTTTATTTGACTTATAAAACTGAAGTGTCTTTTACAAATTTTGGACTTCAATCCTGCTGCTAAATCCACTATCATATTGTGCATTTCTCTTCATTGTTGTTCTTGTAATTATTAACTTATCCTTCTTGATACTGTTCTTTCAAACTGGTTAACACCAAAACTGTTGAATATCATAGAGTCATAGAATCATTAAGGTTGGAAAAGACTTGTAAGATTATAGTATGAACACTGAAAAAGGAGGAGGAAAGGATAATATGAGCCTAAAATGTTGTCTTCATCATGTATACATTAAATTTTGTTTAGATAATTGTCAGAGGTTAAAATTTAGTAGCTGTTCCTGTTTCCACAGTTGCTGCACTGTGACAACACAAGGTTTGACACAAAATTCACTTATTGGTAGAGCCAAGTCAACATATCTCAGGGATCCTTAGTATTTTAACAGTAGTTCCTTGTAAAAAATTGTTCAAGGACTTAGTAAAGTGTGTTGTGTGAAAGAAGTTTAGGCTTTGTCTGGTTTGTTTTGGCATTGTAAGAGAATGGCAACCTGCCATAGTTGTAGAAGTGGTTAACAGCTGAGGAGGAAAAAGAAATGGTCTAATATTAGCATTTGACCTGGGAAATTACATAATAAACCATCAATTCCTCAAGCATCAAAAATTATGTGATGATTCCAATCTAAGTGTCTCTGAGGGTCTCTAGTTGACTGACAAGTTTTGTTTCTTTCATGTAGACAATTAAATATTAACTAAGTATTTTTAAGAAACCTTGGCAAGTCATTTGTTCTCTTCTGCTCGAGAACAATCTTGGAATAACCATAATATTTATTAATAATTTATTTATAATATTTTATAATGCATTTGTAATCTTGTAATTTAGAAAAATAATGTTGTATTTTGTAGAACAGCAGGGTGCTTTTAATGCTTTTTGTGCAATCTGAAAAAGTAAGATTTTGCAAAATAAATCCAAGAGAAGAGCAGAACTGTTAATGTGTGGTAGGTGGTGGTGTACTTTTTTAAAGGAGAGAATGACATCTCTTTTGTTCCTGACTAGTTAAGTTTGATATCTGGGTTGTTAGGGACTGAAACCTACATCACAGGCCTGAAAAAGTGACTTGCTGGGTTTTTTTTGTTTAAATGTATCAAAATAAACACTCCATAGGAAGCAGATGTTTTCCAGTACTGATGTAATCCCAGTTTTGGTTCTTGGTCCAATTCCACTCCAGCTAGCTTACTGTTGTGGTTTTAAGTAACCAGAGTTTTTTATTAGCTGGGGGGGCTAGGAGAGAGGCTTCTTTAAGAAGCTGCTAGAGTTTTTCTCTGCTCTAAGCTAGCCAAGGTCAGGCAACAACGCCTCTGTGATAACATATTTAAGAAGGAGTAGAGAAAGAAAGTCTGCGCAGAACATCATGGCTGCTTAAGAGACAGGAGGGTGCGGAGCTTGATTAGCACCAAGGTCAGAGAGAGGAGAAAGAGAAGATGCCTTAAACACTGGAATAGGGCCCCAGCAATCTGTGAGGAATCATAGGGGCGAAGATTNGGGGGGAGAAAGGTGTCTGTAACAACTATCAAACTGCTCACCCTTAAACTCTTAAGCTCTGATTTTAGTAGTAGTTGTAGTTGTAGTAGTAAACTCTTAACATTCTAAGTTAGAGCCTGTTTTGCTTGTGTGAAGTAGTTAATAAACAGTTGCTTGTAATCCTTATCACAAAAGTCGGAGGTTTTTTTTTCCCTTCTCTGAGAATTTTAGATCTATGTGTGGGCTCTCGGCTTTTAGCCAGAGTCAAACCATGACACTTACTCAGTCCAGGAATACATCAACGAAGAGTAAAGAGGTGCAAAGAAACTCTTGCCTTGGATATATTTCGGTTTATTGACCCTCTGCTGCCAAGAAGGCTTCAGAGGAGATCAATCCCCAAGGGATCCAATAACAGAGTATAGCTCACTTCCTGTTACACGGGTTTATAAAGGGGTTTGGATTTCTGGGAGGGGACTAGGGAACGGCCAATGGGAAGTGGAGTGGTTTATACACCGCCACACAGTACGGATGTCAAAACTCTTCAGTGAATATCCTCATTGGCACTGAATCCCTGCACTGGTTGTCATTGTTTCAATTCCAGTTTTGGAAAGGTATTTTCCGTACCATTTAAAACAGCTGTATTTATTATCAGCACTCAAAATAAAATATTCTCCCTGAAACTTGTCCCTTATATTCTATGAGAATATTTAGCCAGATTACTGTCTTCCATCTCTAGCATCTTCACAGGCAGGGAAGACGAAAACACTGAACTGCTGTGCTGAGTATGATGTTCATCCCTGGGAGATGTTTCAGAGCTGCCTTTAACAGGGCAGGTGAGGCTGTCAGTGACTCCTGCAGAGTCCTGTGAGGAACCTTTCCCCCACATTGACCAGAGAAGGGTCACAGGGTCAGTCATGTCTCAGCCCTTCCATTTTCCAAGTGCTGTACCCACAACATAAATTCAGGACTTAAGAAATACAAAGGTGATGGTTTCCATATAAGGAGAGGCCTTCACAATATGGAGATGTATGTGAGTAAGTTTTCCTTTCCCACCCATTGCTAGAAGTGGAAGAAACTAATGCTTGGATCAGATCACCGATCATTTACGGAACTTCACAGAACCATCATAGATCAGAATTTCTTTGGTCACTCATAAAGCATCTTGTTGACTCAAGTGTCTTCTAGATCTTCAGTGTTTATTACTTCTTCAGATCTCTTCTTGGTAGATTATATTATCCAGAGCATGTTAGTTTCGGTGGTGTTTTGAATTTTTTTCATGCCATCTCAAGCTGCATGTGGTTTCATCGTTCACCAGCACTCAGCAGTGAGCTTAATCTCCTGACTGTCACTTAGATGTCATCACTTTGTTTTTGATTGGCATTTTACTGTAATAAATTTCCGTGTGTGATTCAGTCAAAGCAGCATTGTCTGTGCACGCTGAGTCACAGTTTAAATTGTTATCGATATAGCCCCACAAAGAAACTAATCTTTCACTACAACACTTTGTTCCCTATGGTTTACTCAAGATTTTTACACAGCTGTAGGGCTTGTTTTGGTTTACAGCGATTGTGACACAAAATGGCTTGCTGTGCACCTCTCTCCTTATATTGTCTGGTTTTACGTTTCCCCTTTCCTGAGATGTGTTAGTCTTTAAAGCCATTCAATACAATATTTTTCATTGTTACGTCTTGGAATGGCTTCCTCATTTAAATAAAGAAATCATTTAGGCAGTAGGTTACGTTTAAGTCTTTTCTTCCAAAGCTTTGCCATGGGCAGCTTAGTCAACCTCAGGATAGTACAGGATGCTTGAAAACATGGAAGCACAGTTTTCTCTTTATCCTTGTTGCTAGCTGTCTACTCACAGTGTAGTCATTCCCATACTTCTTGACTAAACTCCAGGAGTTTAAATAGCTTTCTGAGAGTTGTATAGGCTAGTCTCTCTGTCTTTGCTGGGAAAGAAATATTAAAAACACCCACAAACATCCCAACAACAAACACCACTCTTCTTGTTTTCTTTACAACTTACTTTTAAACACTGTGATTTAAACCCGTTGGATTATAGTGATGCATATTAGTAGTAATTGCTTAAAGAATTTAAAACAGTCTAATGGAAAGCAGTAGTATTGTGAGTCATTAATTTATAATGAGACCATTTTACTCTTCTTTCATGCTCTGGTATTCCTGAAGCTGTCTGGTACTGTCACTGTAATAGAACAATGGAGGAAGGAAACTGATTATTTGTGAATATGTGTGTATTTCCGGTAATTTCTGGGGTCTTGAAACAAAATCACTGTTGTTATGATAAATCTCTGATGCTGTAGAATTCCTGATCAACCCAACTACAAGACCATATGAAATGTCATCTGAGTTGGAAGTAGGATTTAACATGGCTAAATTGGCATTGTCAGAAACTTTTTTAACTGTAATATGTACTCGTAGGATAGTGATAGACTAAAAGAGACTGTTTTTTTGTATTTCTGTTGCATATAGTTGGATGGCATGGTGTTAATGATGGACGTTGACATAAAGGAACATAATTGTGTCTTCCCTTCTAGGAAGATGGTCTTAGAGATGTGCTATCTTGCAGTTTAATGTAGTGTGACTATTAATCCAGCTGTCTTGCATAGCAGACCTTTTAAAAGGGGTGTTTGCTGACATACTTCTTAGTGAAGAGTAATTTAAAGGAAATGCAGTTAGCTGGGGTTTGAAACTGATATATAAAGGTTTTATTTTGCTTTACTTGATTTTTATTGTCACATTTTAGAGTTAGGTCCTCAAAAAAAAGAAACCGATGTTTTAGAAGGCTGAAGAAAGTCAGCATGAATACTATCATAGAAAAAGGAGAAGAAAGAAAGGGGAGAAAAAGAAAAAAACCCCAGAGGTGGGCAGGCCAGAATAGCCAGCCTTACTTCCATGTGCAAAAAACTACTGGAGCAAATGTGCAGGCCTTGCAAGCACTAAAAAATAATACAGTGGAAGTAGCAGCCAGAGTGGATGTATCAAAAAGTAATCCTATCAAAGGGACATTGACAGTGCAATAGACCTTGTTGGTGTGGAAGAAACAGTGGATGTTTGATGTTGTGGCTTCACTTCAGTGAAGGCTCTGACAGTTTCCTGTGGTGTTCTCATGAGCAGTGAAGGAGACTTGTAAAAACAGTGTGGGCCAGAGATGCTTGCTGTGGAGGAGCTGAACAAAAATAGCTGAAAGCAGAGCAGTAAACTGGGTTCAGAGACTAGGTCCTTTCCAGTACTAGCATTATTGAAACATGGGAATAGGTTGGGAATCAGTTTCTGGTGATGCTTATGGTATTTCTGTCCCCTGAGGCCTTTAAGAAGAGGCAAGACAAATGTACCCTACTAATGGTTTCAGCAGAGATATCCCAGCCCTCCTGGTGCTGGGAGATAAGCTTCGTGATCTCTTGAGCTCCTTTAAAGACCTATTTTGTATCATATTATCTCAGAAAAGACTGCATCACTATGCTCTGCTTTCCTTGCCAGTCAGCCAGTCTGTGTGTGTATATGTTTTTATAGCTCTAACACTTAGCCAGAGTAATTTTGGCTGTAAAGAACACAACTCCAGTGTATTGGTTAAATCTCCCTGTGATTTTCTACAGCAAACATAACAAGAAAAAAATTATGACAGTCTTTAACTTCATTACACAGAAGTAGCTTAATAACTTCAACAAACATGAGCAAAATAAAGGAATTAACCAAGAGAGTAGCAGCTATGGTTGGTTGTATATGGCTTAAGAAATAAGTCTCCACTTCCTGATAGGGTGAGTGCATTTGCCTGATGTTATATTCGCATGATTTGTTCTCTTATTTATACTCATTTCATTCTCTGAATTTTGTTGACTAGACAATGAACAAAATGGGTGAATTCCCTTGTATATACACAGAATGTTTACTAAGTGATGTACGCAGTAGTTTAGTTTTGATTGAACACCTGACCATGTCAACTATATCAGTCACATATTATTACAGTCCATTTCTTTTCAATACAATCAAATCCAACACATACTGAATTTTAAATATATCCTTTGTGAAGGCAAGTGCAAGTATTAAGGAACAAATTGAAATTACTCCACTCTTCTCTCTCCTAAAATTTTCTCCATATTATTTCCTGCCATACTGTTCTACAAAAAACTATCTGTTCCATCTACTATAGGAATATGAGGAGATTAAGAAATGCACCTCTGTGCACTGTCTGTGCAGTCACTATATCAGATGAAAGTTACAGATAGTACCAGTACAAATGAAGAATGCCGTATTTGCTCAGGACCTTTATATGCCTAGTTCTCTATTTTTAATTTTCACCTTCCACTATATTTCATTATGAAGTTTCAGTGCTTTGGAATGAATGCATGGGGGGATAGTGCTAAAATGTTAAATATAATTAAAAATACTTCTGCAACAAAGAGTATTAATAATTTTTCCCTCTTTAAGAATTCTTCAAGAGAAGTGATAATAATTGCTTCATATCTTTTAGCTCCCTGGATACTGATATTCAATCAAAGATCAATATATTGTATATTTCTGAGTACAGCCTATTAATTTGTTGTTTTAACATCTCAGGCTAGCAGTTTTACTGTTTTCTTTGTCACTTTTCTCATAATTAGAGAAACTCTTGGAAGAATGTGCTTTTCAATCCCCTGGAGGTTTTTTTGCCACATTAAAATAGTTTCTAGATAATGATCTGAAGTGAATTAAAGATTAGTTCTATCAGTAAAACTTAACAAATGATATGGGTGAGGAACAATAAATATTGGAAAGTTAAATCAGTATTGCTGCTGGACACAAGAAACTACTCTCAGAACACATACACACTGCGTCCTTATTGTGACTATCTCTGACAACATTCTTTCTCCAAAATAAGATTTTTTTTTTCTTTACATTGGTATTTTGTAATGGCAATTTAGTTTTGAAAACCAAATGCTTGCTAAAAATGCTTGAGCTAATGGACAGTGGTTGCAATTGGGTTTTGTTTGTTCTGTGGAGATTTGTTCACAGTTACATGGAAATCCTTCCAGGGAGAGAGCAAGGTCTTGGCTTTCCTTAGTGTCCTGTTGATCCTGCACAAAGGGAAGAGGTGGCAGGCAAGGGAACCAAAGGTCCGTCCTGGATGCCTGCAGCTTAGGTGGGACCCACTGAGTGAGGCCGCATGAGGACGAGGAAGGAATTGCTGGGACCAAAGAGGATCAGGCAGACCTTGTCCTACATCCATTTGGCTGGAAACAAGAGCCTGTCTGGAGGATACAATAAACAATCATGCACAGATCTTTTGTTTACTTTGCTGTCTGGTGTGGCCTCACCTTGAATATTGGGGCAGTTTTGGTCACAGCAATACAAGAAAGATATTGAGCCCTTAGAGACCATCCAAAGGAGAGCATTGAAGATGAGGAAGAGTATAAGGGGAAGGGTATGAGGAGAGGTTGAGGGCACTTGGCGTGTTCAGCCCGGGGGAGATTGAAGGAAGACCTCATTGCAGTGACAACTTCCTCAGGAGGGGAACAGGAGGAGCAGGCACTGCTCTGGGGTGACCAGGGACAGGACCCCAGCAAACAGCATGAAGCTGTGTTGGGAAGGTTTATGTTTGACATTATAAAAAGGATCTTCCCCTAGAGGGTGATTGGGCACTGAACAGGCTTTCCAGGGCAGTGGACACAGCACCAAGGCTGACAGAGCTAAAGAGGCATTTGGATGACACTCAGGCACATAGTGTGACTCCTGGGGATGGGCCTGTGCAGGACCAATAGTTGGACTTGATGATCCTTGTGGGTCCATTCTAACTCAGCATATTCTGTGATTTTGTGAGTTTTTCTGTTTAAAGATTAAATACAACAAATGATGTTATAGTGATGTTTGGCTTTTCAGGCATTTAGTGACTTTCCAGTCTTCTGTCAGAAGCTTATATATGGAAATGCTTGGGTAGCTCCATCTCAAATCTGTGACAAACTTGGGATGCTCTTACACTCAGCTGCATGTCGTTGCCTTCGAGGAAACAGAATTTTTTCTCTTTGAATCTTTCAGTAGAGAATACACTGCTGTCAGTGTCAAGTAATCCTAAATTTGGGGTTGTTAAATGTTTGGCTGTCAGGTTATTTAGTACTTTACTTTCCCAAATGGCTCTGTGAACTCTCTGGTTGTGTTTGATTTCTGTGGGAAAGTGTTTTGACGAAAAAAAGGGAAAAATTTTCTTCAAAGCAACCTGTCCAATGCTCTTTGAAATAGTTCACTTTGGCTGACTGGTGGTTTATGTGCCCCAACTCAGCACTTCACTCTTCTTCACAGTAATGAGGAAATTGCACCTGTCTCTGCACTTGCATTTTGTGGTGGCACCTGGATGGATCTGAAAGATAAACCTGAAAGCACAACTGCTGTGCTCAAAGCAGTGGAGTCATTCAATTGCACGAGGAACATTAAATACCAGCTGCTGTAGGTACTGTCAGCAATCTGGGGGAGGCAGAGCAGGAACGAGATTTCTCATTGCTGCAGATGGATCTACGAACTGAAGGTGATTTATGTGCCTGTTCTAATCGAGGCTCAACCATGATTTTGCTGTTCTTGGGCCATGTTTCATTCTTTGGTAGAGCAAATTGTTAAATGTTTTATTACCAGTTTCATCCCTTTCAGCTGGATCATGCTGAGAATTTGTTGATGACAGCTACTGATCAGAAATCTTAGTGTTCTCTCATCCTTCCTCTGATACAGCACCACTGAACTTAAAATAATAAAGAATCCAGTCTTTTCAGTCGTATAAAGTGGTATCCTGCCTTTAAGTGACAATGACTTTCCCCAAGGCAGAGAAACAAGAATTTTCCCCTGTTTGTCGTTATCAAAGTTATCTTAAAATCTTGCATCAATTCATTAGATATTTGTGTGATACTTGTGCTACTATCCCTTCCCTGACTTTTTTTTTTTTCAATTTCAGAAGAGCCTTTGTAAAAGTAATGCTGCACACAGTTTCCCTAACAAGTTATGCAAGCCACCATGAAAGGATTTTGCAGAATCATGCTATAAATCCCTTGAATAGGTGCTATTGATTTCTGAAGAGGTCTTGCTGGAAAACGAATGTGTTGCTCAGGTCTCCAGAGGTGTTACTAAAAGGACAATAGCACTAAAGAAGCAACAGCAGGAGAAAATCAATTCCGTGACTATTTCTTTTTTGCTTGTTCTCAGCTAGATCATACAGGGGAGAGTAGATGGATTGAGCTATATTATTTCAGCTGGGTTGAAAGTTGTTTTCTTTTTATATTGAGACATGTTTGATGTGCCTGAAAAATGTGTGAGCTGAGGTGTATTGCTGGGTAGATGTAGCAAACACATTGTGGCTTGTCAGGCTCTTTACTTGGAGTGTGTGGTTCCTTACACAGCAAGCAAACACCACCTTTACAGAAGGAGTAATCCAGTCATGGTGCCAGAGTTACTTCGATGAGGAAGGTGTTTGTCCTGTTCTGCCACTGTCTCTGGTTTAAGACCAGGCCCGTATGTTCTGTCAATTCATTCATTTGCTGTCAGACAGTGATCGATTTATTGTTTTTAATGAAAGCATACAAATCCTAGGAATTGTATTTGTAGAAAGTAACTGTACTATTCAGTGTTATCGCTTCATCATACCTGCAAGTGATATGTAATGCTTATATTCACACTAGTATGCTGACAAATGACAGGACTAGAGGTAAAAGAAGAAATTGCTGGAAGAGAAGATGGAGGAAGGACCCAGGAAAACTTAAGGTAAAAATGCCCCATGCTTTATTTTAGAAAGATCTCTGATGTGCTGTTGACTTGAACTGAAGTGTCCATTCTGTTGTTCTGAGAAGCAGTAAGTCCTCATTCCTCCATGCCAGAAGTAGCAAAGGTAGAGTACTGATTTTTAAATGAAATTTTTAAATTAAGCTGAAGCTATCAGCTCTTTTCATTTACCTTTTTCTCAGTCATTCCACATGTCAATAGTTATTGTATTTATTCCTTCACCCTTGGGAAGACATCATTATCCTAAAGGAATATGTTTTATCACAGAGATGTATTTTAGCCTTTTTCCTTTGTGTTGTTGTTCTTTACACCATATATTTCAGCTTGTGTCTATAGGAGCAGATTTTTGAGTGTATTTTAATTTGTCATGATTGGGACTAGCAAGCAAATAACAACTAAAATGCTTCTCAAAGACCTGCACGATTTTGGAGACTATTTTAGAAGAATGGGGCTTTTCAAATTCTGAGAAACCCCTCTCTCTACTCATAGGGAACTGATGATATTTCTAGTGTGGTCCTTAGACAGGCTTGACTAGGACAGCTATGTTCCAATTCACACCTAGAACCCAGTTTAAAATGTTGGTGTTTCACAGATAATTTTGTCCATCTCTCCTCCCTGTCTGTAGTAATGCAAGAGGAGGAATCATCTTGCAACCAATACAGAAAGACTTTTGCTTTTATTAAGAGCTGTCTTGTAACTGTTTTCTTGACAATATCAATCTGGTCTCATCAGATTTCTACCAGGTTTTTTCCCTCAAGACATTTTCTTTCCATTTCTGTCCTCTGAATTGAAGCAGTCTTACTTCAATTCTAGCAATGTACTTTGTTCTGTCCCCTTTTTTTCCCCCATCCTCATATACATACATTTTATAAAAGTATTTGGGATAGAAAATAGCTGTTCAACTTGACTCAAACCTGCTCTTGAAGGAAGCAGTCCATTTCCATGGACTAGTTTCAGATGCCTACTGGAAAGAGGGAATGAAGGAATCAGTATGTTCTTTCTCTGAATTTTTGTTCCCAACTCTATTTAAAATTGTAGAACTGAAGAAAAACTGGGGTTAGAAGAGACTTCTGAGCGCCTCCTTGCTCATAGCAGTTTAAATAAATCAGGTTGCTCAAGACCTTGTCCTTATGAGCTTTGAATATCTCCAAGGACTGAGATTCTCCTGCTGCTCTGGACCCCTGCCCCAGTGTTTAACTACTCAGAGGTGAAAAAAGGTCATTCTCTCTTTCTGCCTTGTGCCTGTTGATCCCTGTCCTTTAGCTGCACATCTGTGAGATGGCTCTGTCTTCTCTACCCTCTCCCATAAGGCAGCTTTTTTAAATGGGCAGGCACAAGCTGTAATAAGGCAAACACAGGCATTTTGATTAGTTTCCCGTAATTAGAACTCAGTGCTGTTTGGATGGAATTCTGCAACAGTTTATTCTTTACATTTGTTTCCAATACTGTTATATTTAACAATATACATATACAATTACATTTACTATATAATATACAAGAAGCAAATGCTTGATAATTAATGATCAGTGTCTTATAGACAGAATGAAAAAGCCCCTATTTACACAGGGTACCTACAGACAAACTGTTAAATAGGATTTGTCTCAAGGCACGCATTTATGATTTTACTGGCAATTAGACAAGCATTTAGCAATAGTTCAAGGAAAGCCGTTTTTCTTAGTAATAGTAGACTGTAGTGGCAGGCCCACAGTGTTACCTGAAAAAGATGCTGTTGGATGATAACCAGGTGAACTACAACATGAGTAGCTATGCAAGTTGCTGCATAATATGTTGGAGAATGAAACCTGTAGAACACCCCTCTTTGAGGTTCAAAAGAAAATAAAGTTGCCAAGGACTAAGAAATTTGACAGTTCAGATTTAAGACATATGTAACACTTACAAAAATCGCTCATTTTCCCAGACTTTCCCCTGGCATGTCACAGTAATATCATTCTGCTGATATCACTATCTTTGTACCAATCAGAAATTGTCTGTGGCCTTGCTAATACCTTTGCAGTTCTAATGGCGTTGCTTATGCTGCTTCAAAACTCATTCTTGGCAACATAGTGACAGTCATAACCACGCATGAGGAAAATGTGCATTTCAGATGGTTTTCACTTGTGAACTTGTCAGATTTCCACATTTCATTTTGGAAACAAGTATGTAAAGTGAAGGGAGGTGAACTTTGGCTGCCCTGCATAGACCCAGTGAGCATGAACAATGCCTGAGCTGGGGATTCACATTTGTGCTTCTTGAGTTGATATTATCCACAGAGAAGGTTTTTGCCTTGGAGGTTGGTCTCAGGATTACATGCCAAACTGCTCTTGTAGGCTTCAGTTGCAGCTTTGACTGAGGGATTATATTGGGTTTGTGAACCAAGTTTCACTAAGAGTTTGTCCTCTGTCTGCTATTGCTTGCTATATGTGTGGTTTGGGAAGGTTACTGGAATTTTCTTGTATTGCATCCTCTGATTGCAGGCAGGTGTGTGGTAGGAATGTGTCTGCCTTGGCAAATTAAATCCTGCATCACCCATCAGCAAGTATCATCACTGAAACTATGCTGTCATTACATTTGACAGCATAAAAAGCATTGATTGCATCAAAAATTATTTGAAACATCCTCAAAGTTAGTGACAGAGGAGACATGACCAATATTTGAAGGGATTGGAGATTTTTTTAGATTTTGATCTAAACTGACATTGGCATTAAGCACTCACTCTGAAAGCAGAGTCGGACTACATCTACTTTTTAGTGGACTTGCATGTGTGCAAGGGAATACACATGAAATTGTGTGAAAAACATAATTTTTTATGTGTAAACATAAGTGTGTGATGGAGATCTGAACTAAAACTAGTTTTAGTTTTGTGGCCCATATAGCTTCCAAGAAAACTAATGTTGTTGGCGAATGTCCTTACATTGCAACTTTTCTTCCAAGGACAGGCTTATTTGGTACCAGCTTCATTAAAGAGAGTAAAGTAGTAGATTTAATTTTTTAAAAAAGTTAATTTCCATTTGTGGTGGAAAGTTTACCTGTAACTCTTAAGAAATATTTATTAAAAACACCCCAGCAACACACAGAGACAAACGAAAGCAAGACTCTTTTAGTGAACTGCTTTTATACTTTAAATTTTGAAATTATGTCTTATTTTATGGTTTTTTCTCTACATGCAGCTTCCAGCATACACCACAGTCACACAAAAGCTGCCCCTGATGACCTCTGGTCTGACAACACTGCAGCAGGAAATATCCTCACACTGTATTTCTTTGATGGAACGAAATGAGAAAGGAGATCTCTGCTTCTGTGTTGGCCTCTGGCAGTTAATTTATTGATCACGTTTGCCTGAACTATGACCAGGCCTGAAAATCCAGCGTTGGTCCTTAGTATGGCAGAGTGAAGGTAGAGGACAGTCATGTGGGAACCACTGAAGTTGGAGGGAATAGCATTCTGGAGAATAGGATTTGGCAGTGACTCCAAACTACAACTCCTGACTGCACTGAACATTTTGTACAGGCTAGGAATTAATTTAATTCTATGTGGCTTTATCATACCCAACTGCTGCAGTGCTTGTGGCTATGTACTGTAATAATCCTGAATGGATCTCGCACTGAATGACCACCACACTGCTTTCCCATGGGTTAGGAATATGCCTCCTTCCAAAAGCAAAAACAATAGCAGAATAAATAGATATAAATAATTTAAATATATAAAACCATAATATTTTTGTTTATATAGGTGTTGCTTATGGCTGCTACCTTTACTGAAATTGTGAAACGAGGTAGTCAATGAGTAATTGTTGACTTGGTTAGATTTGTACATATCCTTGATTTGATTTGTACATACCTTTACGTACCTTCTCCCCAAACACTTCTTGTTTTCCTCAACTATGTTTTGCATATTTTATGAATGTCTTGAAAACAGTCAGGTGTACCCCAGGGATCTGCACACAGAATGTTGGAATCCAAATCTGTGGGTATCAGAGCAAAAGTACGCCATGAACTCATTGGATTTTTGCCTCTTTGGGGGCTGCATTTGAACCAGAGCTTTTCTTTAGACACTCCAAATCCTCCATCTGGTACCTCGTATTCAGGAGAGGCCAAGGAAAGACAAAGTTTGATCTTCTGTATTTAATGGGCTTGATTCTGATTGTACATCTCTGTTGCTTCGCTGACTTCACTAAAGAGCACTTCTCTGTATTTCTCTCATTTCAGAATTGGGCCTGATATTGATAGTGGCATCACAAAAAGGAAAATACTATTAGGCACTAACACTCAAGAAAAATGACACAGCCTGGTTCTGAAAATGGAACTAATTTATTCACATGCTCCCTCAGCAGTGAAGCAGAAATGAGTGGAAAGGATGAGAAGTGATAACAGTGATGAAAGCTGTGGCATCCTTCTGTGGGCAGGCACTAAGGCTCTTTTAAAAATGTGCAGTGAGGTTTGTGACACAGAGTCACCATCTTCTGAGAAAATTCTGAATCTCTAATGTTAGGCTTAAGGCTCAAGGAAAAAAAACCAAACATTGCATTTCTTCTGCCGGCTGCTCACTCTTGTATTCTGCTGCTTGGCATTGGCCATCACCAACAGAATCACATTTGGTATGTGGGGATCCCTATAAAATTATGCACTTCAGCTCTTCAGCTGGAAACCAGCAAAAACCCAGTGCTGGTGGATGCTCTGGAAGTACTCGGACAGATGAGGTTTCTGCTGGTCCTCAGTAGGCAGCTACCGGATCCCACCTCAGGCTGGGGATCACCCTTGTGGCTGCATTAGCTCAGCTCTTGTCTAGAAACCTGAGGAAAATTGACCACACTGTCTGAGGGCAATGAGTTAGTCTTCTGTGCTGGTATGCTTAAATTAACTTGACAAACAAGAATTTATCCTGAAGGGCAGTAGTAGATTGTAATGTGGCAGGTAGAGTAGCAGGGACTGCTGATGCCTTGGGCACAGATAGCACTTTCAGTGTGCCTTCATCTGCTGAACCCACTGTCAGACCAGCTGGTTTCTTGCCTGCCTTCAGCCTGACATTGTTCAAGCTTGCTGGGAAGCACGTCCTGATTTAAGCTGTCAGTTTTTGTGTGGTGACCTGCTTTTTTCATGATACCTTGTTGCTCTCTGCCACCCACTGCTCTAGATGACTGTATTGACCTTGCTAACAGCTTTTCTTATTCCAGTTCCCATCAAGAGGGCACTGCAAGCTAACACCATCTCCTAGCTGACTGGGGACCCAGGAGTAGCATCTCCCAGCTCACACCTTGGAGAAGGCACTTACATAAAGCTCTCTCCTCGTTTTTCTGGGTTCTTGTCTTTTGTACCCCAGTGCTGGAACCTCTTGGCTGTGATTAAGGGGAGCCTTCGCCCAGGCATGTGTGGGTGATTTGTTGTAAGTTCATATCTTATCATAAATGATAGTTTTTTTCTACTATATGATATATTTCTGTTACTGTCTATAAAAAATACATCCAGCTTAGTAAACTTGAGAAAAAAAGTGTGTTAGTCTCTGCCAGTTTGTCCTTTCTGTTTATCATTCCTCCTTTTCATTAGATTCCAGCAGAGTGCTCGTCTATTTCTTGGCTTCCCTGTCCTCCAAAACTCTCCAAGTTGAAAGGTGCTGAATGGATTTTCCTTTATTCACTAGGCTTATGAACACAGTATATACATGTATTTAAATAAACAAAACTACAGCAGAATGGGAGGGAGAGAGAAGAATAGATATGTCAGATGTGGAAACTTGTGCAATCTACATCAGGAGATCTGTGTGAGACCCTGAGTAGATTGGCAAACACCTTTGGCCATATCCTCTTTCTCTAGGCTGGACATGACTGCAGCAGCAGCCAGCTCCTGCATGCTTTTTCTCCTTGCTTGTGTGTTCTCCACAGCATGGCAGGCTGGCTCAGAACAATTTCATCTATACCTAAATCTCCTGGGTCAAGAGGGGTATGGGGCTTTCTCCCACATTTAGGATATTACTGCTGAGGGATCAGTGGGGATTCTGGTGTCACTGAATGAAATTTGAACTTCAGAAACCGGTGAAGCTACCACTGCAAAGTGCAGCAAGGCCATGGTGACCCATCTCAGTTTTAAAACAGAATTTGAGTAATCCTCAGTCTTCGCAGTCATATCCCCAGAAATCGGTGTTTCACCTTCTCCCAAGAAGAGTAAAAGCAGATGAGCACCTTTCCTCAGAACCAAAGCTGGCAGAATGATAGAGCCTGTAAACGATGGTTTCAATAAGGGAGATCCCTCGATTTCACAGCTGGCATTACTCCAGATTAGTGGTGTAATTCTTTCTCTCCCATTCCTGTTTCTGAAGAATCAGTTTCAATGTCTTGCTGCATCTGTTTCCTGCTTTGTTCTGCTTAGAGTGTTTCATCTCGTTATGTGAATCTAGCAACTGCTGGGATACTCAAAACCATTGAACCCTTTCAATTCAAGTTGTTGGCTTTTCCCATCCGTGCTGATAGCTAAAAGGGCTTCACTTAGCCATTATTCTACTTGTATGCTTAATGTTTCTGCCGTGACTGTTCACATTTTCTGTTTGTACTGCTGTGACATTCAAAGATGTCAGTGAAGATCAAAGCCAGGTTGAGCCAGCAATTTATAAAGCCCAAGTAAATGAGAAAATGTGGTATGTATCCCAGAGAGCTTTAATTCCTGTGTGCTGATTCGACTTTTTTAAGGACTTTTTATCACGCTATCAGAATGTGAGAAGTTGTCTAGTTTGACTGAAAAAAACTGAAAAAAAGAAAAAAAGACAATCATCCTGGCTGTGGTTTAGGTCGTGAGTAGTGTGAGCAGCCTCCTGCCTCACTTCTCCTCTCCTCTTCATCAGGTCCTCTCCTCATCAGCTTTAGCATTTTTGAGCAAATAATGAGAAATTTTCCTGCAACCTCAGAGCACCACCTGTAAACCCAGACACTTAACTAAGAGTAGAGACAACTCCTTCTTCTAATTTAGAGGATCAGTGCACTGCAGAACTCCCCAGTAACACTTGCCACAGATGTTTGTCACTACTATTTTTTCTTTCTTTAATAGCTTGAGCGTCTTGTTGAGTGCACAGCACAGGAGAAGTGACCAGCGTTGCCCTAAGCTGCCTGTTATTACCTCAAGATGGGCTCTTACTAAAATATTCAAGCACCGCTATAATCTTCTGAGATTATAGTGCTCTTCCTAGATGTTTGCAGATTGCTAAATTAGGATACTCAGCAATTATGAAATTGAAGTGCTTCATGAATTAAATTTTCTGATATTCAAAGCGCAAGAGAAAAGTACTAGTATTAATACAGCAGAGTCTCCAGGATAATTTTGCACGAAAAAGTTACTGTTAAATATTTTGAGTAAGCTCTGCAGGAGCAGACTGGCTTATGCAGCAGCTCACTTACCATATCCAGAGCCATATCACTGAGAACTCTGTGGCCCTCAGTGAAAAGTTTCATTTGTAAAAGGATCTTTAAATTGTTCTTGCACCTGCTGTTTTCATCATTCGACAACTGCCTTCACAGCAAGACATAATTTTCTTCTTGGCTTCATCTCACTCATTCAATACCTACCTGGAACAAACCAGACAGGTTTTCTACAGAAAAACAAAGGTGTCGTTTGAAATAGACTTTTCTCAAAGCAGGATCTTATTTGTACCTAAGAGAGGGTCTTAGAAAGCAGAAAAAAAAAAAAAAAGTTACTTAAAGACCCTCCCATTGCTATGTGTCTTAGTAAACAGACCTGCTTGGAGTGTTCGAAGGATCCCACTTAGATTCTAAGATATTGCTAATGGCAGCTGAAACTGTAACATTTTTCTCACTTATTTTGTTTCCTTCCCTCAAGGTTTAAATTTTCATTTGCTTTCATGCAGAAAATAAATTCCATGGCAAGGAAACTCTTAATAAATAGCCTGTAGTAAAGAATATGGCATAACTGGCATAATTCCTTCGGTTTGAGAAGCATGAAGATTGCATCACTGAAGATTGTGCCTGTCAGTAAATTAAGTAAAAAACCAAACCAAGTTCAGGAAATTAAATTCATTATAAAGATAATGGAAAATTCTGATTTTCCTTGCTGCTGTAGTCGTGCAGACTTTAATTGTTGCCTGAACCAGTCAATACCTTGTAAAGAAAATAAACACCCTCTTCTCTTAAGACACTCTTCAGTTTTCTAGGTATATATGATGGTCTGTTTTACCCCTAGCCTAGCTACAGTCACTTAGTGTGTGACTTTGTGGGATTCAGGGAATGTCTGCACTTACACGTGCCATTAGCTTTGACCTGTCCTGTAATGGCTACGTTGAAGAGTCGTACATAATTCTTCTCAAGGATATTGAAAAAGTCCTGTGACATAACTCTACTGAATTGGATGGAGTATTCTAGCTGTATTTCAACCTAGCCTATTACTAAGTGTTACATTATGTTCATCTTTATTTATCATTCATAAACAGAATTGAAATATTTGTAGCTGGAGGAGGTCGCTGCACACNNCTGCACACTTCAGTGCTGGAGATGCCAGGCTTTGGTTGAACAGAGCAAGGAGCTAAGAACAGGTAATTTTGCCCAACTTCATTTATTAATCAGTTTGATTATTTCACTTTCTCCAGTTTTGCAAATCAGATATAATCAGGTTCCCTTAAGAGCTTGATAGATCTGTATGTTCAATTATACAGAGCAATGATATTCATAGGTCCTTTTAATTTCCCCATATGGACTAATCTTATTAATATTTATCTTCTAAGCTACTTACAAATTCAGAGTGGGTAATCTGTCTACATGAAGCTAGTGTTCATACAGAGCTCTCTTTGTTTTCTTTGAAGAAATCAAAGGTATCACTTAGCTGTGAAAAGAGTAAAGCATAAAAAAATGTAATTAAGTGTGAAGCGTCATTAACAATGTCAGTGTCCAGAATGTTTGTCTAGAGGATCTTTAAGGTCCCTTCCAGCCCAAATCATTCTATGTTGCCAAAACAACTGGCAGGAGGGATAACAGTGTGCCAAAGAGGAAGCCTCAAGTTGAGAAACATCAAACCATGTTAGGTCTCAGGCCCTGTGTTTAGTTATAGAAGTCATGTTAAGATGGTTAAGAAGCCATGTGCTTGGATAATGGTGGATTTCCTGCCAAGGTCCCATATGACCTAACATTTGCCTCATTTCATCCATTGTTTCTAACCAATGGTAAGAGAGGAGTGAGGGAAAACATCAAACAGGCATCTTGAAAAACGCAGGGTATGATCTAAGGATGACTGCATCTTCTTCCAGTTCTGGGCATTGGGTTTGGTTCTTGAAACATGAGGAACTGTGTCTGTAGAGCCTATTTGGAATATGTTCACTGTGTACTATTCGGAAATTTCTAAGTGAGTATTTAAAGGACTCTTCAGTCCCTGTCAATGGTTACGAGTGTTTTGTGAAGCATTTAGGCACAAACAAGCTTGTCCCTACTCAGTAAAGCACTCCAGTGTGCTTTTAAGCCCCTTGATCTCTATTCTTGGTTTTATCAGCAGGAGGTTTTTCAAAGGCAAGAGGCTGTCCTTATCTCACAAACGGGCTAAGCTGCCTTATGGCAAAATAGTCCTCAAAAACTTTTCGTTCTACCAAATGTTAATGTTGTTCTCCCTCCCCTACTGCAGTGGTCCTTGACTTTAGGACCATTTCTTTCATACCAGTGCATTTGGGAAATACTGATTCTAATTATGTGACTTCTGCTGTTTATTCCCTCAAACTGGCACTGAAAATCTATTTTTCCCAGATTGAGGCATTTGCAGGCTGATGCATTTGTGTCAGTTATTACCTCAGTAAATGTTCATGTTCCTGCATCAGCTTGTTCAGGACAGTTCTTCTGGATGTGCACAAATGAAGCAAGGCAGATCAAACAGATGCTAAGGCAGGAAGAAATGTCTCATAAGAGACAAAATCTCATAAGAAACAAAATCTTCATAAGATTTTGTTGAGAAAGACACCACGTTGAGATTGAAAACACCACACGGATTCTTGCAGCTACAGGGAAACTTTTTCGCTTCTATCTTCCTTTTTGCCCTGAATAGCTGGTCAGACTTTGGGGTAGAGGCAAAGCATGCCATGTCCAAGTTTCCCCACTGACTGCTTTAGAAAGGGGATGATGCCACAGATTTTTGACATTCAGGCATCATTAGAGTAATCTTTTCTGATGTTCTTTATAGCCCTGGCTAAAGGGCTTCATCTGGTAATGATGAACTGGAGTATCTCTAAAAATACCCATTTGTGACGTAGAAACAAGAAAGCATAGTATATCCCTCTATAAGGTGGGCAAGTGTCTGCTCTCATAATGTAAAAACGTGCTCTTCCAAGTAATTTCACTTTGTTTTGGATCTCATATTGAGTTTTTCTTCCAGGTTAAAGCACAGTGGCCAGGGAGGGATAACAAGAAGATTAGGGATGTGGAAAAATTTTATGAAAGACTGACAAGATTGATGCTGTTCACTCTGAAGAAGCAGTAAATAGGAACAGATATGAAAAGGTCTCTTATCATGTGTTATTGTGAAGGCAAGAGGGGCCTCTTGCCTTTGCTCATTCTCCCATGACAACAGGAGACAGAGATATTCATTTAAATTAGAGACCTACCATCTATTTAAAAGGAAATTACTTACTTCTTCCCCTACCACATACTTTCAGCTATTTCAAGATTTCACGGAGACTGAGATTAGTGAAATTTCTTGTTAAAAACTGCTTATTCATAGACAGAATACCCCATTATAAATCAAGTGTGACAATACTACAAATAAGCCAAAGCAAAAAATGCTCACAATATTTGAAAGAATCAGTGTTTCAGTGCCATGGTTTGTAAGCAAAACTCCTGTACTTTCAGTGATTTGCTCCATGTAATATAAAGTGTGAGAAGAGTCAGAGGGATCAGAAACACACAAGACTTCATGGAAATACAATCTCTGAATAATGTTCCTTCATAAATATATAGACAGTTTATGTGAGCATCAATCAGACATAACATATTATACTATATATAATGTATAAAACAGTAGAGGAAGTTTCATATAATCTTTGGACTGCACACCTGAAAACTTTTTTTAATTTTAGAGTTTAAGAAAGGAGATTTATTTTGTGGTTAATTTTTTGGCTGCCTTAAGGAAACCCTTTGAGGTTCCTCAGAAGTTCCTGATGCTGACCATGCAGCTTTGGTAAAGCAGCTAATGCGTTCTGACATCATTTGGCCTGTTTTTCTAAAATGTCAGATTCTTTTTAGGTTGAATAATCTGTCTCCGTGTTGTATTATAAATGTGAAAGGCTTTCTTTGTGAGCTGAAAAGTGAAAATTACTTAAAACTAGGGATAGATTCTGTCTCTTGGTATGTATGTATGCGGGTATTTAGTTGAGACACCAACAGTTTTTATGTTTAATTTACATGGTGCTTGAGGTTTAGCATATTCTTTTCAGAGACCTTGCCGATGCTTTCATCATCTGCTGTCTTTCCACCTGAGCACCAGAGATGATTTGACAGTGAAGTTCTTAGCATGCTTTTGTTATTTACAGATGAGATGGGTAATCCAGAAACTTGTCCAACAAAAAAAACAACCATGCAGTGAAGTGAACTGGAAATGAGAAGTGTATCTGGCAATAACTCCAAACAATAGCAATCCATGTAAAAAAGAAAAAAACACAAGAATGGAAAAAAAACAAGAGATCACTAGGCTGCAGATGTGTCAGCAAGTGTTTTATCCTACATCCAGATTTGCATGGAGGACTACAAGTGCTTTCTGGCTCCTTAGTTGTCCAGCCGGGCTCTGGTATTTTAGTTATACTGTGAAGATCCTGGTTCCAGGAGGATAGTTGTACTCATTTGATGGTATTAAATTTAGCCTTGGTACACAGTCATTGAATCCACTGCCTGTAGATGCCTCAGTGCTGTATATCCCATCTAATATTGTGCTGTATTCCTAAAGGTATTAGGGTGTGAGGGGTGAGAGGGAATAGGAGGAAACTGATGGAGAAGCTTGAAGAAAAGGAACTCACAAGAAGGGAGTCTACAAGAAAGAGAAGAGAGATTATTTACAAGGGTCTTGGTCCCTTACAGGACCAAGGGGAATGGCTTCCCACTGACAGAAGGCAGGATTAGATGGAACATTGGAAAGAAATTCTTCCTTGTGCGAGTGAGGAGGCCTTGGTACAGGTTGCTCAGAGAAACTGTGGCTGTCCCGTCACTGGAAGTGTTCAAGGCCAGTTTGGATGGGGCTTGGAGAAAACCTGGGATAGTGGAAGGTGTCCCTGCCTGTGACAGAGGGTTGAAATGAGGTGAGTTTGAAAGTCCCACAATGTGCCTCTAGCCAGGGAATTTATTTCAATAAGGAGAAACCAGGCAGAAGCATGAACAGCTAACTTGCTTCAAACGCAGCAGTACCCATATTCACAGCCATTGCTGCGGTGCTGGCCCAGGCCTGCAGCTTCAGGAACATTTGTTGAGTTCTTCTTTATATCTTTACAGCACTAGGTTAAAATTTGTTACTTAAAGCTTTTAATTAGAAAGTGTAACTGGAGTTTTCAAAGACAGAACACAAATCTCAGTAACTAACACACACATATTGTTTGAAACTTCTCATAAAATAAACTGTGAAAGTTTAATCAAAATTAAAGTTGCAAAAGCTGCATTTCCTTGCACAAATGAGCATAAACCAGTGTCTGTTAATGTTATCTCTGCTCCTTTAGTGACAGAAAATAAATTTCCTTTAAAAGAGCCTAAACATTTCTGTTATTAAAGTAAAAAAACTTAAGTATGTTCTAATCATCAAGGATCAATAATGGTGGAAAAGTCCTTTAAGATCATCAAGCTCCACATCTGATGAATTTCAGCAAGAAACAGGAAGATAACAATAGAATCAAGAATTAATTTACTAGTAATTACTTTTGCCTCAGTGCTGAGGGTTTTTCTCTGCAGTACTGAGTGCTTTTATTCAATCACTGCCTTCATTTAGGCTTTGTTGAAGTACGGAGCAAATAAACCAAGAGTCCTACTTAGTTTCTGGTTGTAGGAAAACTGTAATCCTTTGGTGAAGGAAGACATAGGAGACATACTGAATTGTTCCCTACAGGTTTCAGCAGCATGAAATCCAATATCACATGATGATCTTTCATAAGAGAGGTTTGTTTTCTCCAGGTTGGCATACCTGTATCAGAGGGGAGAGCACTAGAACAGCATGGTTATTGCAGGGAAGAAGGGAAGGGAGAGAAGAAAGGATTGTTTTTTGCATTCATGTGTTAGCCTCTTGGGAGGAAGAGCGCTCACATAGACCTCAAGCCGTGCTCATGTTCACCCCATTCCTGCTTGCCCCTTGATCCTGACTCTCCAGAGTTTAGGCAGCAAACTGTAAACCATTTGCCTCCGAATTGTGCATGCTGAATCTTAACAAAGTGTGGAGCTCCTCAGGGAGGGAACTGTGTTGAGCCCATGGATCAGGGAGAAAAGAAAGGCAAATTTGCTGTCTTGTTGCCTGCAATTAGGAACTTTAGTGTGACTGGTCTGCTCCCTGGGAGATCAGGCTGTGGCTCATCTTGGAAAATGGGTGCTTATTTAGCAGAATGTGTGTGACATTTCTGCAGCTACTTCAGAATTACCAAAGCAATTGCTTTTCAAAGGCACTCATGTTGCTTTCGTGTCCTCTCTACACTGGGTGGCAGCTGATATCAACGTTCCTGTTTTTCCCATTCTTTTTTTGCCACGTTTTGGGTGATTCCATAGTTCAAGTCTCGGATTATTTGGTTAATAACTCCTAACATACAACTAGACTACGCATGCCAGTTCCCTTAGCAATCTAATCACTGACCTTATTGCTAATGCGCTAATATTGCTAAATATATGATTAGCTATAAGCAGTGGCAGCCTACCCACTAAACTCCAGCAATACAAAAAAAGACTTGCTATTCCACACCTCCCTGCACATAGAAATGAAAGCAATTATACATGTCTGGAAGCTTTTGATAAGTGTTTTTGTTTTTTTGCTCTTCCAGTGACTGTGTTTGAGCAACTAAAGTGTGAGCTTTGGACCCCCATACTTCAATAGCAGTCTCAATGGGAGAGGATGGTGAAGGGAGAGAAAATAGAAGGAGGTAACAGGAGCTTCTGTGTTTTGGGAAATGAATGTATTTGAACCTGTTCAAAAAATAGTTTAGCTACATTTCCCACAAATGATGTTTTGGACCAGATTCTTAGCTGCTGAACAGAAATCTAAGAAGAAAATATTTGGAAATATGATGGGATTTCCTAGGAAATCCTAGGAAATATGATGGACCACTGGGAATAGAAAACTGGTACCAAAGAGCCTTCAGTGTAATGAATAAGAAGAGGGAAACATTAGTCTGGAAATAGACTAATAGCTCTTAGATTTTTCTAGAAGTATGCCTGAATTAATGGGATTAATGTTCTTTTAATTTGTCTTTTGCATCTGTTTGCTTTTTTTATGAGTAAACTGAACACATTTTTGTTCTCTTTCAGTTCATCCTCTGGCTGCTCTGAAGTCTCCATACAGCCATTCAACTGGCAAATCACAAGAACGACTGCAGCAGCATGTAAGTGTGTATACCGATTTTTGGGGAGGTTCATGCCTTTGTCAGGTTGGAAGGGCCATTCCAACCATGAACTCAGGTAACTGAGTCACTCTATAATTTTTCACACTACAAACAGGTTGCCCAGAGGGGTTGAGGGCCCCCCATCCCTGGAAGTGTCCACGGCCAGGTTGGATGGTGCTTGAAGAAACCTGGTCTAGTGGAAGATCTTCCTGCCCATGGCGGGGAATGGAACTGGATGATTTTTATGGTCCCTTACAACTCAAATCATTCTCTGATTCAGTGATTCTATTAAAATGCAAAATTTATAACAGAAGAGCTGGAATGAAATTCAGGATAATGGTGATAAATCTTAGCAATGTGTAAATGGACAAATATATTTTGCAAATTGTATTTATTAGGCAAAAATATATTACTATTTCAGGGATCAGTTTATTTTCATACATTTTGGCCTCATGAGTCTGCTAAAGCGGAAGCATCCTTTTCCTTTATTGTTTACTTACACTGAGCAGACTTCCAATAAATCATAAAACTGGCATATATAAAAACGTACCCTGTTCTTTTCCCTAGAGAGTATCTCTGGGCAGTGTTTTATATATTTTTTTAAAACCATTAACAAACTACTGGTTCATCTCTTGGATTAATTTCTAATTTTATAGACATTGCTATCTGTCAGTTCCAAAGGCAGCTGATATTGAGGAGGATATTCCACTTGGAATGAGGCCAGTGTTTCAATCTGTCCAGTAGCAGTTATTTTTACTTTTAATAACTTGCTACCCTTGGAACTTAGACAACATTTAAACTAAGAGTTCCATACCTTATGTTGATGAGTAATTTTTTGTTCAGGCAAGCACACTATGAAACTTAAATATCACTTGTGTTTTAAGATACAGAAGACAAATTAATTAAGCGAACTCTAGTCTCATTTTCCTGTTTGAAGATATTGGTAAGAATATTGCTGTTGATTTTACTTACTGTTTTTTAACCTGCTTATGGACTGAATGCAAATATGGGACACTGGCAGATGTGTCTGATGTTTGTCATTGCTTTGGTAATTTCTGTCTGTGCTGAGTGTAATTTCTGCATCCAAAATCTGTTTCAACTGTAGAATTTCTTTTAAAAATTACAGAGCAGTGGTCATTTAGGACAAGAAGGGAGTGAACATGAGAGAGAAGTCCGTTGAAATAGAACAGCATCATTCAGTTGGAAGGGACCAGTAATTATCTTCCAGTTCAACTGCCTAAAAAACAGGTTCTAAAACCCATTCAGATATTCATAGAAAAATGTGGACTACATACCTTAGGCAGTGATGTACTACTTACTTACACTTCTCCTTTCATTAGAACAGGCTTAGAACGTTATATGCTCTGTATAATGCAAATCTGTACATACATACAGAATGTTGGTGTTTTAAGGAAATTTCGAAGGTACTATAACCAAAATTTGGTTGACGAAGTTTCTAACTTGATCAATCATTTGACTGCTTGATTTATTTTTTTAATTACCTTTCACTCACATTTTCAGCAAGCTAAATGTTTTCATTTCAGGAAAGAAAATTGGCAGCTCTTTTAAATGCCATAAATGTAGTCCAGAAATTTTTCCTAATTTTTGTAATGCCCCATTGCTGTGGTATTTCAAATGTGCCATGTGTGCATGTAATGCTTATGCCATTGAGGGTGACAGGGAGACTTGAGCGCTGTTCCTGGGTCCCATTTCTAACCCTGACAGACTATCAGAGAGCTCAAATAGAGGGTCCAGCATGAATACTAGTTGTTTTGTAATTGCATAATTTTACCACTCCACCAAAATCAAGGAGAAAGCTTGATGATTAATGTAGGGTTCAAAAGAAGGATTTGAAGTGGATTCCACTTAACCTGTCTAGTCTTAACCAGGGTTTTTTTTGTTTATAGAAGGGAAACTGGGGAGAGGAAGACTGAAGCTTTTCTCCAGTCATGGATCAAGTACATAGCCCCTGTCCACTGGATTGAGTTTTAGATCTTTGATTACAGGAGTATATTTGCGTTTCTTTTGCCCTTGAAGGGCCTGGAAGGCTCTGATGGTGGAGTAATGTACCTTCAATAATAAGGATCAGTTTTCAAAGGTTTTCTTAGGCTGTCTGGTTGAAGAATTTTCTCATAGCCCTACAAAACTGCAGCTTCTGTCTGGAAAATAGATTTCTCTGTGATGGTCTCTTTTATCAGACAAACACAGGAGTATTTTGGCATGAGTTTTAAAACACAATTCTAATCTTTCACTTCTGAGCCTGGAAAAGTCACAAACATTTCCTGTCATATCAATTTAGCAGCATTTCTCCATTAGTGCTGTGTTGCCAATGCTTCAGTTTGGTGCCCTGTTTTGCTGTCCTAAGCCAAGCTCTTGCAAAATTCCTCTCTTCTAACACAGTGTGATTCTCCTCTTGATCTGAGCTTCATAATGCATCCTGGGAATTGATGCTGGGTCTGTAGGGGAAAACTGAGGCATCTATTCGTGTGGAAGGCAGGAGACAACACAGACACTGCTGATCTGCCTCAGTGAACCGGGGGGAAGAGTGATGGAGAAATGGCACCCATTCTTCAGGTGGAAAATGTCAGAACTGAGTATTTTTCATACTGAGATCCAAACAGATCTTCATCGCAAGAAATTCAAACAACTTAAGTCGGATGCAAGTTCCAAGTTTTACTAAGCTGTGTTATGTACATTGAATCATGAAACTGAACTACAGCATAGAACTGAAGATGCTTGATGCAGATGGGACAGACACTGAAGTCCCATTACTTTGTAGATTAAATCATAGAATCACAGCATGGTTTGGGTTGGAAGACGGCCTTAAAGGCCATCTTGTTCCATCCCCTGCCATGGGCAGGGGCACCTTCCACTATCCCAGGTTGCTCCAAGCCCCATCCAACCTGGCCTTGGACACTTCCAGGGATGGGGCAGCCACAGCTCCTCTGGGCAACCTGTGTCAGGGCGTCACCACCCTCATAGCCAAGAATTCCTTCCCAATGTTCCATCTAACCCTGCCCTCTGTCAGTGGGAAGCCATTCCCCCTTATCCAGTCACTCCAGGCCCTTGTCCAAAGTCCCTCTCCAACTCTCTTGCCCCTTTAGTCACTGGTAGCTAAAGTCTCCCCAGAGCCTCCTCTTCTCCAGCCTGAACAACCCTAGCTCTCTCAAAACTGAGGGTCCTGTTAGGCACATGTTTGTAACATTAAAAATCTGAAGACTTGAGAAACTCAGGTGCCAAATCCTTCCTTTCACAGAACTTTTCTCTTTTGGCTCACTGCAAAGGAGAAGCGAGGGCCATGGAAGGGAATCCTGCCCTGCTTCCCCTGGCTGGGACTGTGCCTGCAGGGATGAGTAGGAGTTGAGATGACTGCGCAGTGACCAGCTCCAAGGCTGGGACCGGTAGATATAGTCCCTTCTGTTAAAGGACATCAAAAATATGTAGTAAGTTATTTTTATGCATTGTTTATATTTCTGAGGCAAGATGGAAAAAAAAACCAGATTTTTTTTCCTACCTACTTAGGTAGGCTTTGTGTTCCTACATCTAAAACCTGTACCGTTAACTCTGTAATAGATTCTCAAGGAACTTTTCTTTGGAGATGGTCTTTTCTTTGCAGCCTTCACAACAAAATTTTTTCCCCACTCTTCACTTCTTCAAGGATGAACTGATTTGGCCCCAAACCCTTAATTTTTGCTGACGTTAAGGTAAGTAATTACCTGTTCCACTTTATCCTTTACCTCAAGCACAGGTAAAGCTTGGAGGGTTTGCTTTTTTTTTTGCTTTTTTTTTTCCCTCCCCCTCTTCTTTTTTTGCTTGCTGTATCTGGGACTTACAT
>WEIV01017881.1:578029-749586 GCA_013390005.1 Calyptomena viridis | reverse complement strand
GTTTCTTTTGCCCTTGAAGGGCCTGGAAGGCTCTGATGGTGGAGTAATGTACCTTCAATAATAAGGATCAGTTTTCAAAGGTTTTCTTAGGCTGTCTGGTTGAAGAATTTTCTCATAGCCCTACAAAACTGCAGCTTCTGTCTGGAAAATAGATTTCTCTGTGATGGTCTCTTTTATCAGACAAACACAGGAGTATTTTGGCATGAGTTTTAAAACACAATTCTAATCTTTCACTTCTGAGCCTGGAAAAGTCACAAACATTTCCTGTCATATCAATTTAGCAGCATTTCTCCATTAGTGCTGTGTTGCCAATGCTTCAGTTTGGTGCCCTGTTTTGCTGTCCTAAGCCAAGCTCTTGCAAAATTCCTCTCTTCTAACACAGTGTGATTCTCCTCTTGATCTGAGCTTCATAATGCATCCTGGGAATTGATGCTGGGTCTGTAGGGGAAAACTGAGGCATCTATTCGTGTGGAAGGCAGGAGACAACACAGACACTGCTGATCTGCCTCAGTGAACCGGGGGGAAGAGTGATGGAGAAATGGCACCCATTCTTCAGGTGGAAAATGTCAGAACTGAGTATTTTTCATACTGAGATCCAAACAGATCTTCATCGCAAGAAATTCAAACAACTTAAGTCGGATGCAAGTTCCAAGTTTTACTAAGCTGTGTTATGTACATTGAATCATGAAACTGAACTACAGCATAGAACTGAAGATGCTTGATGCAGATGGGACAGACACTGAAGTCCCATTACTTTGTAGATTAAATCATAGAATCACAGCATGGTTTGGGTTGGAAGACGGCCTTAAAGGCCATCTTGTTCCATCCCCTGCCATGGGCAGGGGCACCTTCCACTATCCCAGGTTGCTCCAAGCCCCATCCAACCTGGCCTTGGACACTTCCAGTGATGGGGCAGCCACAGCTCCTCTGGGCAACCTGTGTCAGGGCGTCACCACCCTCATAGCCAAGAATTCCTTCCCAATGTTCCATCTAACCCTGCCCTCTGTCAGTGGGAAGCCATTCCCCCTTATCCAGTCACTCCAGGCCCTTGTCCAAAGTCCCTCTCCAACTCTCTTGCCCCTTTAGTCACTGGTAGCTAAAGTCTCCCCAGAGCCTCCTCTTCTCCAGCCTGAACAACCCTAGCTCTCTCAAAACTGAGGGTCCTGTTAGGCACATGTTTGTAACATTAAAAATCTGAAGACTTGAGAAACTCAGGTGCCAAATCCTTCCTTTCACAGAACTTTTCTCTTTTGGCTCACTGCAAAGGAGAAGCGAGGGCCATGGAAGGGAATCCTGCCCTGCTTCCCCTGGCTGGGACTGTGCCTGCAGGGATGAGTAGGAGTTGAGATGACTGCGCAGTGACCAGCTCCAAGGCTGGGACCGGTAGATATAGTCCCTTCTGTTAAAGGACATAAAAAATATGTAGTGAGTTATTTTTATCCATTATTTACATTTCTGAGGCAAGATGGAAAAAAAAACCAGATTTTTTTTCCTACCTACTTAGGTAGGCTTTGTGTTCCTACATCTAAAACCTGTACCGTTAACTCTGTAATAGATTCTCAAGGAACTTTTCTTTGGAGATGGTCTTTTCTTTGCAGCCTTCACAACAAAATTTTTTCCCCACTCTTCACTTCTTCAAGGATGAACTGATTTGGCCCCAAACCCTTAATTTTTGCTGACGTTAAGGTAAGTAATTACCTGTTCCACTTTATCCTTTACCTCAAGCACAGGTAAAGCTTGGAGGGTTTGCTTTTTTTTTTGCTTTTTTTTTTCCCTCCCCCTCTTCTTTTTATGCTTGCTGTAGCTGAGACTTACATTGCATTAACAGCAGGTATTTGGAATTATCCTTTATTGCCAACTAGTTAAGTGTAATTGTTGCATCCTTCTACTCTGCCCACCTGCTTGTTCCTGTTAAAAAAATCCTACCTTTATAAAAGTGTTAGACTTCTCGTTGGCAAGGGAAGGACTGTGCCATCTGTTAGCAGAACAGTGCTACAAGTTAGGACTGAAGAAAGTGAGATAGCTAATAAAAAAGAAATTCAAGTCAAAATGGTGAAATTAGTATAAAGGTTTCCTTTGAAAGTATGCTGACTGGCAGACACAAAAATGGCATTTCTTTAGTGCTCAGCTGAGCCTGGGAGTAAGAGAGCAGTGAACCTCTCTGCAATGATGAATGGTTATTAGGAGGGAAATTAAGGGACGTCTGTTATTCACAGACTGAAAGATCTGATGAAGACATCACCTGTGTTTAAATCAATCTTCTCCACCAATTTACCTCAATTCTTCAAACTTCAGCAGTAGTTGCCTCAAGAGGCTGTTCAGGAGACTAATGGAGAAGAGAGATAAAGGACGGGGTGGATGGAGAAAGTGCCAATAACATAAAACTGGTAGAGGCTGTTAAGTTACAAAAAGTTGAAAGTGTCTTAAGGTGCTTGACCTAGAGCTGATGATCTTGAGAAAGTGATAATCAGTCATTTGTTATTAGCTGGTGACAAAGTGTTGTCAATCACTGGAGGTCAGAGGTGACAGGGAGGCTCCGTGACCTTACAGTGCTGGGCAAAGGAGCAACCTGTGGGCTAGAAAAGGGGGACAGCCAGTGACACATCAACTTTACTGAGTCCTAAAGTATTTCATAAGGGAGATTGAAGTGACATGGTAAAACTTTGTAAGCCTTTTTTTTCCTGCTGGAATGGATTTCATGTGGAATTTTAGGCTGAGTGAAGTCATCCGTTAAAACAATACAGAGGGAAAAGAAATGCAGAGAAATATAGGGTTTATTACCTTTTTAATAACCCTTGAGGTGTTAAGCTACTTGAAAAAGAGACAAATAACCTGGGACTTTCTAGTTTAGCTCTGTTCTCATTTCCCTGACAGAAGTACAGAAAGTGTGCAAAATCAGTCAGTTTCTATATCCTTCTAAGATAGAACTCTGATTAGAGATAGACCATTTTAGCAAAAGCAATTTATTGAGAATGATTAATAATTGGAATTTCTGTCCTAAGAGATTACTGCTGGAATCTGCTGGATACTACCGGGATAGTGTCCAGACACCTGATGGGATGCAGCAGGTTGCACTTTGGCATTGCCAGTCTATCCTGTGCTCTGCACACTCGTACCCTGATAGAACCCTGTTAGGGTCTCATGGATTTTCCTGCCCATCTCATCAGTCCCCAGTCTAATGAGATTCTTTGCAGAAGCCATCACACATTGCTTACAGCCCTTAAAATCAACCACTATACAAAGAGCAGTTTAAAAAAAAAAAGCAAAAACTCTTTACCAGTCTCTATGCTTTATAAAGTGCCTACCTGTGCAAATCACCTGCACCAACTGATAGTGAAAATGTGGTTATACTGTAGTGTTATGATTGTCTGCTGTTGTGTTAATATATGTATAAAAAAAAAAAGGTGGTACTTTGGACATTGAAGCATCATGCTGTTTCACATGATGAGTGTCTTGGAGGAGTTTATTCTATGTTTTTCTAAACTTACCTGTTTGCCTTAATAGTTGCTATAAAAAGAATGTTTTACAATTAATAGAGGAAACCCTACCAAACAATCCCAAAATAATTCAGGCAACTAACAGAAGGCAGAGCTTTCTGCTATGAAGACATTATGAGTGCCTACATTTCTTTTCCTATCTCTGTCATCCACTTTACATTAGCTTTGGAGAATGATTTTATCTTTAAATATGAATCAGACAGTGTTGCCAAGGCAACACTCTTGAAGCTTTTCATTTCACCCCCACTGTGTGCTGAACCTTCACCAAGTCTTCTCCCAGAGCGACTGGTCACTTATTTTTCAAGTGGGATTTGATTTGATGGGGCAAAGTATTCAAAGTGCATGATTTTCTTGGCTCCTTGACAAGTCACTAGAGCAAGTCTCACTCGTTCTGTCTCCAGGGCTGGAGGAAGCTAATCACACTGGCAGCTGGATTCCAGCACAGGTGGCAGAATATTTTACTAAGTTGCAGCTCTGTGGTCCTTTCCTGCTTTCCCAGCCAAGGCATGGACTTCCCTAGGGGAATGCACAGCCAGTAACTGCACACCTACTGTTTTACAGTATTTCTGCTGGGATATTGATTCTCAATGTAGTGATGCTGTATTTTAGGCTATTAGAGTTATGCCTGCTTTTATATTCCCTACAGATGTCTTATTGCAAGGTAGCTTTTGTCAAACCAAAATTATTTTTGTGGCTTGGCAGGTGCTCAGCTCATCTGTATCTGTTGGCTGCCCTGTTGCTGATGGGATGGGGAGTAGGACATGGAGTTTAGTTACATGTCATCATTGTTTCCTATCATGAGAACTTTTGGAAGTATACCTCTGTCTAGGCTGCTCTTCGCAGGGAGAGTGACAGACCCAAATCAGATTTGAATAAATATAGACTGTGTGTCATATGGTAATAAATTCCTTTTTCATTTCTTATAACCTCAATATATTTTATGTCCCTTTTGCTCCTACTTCCCACTCCTTTGTCAACAGACCCTCTTTTTCCAGGCACTGCTCTGCACTGTCAGTCTTTCAGCTTTATTAAATAATGGTTATATTGTTCTGTCTTAAACTTGCAAAGAAAGCTCTTGCAAAGTGATGTTTTAAGTAAGTATAACAGTAGAGATGGCTCTGCTTCTGTTGCTAAAAGATGAAGGAATCTTGCCTGAAAGATTTCTTTACTCCTTTGCTGCCACTGTAAATTCGGTATTTCAAGGAACACAATCAGGTTGGTGACAAAGTGATGGCCAGCAATAGCCAAGGCTGTGACAAACCATCAGATAATGCCTTGATTTTGGTGGGGACATGCCCACGGCACGGTCCACAGAGGCGAGGGCTCAGCAGGGATCTAAAAGCTGCCCCTGATTCTTCCTCCCTGGGTGTTCAGGAGCTGAAATTTCAGGTTGTTTACTGAGCAGAAGCTAAAAGATGGGAAAGGCAGGAATTCATCATCCTGCCTGAGATGAGAGTTTATCCAGTGACACGCTTAAATGATCACTGGTGCTCTGAACAGTTTGTGTTTGTCATGGAGAGAAAAACAATTTCCCCATGAAGAATTTATTTTCTTTTCTTCAAGTATTTCCAAAGTTTCTATTTTTTTTTTTTTGGCTATTCCATCCCTTCTTTCCAGAAGAGAGGTGCAGAGGTCTAAATTCTCTGCTGCATCTGTCTCCTAAAAGTCTTTTCCATGTTCTGAAAAGTTGGCTGCAGCTGAGGGACTGTCTTTTGAGTTTGCAAGTTTAATGTACCTTTCCAGGTATATTTACAAATGTAGACTCTGTTGGTATTTAATAAATATTTATTACTATTTTTTTTTCTATGCAATTCATGAGTATTTTGCACATTGGCTCCATATCTCATGGTTATTTGTGCATTAGAAGGAGGGTTGTGGAAAACCCATCAAAGTTTACTGAATAAAGAAAATGCAGCTGATACTGTAGGCCATAAGATACTACAGTGAGGGGATTGCTTTAAATGCAGTATATTGAAAATTATTTCATCCAGGACATAAATGACATTCCAGATTTTGAAAAGAATAATTATCTGAGCTGACACTTCAAAGAGCTGCTTGTTATCTATTGGTTGGGTTTTGGTTTTGTTTTGTTGGGTTTTTTTTTTGTTTTAACCTTTAAAAGACAACTACGGGATTTATTTTTAGTATGTGAAAAGTGGAATGACTGACAACTTTGGTCTGCCAGACACAGCCATGAGATGTTTGTCCCAGGGGTACTCTGCCCATGCACTTTTTCCTAACATGCTAAGCAAGTCCAGGTCCTGAATCTCTTGATTTTCACTCTGAGTTATCTCTGTGACTTGCAAAATACAGCCTAAACAGTCCCACCATGGCTGCTGCTGCTGTTTGAGTCCCAGTTTCCCCAGGAAGAAAGGCTGTGCTATAACTCACTGTCCCCATTGCCTCTGTCTTGGTACAGGACAGTTTTTGTGCCTGTAAGTGTGCACGTTACATGTGTAACAGCTTTGAAGCTGGGCTGTATCTTACTGAGGTCATGGTTCTGAAATTCAGCCTGAACATAACTCCTGTGTTGGGTCAAAACCTGACATTCTAATAGCTCTGTACAGACCCTGCCTATAAAAACTGTCTCCAGGCTTTGTCTGTCTGTACAAACCAGCTCCCACTCTCAGAATAAGTGACAATAATTTCCCCCTCTTTCATTGACAACTATTGGTTTCAGTGACTGACAAACACAAATTTCAGTTCCCCTTTGGAGAACCTGTACTGCGGTGAAATTGATTTTTCAGTACAGCTTGGCTCTAAAGAATTTACTTGGTCTCTCACTTTCTCTCCTGCACTTGTATTTTTTTCTTTCAATAGAAAACTGAATTTGAAAACTGTTGAAAGTGCAAAGACGTGGCAACTAGTTGTTTCGATAAGGTATTGCAAAAAGTAATTTGAACAATTATTTTTTTCACTTAGAGATATGGCAATAAAACTATTAAGTTCTTTTTAAGAACATTAAACTTTTAGTGAATTGATTTAAAGAAGAAGAGAAAGACATAACTAACTTGAACTTCTTTTGACAGACAATAACAAACACTTTGTTACACTATTTTAGGTGTAAATATTTTTTAAAAAATGTAATGGCCATCTAAATTACAAAATCTGAAGGTTTGGTGCTGGTACAAAAAAAACCCTGAGGCTGTCTCCGAAATAGAGGGATGGTGTAAGAAAAACATATGTTTACTGTAATGGTCTATGACCACAAGAGAAAAGATCTGGAGCTTTATATTTTGTATTCTTTTAGTTATCAAACCATAAAGAAAAATTTACCAGCCTCATGCCTCTTCTGATTGCTTTCCAAAATTATGCCAACTGATTACTTTAATTTTTTAATAGTCGTAAAATACTTTGAGGATTGTTTAGCAGGACGACAGTGAGACAAGTTAGCCCAGGAATTCATTCTATCTGGCAACTCTCCAGGCAAGTAGAAAACATAGGGTCATCTAGATTACTCCCCTAAATATTCTAAAGATAAATATCAACTAGGTTTGTAAGAATTTCTGGAAGGTGATGAAATTTCAGTATTTATGTAATTGGCTAGTATGCAAAATAATATTCTTCAATTATAGTAATTGTTGCTTTATCCAGAGTTTCATTACCTACATACTTAGCATCATGAAGCTGTCCCAACCTACAAGGACTGCCACTTCCTAGTAGACAGCCGTTGTGGGAGTGGCCCCTGCTATTAAGTTGAGCCCTGGGAATTCCATGGATTTCTAATTAATTTTTATCATATTGTAATACTTGTTTAAAAAAGTCTGTACAGGATGATAGCCAGTTCTGAACTTCACTGGGCAGCAGAGAACCCTCTGGCCACAGAGCTGAGGTGTAAGAGTCACCTTTGAAAGGTTATTTTTCATTGTAGTTCCAGGCAGAATGGGAAAATGTTGCTATTATGCCTTAGATACCAGAAAAGTCAAAGAGCTTTTATACTCTTGTTTTACCCATGCAGTGGAAATTCATGGCTTGTATTTCTGGAAGCTTTGCAACTCGTTTCTGTGATCATAGAAGTAGGATCAAATTGAAAGATGAGGAAGAGTGTTAATAATTGGGTGTTACCTGTTTTGCAGGAGGTAAAGGTGTATCTCCTGGCTGAAGGCAACCATGTGTTATGTTCAGTGTTCACATGGGATGGAGACCAAATCCAGAAGAAACTGATAGTTTTGCAGCTAATAGCTGTGCTGGTTTGAGCTGGGGTAGAGTTAATTTCCTGCTCAGTGGCCAGTGTGGGGCTGTGTTTTGGATTTGCGCTGAACACAGGGTTGATAATACAGAGATGTTTTTGTTATTGCTGAGGTTACACAGAGCCAAGGCCTTTCCTGCCCCTCGTACAGCCACACAGGGGAGGGGGCTGGGGGGGTNCAGATGGTCCAAACTGACCAAAGAGATATTCCAGACCATGTGGCATCATGCTCAGTATATAAAGTGGAGGGAAGAAGGGAGGGGACATTTGGAGTGATGGTGTTTGTCCTTCCACATCACTGTGATGGGGCCCTGCTCTCCTGGAAATGGATGAACACCTGCCTGCCCATGGAAAGCATGGAATTAATTCCTTGTTTTGCTTTGGTTGTGTGTGTGGCTTTTACTTCATCTATTAAACTGCCTTTATCTTTTCTGTTTTTTACTCTTCTGATTCTCTCCTTGATCCCACTGGTGGGGAAGTGAGCAATGAGCTGTGAGGAGCTTGGCTGCTGCCTGGGGTTAAACCAGGATACTAGCTCCAGTCAAAGAGCAACCAGTTTTCCCATCCTTTTCCTTTACTTCATAACTAAACATATAAAAAAGAAATAAATGTCATCCTTTTAAAAGGAATAAAGGTAATTCTGCAGTATGGACCACATGTCTGCACCATTTACTACAATTGCATTTTGAAGGCACACTTAATTTAACATCTTGTTGGTTTTCCAGCCTTTCAGTTGTCCTTTATCCTGCTGAAATAATAGGCAGACCAGTGAGTGAGCACTGTGGATTTTTTCATCTGTCCTACAGTACAGCATGCCTTCAAACCTGGCAGCCATTAAGCTACATAAAACAAATTTCTAAGTCTATGAAAGAAACTTTATATCCTGTTCAGTCTCAATATTTATTGTCTATAGAATAAGTGTACTTTTAAGCAAATTTAACCGTCTTGATATTTTGTTCTATTTTACAGTGTTGGTGTTCCTTCAGACTAAGTGTAAGTGCAGAGACAAATTCGTGTGCTTTGCACAAGAAAGTGATTTCTCTATTCTTGTTTGCTAAAGCACACAGAAAGTTTATATGTCATTACGAAATCTGAAGGAGAACAGAGAATTTGGGTATTATTGCTTGATGTTTTCTGCAATCAATACATTTTTAAGGCATTTTACAGCATTGATATTTTGTTAAGCAAACACATCTCTTTCCAGATGTGGGTTGATCAATTTGTCCAGGATGTCTCAGCTTTATTTAAGCCATCAAATCCCACACCCGACCCTGTATTTACCAATTTAGCAGAATCTCTTCCTTTGGTGATTTTTATGTTTCTGTACTTGCGACCTTCTGTTACATCCACAAACTAGATCAATTTATTTTCCTGACTCAACACCGTAGGCATAACAAGTCTCTCTGAATTTACACGGTTTACATGTAAAATGGCCTTTTAAAGGTGTGTTATGACTGTTGTAAATCTCTCTATTCCTGCTTATGCAGTAGAACAGAGTGTTTCAGGACAGGGCTCATTTGGGGAACTCTTTGCTGAACAGTTTGCAGTACTCAGGAGGATGCTGAGATAATGCCCCTGTGGCAAACTTGATGACTTGCAGTTTTCTAGAGTTCATGTAAATGTAATGGCTTTTGAAGCCTTCTTGCCCAGCAGTTGTGGTGGTGGCATTCTGTTTGGATTGTGTAGAAGTCAATGGAGGGAAGTGAGGCACAAGAGATAAACTAAAGGGCAACAGAAATGCGTGAGAGAGGACAGAAAAGTAGAGACAAAGAAACTGAGGAAAGTAAGTCTCAGTTGCTCTGGGATTAACCTGCTGGAGCTAGGAAAATGATCCTAATCTAATTAATTATTATTAGCTAAAAAATATAGTATTAACCCAGGCAAAATCTTCCTGAACTGCTGCTGCTTTCATCTCCTATTACCTGTCACTATAGGTGGCACTCCCCTACCTTTCCAACCACTCTTGCCTCCAGCATGGTCATTATTTTCTCATCTTTCTTCTCTTGTAAACAGGGAATAAGGGAGTGGTAGTACTGTTGTGCTGGAATTGTACTTTTTTCTTTCATGAAAATTCAGCTATGTTCTCAACTTTTCATGCTTCAGCTTCTATAGGACTCTTTAATACATTCTCTTGCCTGCCATAGGAACATTATCATCTTGACTTCAACCCCTACATAGAATCACAGAATGATTTGGGTTGGGAGGGACCTTAAAGAATACCTAAATTTTACTCCCCTGCCATGAGCAGGAGCACCTTTCACTAAACAAGGTTGCTTGAAGCAAGCCCATCCAATGTGGCTTTTTTCTTTAGCTTTTGTCTCCTCTCATTCCCGAGATATACACTTGAAACTTTAAGAGCAATTTCCCTTTACAACAACATTCTCTTCATAAAGCCCCGTTTTCACCTGACTTTCTCACTTGTTCACAGGATTCCTCAGTCACTTCAGCCATAAATATCTTTTTACTTTTTCCCATGTTGATCCCTGTGTATAAGGGGAAAATCATTCTAATAGATCTGTCCACCCATTTCTGTGTCCTACTCTGAGTGACCTTTATGACTCCTTGTGACTCTTCCTGTATGTCCCTGTTATGTCTGAGTGTGGAGACCAGAAGCATTGCCCTTCCTTGCTTTGCTTCTCCAACTATTCCTTTCCTCTTAACTGTCCTCCTTTCCACTATTCCTGGTGGAAATTCATGCAAGTAACTAAGCCCACAACATGTCCAACAACATTATCTGTGCTTCTCTTTCATTTTGTAGATTTCCAAGAAATGTAGGGCTGGAACCTGTGATTAATGTGTTACTGGATTAGTGAAAACTGACCATAATTCTGTGACTGTAATCAGTGAAAGGATATTTTCTCTCAGTGTGATGAACTCCCAATCCTCTGTAAGGGATGGTGATCCTGGGACACAAGGTTGGTTGACTGGAAATGCTTTTGTATTAGTGTTTTAGAAGAATAGAAGTATTGATGAGAGTAGCATTAGTAGTATTTTAGTCTTTTATGTTTGAGTAGCTTAGAAACTAAATTCTATTGCAATATTCGCATATCATTCAGTACACAGAATTTTGTTTTAAACTTTTTAAGACATTAGAAGTACCTTAAGCTGAAAAGAGCAGTAAATCGGTGATGTATACTAATCCTGATTCCTAAGTAAATATGCACACTTACTTCAACTATTTTTTCTTCAGAAAAATTCACGTATTTAGTAGTTGGGTTGGGGTCATATCACACCACTACAGGCCAGAGAGCTTTCAGCTGAAGGTGCACAAGAGAAGTTGGGTTAGTTATTAGTCATTCTTTTCTGTCCTCAGGGTTAATTTCTATTGATGTAACCCTGCTCTAAAATGTAACTACTGGTGAAAATCCATGAAAACGTACTGTCACAGAATCACAGAATATGCTGAGTTTGAAAGGACCCACAGGGATAGCTGAGTCCAGCTCCTGGCCCTGCACAGGCCCATCCCCAAGAGCCACACCATGTGCCTGAGAGAATCATCTAAATGCCTCTTGAGCTCTGTCAGCCTTGGTGCTGTGACCACTGCTTTAGGGAGCCTAAAGCAGTGTGCAGCCACCCTCTAGGTGCAGATTCTTTTTCTAATATTGACCCTAAACCTCCCCTGCTACAACTTCCAGCAATTTCCTCAGGTTCTGTCACTGGTCACTCTATTGTAATATATGTAATAGATTGTCCTCTATTGCAAATGCAGAGCACAGAAAAATTTATCAAAATAAAAGTAGTGAAAAAAATCAAAGTTTAAGAATGTAAGCATGGAAACAGGTTTATGAGAGACATCTTCAGTCTGTTTATGACAGAGAAATTGTCTTCAGATATGAGATATTTTATCTTTTCCAAATAAATTTGATGCATTGTATGCAATGGCTTCAAATGTCCACTTCTTTAGATATTTTGGAATATTCAATATTCACTTTTCCCAGATAATTTCTGGCCATAATGGCAAGATTGTGTTAATGATGAAGTCTATGTGTAATTTAATTATTGAGTAAGTGGACATTACATTTACATAATGGCATTACAGCCCAAAATATTTTGATTTTTCTTTCCTCTCCATGAAGGTAGGAATTTATTTATAGAAGTGATAGAGTGAGAACTTTTGGCATCCTGAAGAATTCTGTTCAAGAATCTCTATTTTTAATATCATTCCTCAGGTTAGAAGCTGCCATGAGAAAGGAAGAGGAGTGCTACTAGTGCCAGAGTGTTCTTGCATTGGCAAGGAATTGATGCTGTAAAATACACCAGAGTATTTAAGCACTTAAATTACATCTTGTTGTACAAAGAGAAAGCAAAAAATCCTCAGTATGTTTTTCATCAAATGTAGAATTCCTTCCTAACCCCAGATTAGTGACTGTAAACATGAGTCAGCTGAGACAGTCTGGGAGCTGAGAATGAGGAGTTTTGTAATGTCATAGGGCTGTGGCCCATATCATGCAGTTCTTCTGTTGATGAACTAAAATGCCACAGAGAAGGGCATGTTTTACACAGTATCAAAACCAAAGGCTTCCTGGCTCACTTTAGTGATATGTTCAACTCCTAAAATGCTCAGAATGTGTTGAGAATAACAGAAATTTCTGCTTTCTCTAAGAAAGCCTGAGAAAGGAGAGGCTGAAAGGGGTTATAGCTTTATACATTGTCAGTTTGAAAGATCAGTCATCATGGACCATAAAGAGAAGTTTTCTCCCAGAAGATAGGCTTTCCTCTAGGCAGACTGCAAAGGCATGAGATGCCCCGGGGGTATGAGATGTCAGTCTGCAACTTGCAGGTGTGAGTCAGGACCTGTGGGAAAATTGTTTCTTCCTGAGTGGCAGGTGGATGTGGAGTGAGGAATATTCCAGGGTATCAAGAACAGTGCTTAGTGCCTGTTCTTTGGCAGCCACATCTCTTCTTACTCTTTTTTATGTTTCTTTATTCTCTATGCTAGCTAGTTGTATATTTACTTATGGTTCAAGTTCCCAAATTTTGAATTCCAGCTATTCAATCCTCTGTTTTTGTTCAACCAGGTTGGAAGACTTCTTGGCGTGAAGCTCAGCCTTGTCTTTAAAGCAGTAAAAGCAGTGGGGACAGATGTGTGTTACCCATGGTCTTTTGACTTTGAACTTGCTTTGTCGTGGCTGCCTCATAGGACCGTTCTGCCATCTCTTTGTTTTCAGCAAAACCTCACTCTTACCTGTTGTGTGTCAGGTCACCACTGCTTTTCTGGCACCAGCCTTTCCGTAAGGGTTGGTAACATTCTGTATAACTGCTCAGTAGATTGGTGGGGGTGAGGAGGATGGTTCCTTTGAAACTCAAGATCTCCACTTTAAAAGGATCAAGGCTTAAAGCCACTGTCTCTTATAGCTGGGTACATCAGATATGCAGGTATTTGGGTACATCAGATATGCAGGTATTTGGGTTCCAGAGAACACTTCAGTTTATTAAACAGGCTTCCCATGCCCTCTGTACTCCCATTTAATCTTTGCAGCAGCTTCTGCCCTGCAAGGTTTCTAAGCAGATATTCCTGTGTTGTCCACCTTCCTTCAATATCTGCATGTTGCACTTCTTTGCTCTTTCCTGGCAAAAATCACAAGCTTTCACTGCTCTCCATTAATACCCATCTCCCACCATTCCCTGCCCTCCCCATTCAGCCCTGACAGACTGATGTCACTGGTACATGGGCAGGAGGCTGTCTTGAAATTCCAAAGCCAATCACTTCATTTCTGAGGATCAGAAACTAAACATCCCTTTGAACCGGGTGCTTTGCTGTGCCAATGACCTGGCCTACTGACCTCTCCTACGCATATACTTTTTACTCTGATTTCGACAAGTGTTACTGCCTGTGACTCTCTCTTGTCTGTGAGATTAACTCTGTTTCAAGTAACTCTTTCTCTGGTGGTAGTTCTGAATTAGATACTGACTTCAGCATTCCAGTTGTAAGACCACCTTGTAACACCCCAGTCCTGGAGCCACGAGCTCATGAGCTAAGCCAGGAGTTTTACCTTAAAAATATATATAGGGTTATTTAATACCTTTAAATAGTGTAAAGAGAAGAGGCCACAGACTTTAACTCAAGAGTTACTTTTACTGATAATTTAAGGGAGAAAATAAAAGAACTTGGCAAAAGTTCGTAAGGGTATCACACGATCTAGACAAAACATTCCACCAAAGTACCGACCCAGCATATACCAATCTACACACTTAATCAAAACCCAATCCCTCCAGCTTTAAGCTACCCAACACATCAAAAAGAAGCAAAGAAGGAGAGGAAGAGAGAGCAAGAAAAGAGAAGAAGGAGAAAGAAGGCGAGACAGATTATATAGCTACCACTGGAACCTTGTGGAAGACCAGCTCTCACAGGCCCAGATGACAGGGCCACAGCCACCTGGAAAGAATATACCTTTGTTTTTATCTGCTCTGGTCCTTGTGGCCATCTCCCTCCAGGCTGAGAGGCAATGTTCCCACTGTACCAACCAAAGCAAGGATGGGTTAGGGGCTCAGGAGGTGCAGTGTGTGTTCTGTCCCCAGGCTTTTTTTGACTGGCAGCTGCCGTGGGGCTGCCCCATGAGGGTCACAGGGGCTGGAATGTGGAATAGGACATTGTCTCACCTCTGATTCGACCCATTCCTTCCCCCCTCCATGCACACACACACCAGAGCTGATTCTGACCCAGTGCTGTAATCTGGTGCCTCACACACCTCCACCAAATTTCAATTACAACAGTACCATAGTCACTACTGTAAAGATTTTTGGGTCTTCTGATGTACTGTTTTCTTGTTTATTATTACGTTGCCTCACGCTTATATTTATCATAAGTGTGATTCTACAGCCACTTCCCCCCTCCAAGAAAAAGAACCTGATTAGGTTATCCCTAATTAAACACCAAAAAACCTCTGCACTGTGTTTCATACCTTCTTGATATTTCATCAATGAACTAGAATTTCAATTATTATAAAAGTCTGAATGTGAATAAGAGAAATCTCCCTTACGTACTATTCAAAATCCTACTGTTGGGCACCACTTCATAATATTTGGGACAAGTGGGATCAAGTACTGTCCAGTCAAGTGAGCTGTTTTCCTGGTATATAGAAAAATATATTTCACAAAAAACTTCGGTGCATAAAATGCGCTTCACCAAAATCCTTTTCTTTTTCTAACAATTGCATGGCAGTGCTGGTTTTCCTTTAATTTTCATTTTTAACTTGCTGGTTTTCAGGGTTTTTTTTCCTTTTTTTCCTCCAGCCACAGAGCAAAGATAAGAAAAGAGTTAGAGACTCTACTATTTTATTAGCTCTCTCTGAATTCCTTTGCAAAACAGGCAGAGTTTTTTTCTCTAGTAATTCTGCTCCAAAAACTGTCAGCTTTCTGTATTTTCATGAGTTTTGCAATAAAGACTATCTGCTAATAATGTTTTAAACATTTCACTTTGGTTTTATGTCATTACAATTTTCCCTATGGCTAAGCATAAGGCATTTCTTGATCTGCATTTTGTGGGAGGTAAAAGTTTTAACGAAGTTATGGAAGAATCTTCACTGCGAGAGGTTATAAAATCAGGAGCAAAGAGATAAAGGTGCACACACTTTCCAGGCAGGATGTATGTCCACTTACTCTCATCAGAGAGCTTAACTTGTCCTTCTCAGAGTAATCAGAGCATTTGCCTAAGGATATTCCATCCATGGTAAAACACCCAAGGAGGTTCACTGTAACCTCCAGGTGTCTCAAAGGTAGCACCATTGCTTGCCTCTCTGATTACTTTTCTATTTGTATCATTATTTATCCCTTGAATTTACCTCTCTTCTTTGGGGAATACATTAAAATAGACTTTCTTTTCTGTAACAGTCTGATGTGTTATGGATTGAGATTTTAAAATATATTCTAATAAAGGTATTGAAAAGAAGCCAAGCTAATACTAGCTGTTCAGATGAGGTGTTGAAAGAACATTACTTGTTCAGTGGAGGAGGTGGTTGTTAACTTAGAGAAAAAAAAAAAGTTTCATTTCTCTCTCTCTCTGTGTTCTTATCCTGGTGCTCAGTAATTGTCCAAGGCTTTCCAACCATGCATGTGAAATGTGCAGAGAAGCTGTAGCTTCCCCTGAGTCATTGCCTGGGAACAGGGTGGAAATACTTGTTTTTTTCTTTCATTTGGAGATATTTGTGGCTGAGAGATGGGTGGGTGGCTCAGGCAGACTGAGAGGTGGCTCAGTGTAACTCTTGTTCCCAAGTAAATCTGTTTTCCATTCTTATCTCTGACTTGTGTAGATTGCAGAAATTCATTCACATTTAGTGGGGAAATTTGCACTCAATAAACTCCTCTGCAGGAGCATTTCACAGTCTCAAGCTGAGGGATGAGGAAGTTCTGTGACTTCCTTGCCTGAGTTCCACCTTCCAGGACGAGTCTTGTATTCCCCTAGGAGGTACCTGTGGAGGTCATCATCCCCAGGAGGCCAGGATCCTCTTGGGTAAGTGGAGGCAGTTTCTTTGGGAACTGTGCTCCTTGTGCCCTCATTTGGGCTTTGGTACCTGGGAGTTTTTAAATGTCACAGTGAGCAATAAGCAGTACGTAAACCCAATCTTTTTGAGGGACTAAGTGCATAGTACATTATATTGGTGATATTCTTTAGGATTGTGTTGACTTGCCTACTTCTGGTGAAAATCCCTGATTTATTCACTTTGCTCTCAAAGATGTAATCCAAAACTGGCTACTTCTCTACATTCTTTTGTATTTTGGGTTTTGGTGACAGTAATGCTGCTATCCTAAAGAAATTAAGTAATTTCTTAAGCGTGTATTTTGTCATTCCGTTAGATGAAATGTATGTATCTTTAGGTGATCTGACTTGAACTTATTGTTCTCTCCTTGAGGATAAGCACTGGTGTCACCTTGTGACTGCCTTCTGTTTTTGAAACCTTAATTTCTGCACAGTACAGGTTGTCTAAATAGGAAAAACTTTTACATTACCAGCAGGAAATGTTAGTCAGCTTGATTACCACCTGAGGTTATACATGTATGTGTAAAATATACCCAAATGGAATACATAATATATACAGTCTTTTTATTTGTCACCTGCCAAAATGTCAGTGTGCCTGTGTGGTCAGTCCATTAGCACTGAAAGGGTTCCAATGCTTCAACTTCTTTCCCTGGGCACTGTGCTTTGAAATAACTGATTGGGATCATTAGTTTTTTTTAATTTCAATTTTTTTTTAATTTGCTGCTGGCTTAGCTTACAAAAATGTGGGTGGACTTTCTTTTCTTTTTAACAATGTGTTTCAAGTACCATTTTTCTTTAAGCTAAAAATATTTCTATATAAAATGTCACATCTAGGATATCACATCTCTTCTTAACCTCTAAGGAAGCCTGAACTTTTATGCTAGAAATGAACAGGATATCCAGAACAATTTGTTCTTTGTCTACCCTGTTACACATCAACTCTCAGAATTTCCAAAGATCCTCTGGACTGCTGTACGCTAGCAACACATTCCTGAAAGAACTGAGGCAGTGCAGTGAAGGCACATTGCCTCTCGCTAGCTGTGCTCAGCCACTTCCCAGATTCCATCCCAGTGGTGATCCCATCAAGGGATTCGATTTTTCTGGCATGACTTGCTTTCAGTAGAGCCTGATTTTTTTTTCGATTTTTTTTTCTTATGGCCTGTTATTTCACAGGTGAGGCTGACTGGTCTGTGAGTTGTTTTTTTTTTCCTTTAGCTCATGTGGGTGGGCCATTCTTTTTAACTTTGTTTCAATGGAAGGAAGGAGCAGTAAAAGAACTAAAAATTGATTTGGCTTAAAGTAAGGCTGGCATTTCTTTTTTCTTGATAGTGAGATATTACATTCTCCTCATTAAAAACCACCTGGAGACCAAGTAAAGATTTGATGGCGCAGTATAAGCAGCAGAACACTGCGGATTTTAGAATTCATGATCGTGAATTTACAACAGAAGGACATTTGTAGTCTCTTTAGTTGGTGTCTATTATGTCATATTATGTTTTACGACACTCTTCAATTACTTCCAAGGTGCCAGACTGACAGCCTACACTTCTTTCATGAGTTTGTCCTTCTGATTCAGAAACTTGGGTGACTTGTTTCATCAATGGAAAATAATTTGTAGTGTCATGTGGTTTGCACATCATTAGTTTACAGTGCAGTTTTAGTACATTCTTTCTTAGTTTCAACTTGAGATTGCTAGTTTTCATGGGCTACTAGGCCCTATAGATCTAGCAAACTATCATTTATGCAAGCATACTTTAAAACTAGTTTGTAAGACTAATCATAAGACTAGTCATAAGGGGGGGAGGTTGCTGTGGCAATGTGATAACTAAATCAAGCCATTTTTAGTAGTTTTTGGTATGTACACTGCACAAAACTGCATTGTTCTCAAATGCAGCAATTCAATAAATAGAAGAAAAGTTTTAAATTTCCCCCTGTCCATTCTCAAAAGACAGATTGCTGTACTTTTTTTGTGACTACAAGGCAAGAAAACACAATTGGGTGTATGAGGCTCATTGGCAAGTTACAGGAAGAAGTCACAGGGCTGGATTTGATGGAAAAATAGTTGAAGTGAGAGAATGAGATATAGATAGAAAGTGGGAAACTTGTTTTCTTTTATTTCTTTCTGCCTTTCTTCTGGCTGTTTGCATGTGGAGCCTTATGTTGCCTGGTTTCTTTCTCCTAAGGAAGTCAGGGTGGTAATTAGATGAGGAAGACAGAGACTGATAACTTGCTGATTGCACACAGCCTGAGTGGAAAAGCACAGGCGGGAGTGCTGGTTCAGGACTTCCAATACTTATGGTGCTGATTTCGCACCTTTTTTTTTTTTAATGAATCGTCTTTTCAGTTCTTATTAAAACCTGAAAAAGCCTGAGTTTGAATTAGGCAGATCTCTTTTGCTGTTAAATCCAATAAAGATTTTATTTAATTCAGATATATCCAAGTACTTTTGCCAGGTACTTACTTTTTGTGTGCTACTGGTAGTTGGCTAACAAGTAGGAGTAGATATTGCTGCTCCCCTCTACTCTTTCCTGGTATTAAGGAAGAGAAGCTTTTTACTTTTGTATGATTAATTTATCTCTCTTTTTCCAGTGTTTTTCCTACTTTACATTAGGTTTGAGAGGCATGTATGTAACAAGATCAACTCAAATTCCTATGTGACACTTGAAAAAAAAAAATATATACACACACACGCTATTTCAGTAATAAAGGAAGCCCCTAATAACTTCAATTTAAAAACATATAACATTTGAAGTTAAATTTAAAGTAGCTACTGCAAAAATTATTTCTGTTATTTTGTAATCTTATCTTAAGGTTTGGTCCTTAATGGGTTTCTTTGAATTGCTCAGTCTTTTTGTCATCTTAATGCCACTGGTATAGTTGAAATATATACAGCTGAATTTGATGCAAATCCATATGAATTAAGAATGAGATAATAAGAATCTTGCTTTATATAATACCCTGCCACACACAGTCACGTGCATATCAAACCAAAGCTAATGCTCTCTTCCTTGGTTAGCAGCCTGATTTTTCAGTTAGATATTTAAACACAGAAACCAAAGAATCAGTCATCCTTGTAATTCACCTTCTTTGGTGTTTAAGTGCCAGCAAAGAAAGGATTATCATTATTACAGAGCAGTTCTGCTGTGTTAAGGTTGTGAACTGTTTTCTGTTTAAAGGTTGACTGTCTCTTCCATGCTTTAAAATACATGTTCTTACACAGATTGCCTCACAACTGAATGTCTCACAGCTGTGTTGAGAGTCATTAGAAACAGGGTTTTTTCTTACTTTTATTTTAGTCCAGTTGAAAAGAATGCTAAGGAAGCTGTGTCTATTACAAAAAGAATATCATATAATTTTTCTCATCAAAAGTCTCCAGTGCTTCACCTCTATTTGGTCTTATTTCTTTCTGCAAAACTGTGCTGTTAGTAAAGCTGGCATTAGGTGGATGTTTATTTTTACTGACCAGGTACACATAACAAAAGATTTTGTTGCAGAGAAGACCCCAGAGGTCTCCTGCTGATCCAAACTAGGTTGGAAATTGTATGTATTTTCCTTGGAAAGTGAAACTTTCTTCTCTGCCTAAGCAGAGTTGACAGAAAGAGTTTTTCTGGTAGGAATCCAGCATTGCTGCTTCTGCATTGTGTCCTGGGCTTCATTCCTGTGAAGGCATCATCTGTAAAGAAAAGTTAATGTGTTTATCACAAATGCTGGAAAAGTTCAAGTTCTGCTGGAAAGGCTGGGACAGTTTCTCTCTTCCTAGAACATGTGTTCAGCAGTCTTCTGCATTTTAGAATTTCGTACATTCCAGAGAAAGCGTTAATAACATAATCAAGCGTCTGTGAAATAGCTTTCAAAAAGTATGGTAAGAATCATTCTCAGCTCTGTGAGAGTTGCCCCCAGAACACAATATGCACTCCTGTTCTAAGCAGAACAGCTTTCCTTTCTGTGACTTTTGTTCATAACGCCATTACCATCATTTTGTGGCAACAGCTTCCTGATTTCATTCTCATCGTATTCTGTATCTGTAGATAATTGTGTGTATGGTCATTAGATAAATGCTTCACTTTCCCTGCTGTCCTTAGGGAATAGAAGTTTCATCTTCAAATCTGATTATTTACTGAACTATTTGTGCTAGTGCCAATGCTTTGGAAAAAATATTTTCAGGCCTCTTTGGTTTTCCAAATGGGTTATTGGTATATGTGTTATTATCCCACTTAACAACAAAATGTGAAGTTTTCCAAGGTAACCAACATTTTCCAGTAACGTTTGTTTTCCAGGTATCAGAATTCTGCAAGTACCTTTGGGTAACGCTTTTCTCCATGACATGTGAATGTTGGTTACCTTGTCTGCTCTGCACCCAGTTCAGCCAGCCCAGAAAACCCATCCCACAGACAAGGATGTTGTTTAGGTTCCAGGTGACCTAAAAAGGACCACACATGTCCCCTGCATTTCTCATGATGCTTGTGAGTAGACAGAGAGAATAATTTTGATTGAAGGGGTAAATATTTGATAAAGAAGCAGTACATCATACAGACAATCCAGAAGTGTAACATTACTCCATGAAAAGAGGTGGAAAGAGCTAAATCCTCTGCAGCAACTCAGTGGCTAATACTAATAGAAGCATTACAGCAGAAAATTATGTGCCCCTGGAACAAAGTGCACCACACAGGTGGTTCAGTACACTGTAGTCTGAACAGACCGGCACTGAGCTTTCAGGAGTCCTTGTTTTATACCCAGTGCCTTACTGGGGATGAAACAACACTCTCCAGTTTGTGGAGTCTTTTTTAACAAATTAAAGATCCAGATTGCACATATTGGAAAACAGATATCCTGAACTAGGTCTGCCATCAAACCAGACTGACTTAATTTGGGGATTTATTAGGAAATGTAATGGGAACATACTTGAAGACTTGAAAACTGATGAGAAGTTCTGACTTCCATAGCATAGTGCACAACACAGCTCAGAGCCTGCTCACTTTGTTGTTATTGTTGAAGAAAGCAAAAGCAAATAACATACAGATGCAATTTTGCATCATTTGTACATGTCCTTGACAGTTAGATCTGATTTCTCCTAGAAAAGACAAGAAAGAATGTCTCTTGCACCTATCCTTCCTTCATCTGTAATTGAATTATAATCACCCCCATTGCTCTTGGAGAGAAAAGCAGGTGGGAAAATATTACTTCACAGAGTTTTGGGGAACACAGCATTTTTTCTTAAAGGTTAATAATTCTTCTACTGAAACATTCTAGAGGTGACTTTAAGAATATTCTCAAGATATCTAAGGCTAACATAGAAATAACAGGGAAAGAATATTATTTCATTGAATATGTTATATTCATATTCACAATGCCTTTCAGGGCATTGTAGGTCAAAATGGAGTGTTCATAACTGAATTAAGCCTTGAAACAAGCCATAGCTGAATAGGCTTATTTGTGGGAGATTTGATAAAAGCTTAATACTGAATTTGCTGGTTCTTGTAAATAAAAAGAAATATAGTGCTAATTTACAGATTTTTGTAAAAAAAGTTCTTTCTGATGCACCAGTAGATAAATGTGTACTGAATAGAAATTTTAACACAACTGTTGGTACCTGTTAGAGGAATATACTCAAAATAATATCAGAGGTGATTTTCCATTTTTGTGCAGCTAATTAAGCACAGAAATGAAGTGATGGTGCCAGGGTTTTCCACATGGCTGACAAACACATAGAAAAATTCAGCTGCTGAAATTGGAAATAAAGACAAATTCAGTAATTATCAAAGTGTTTTGGACATAGGGAGATGTTTGTTTGGGGTTTTTTAACTGCCAGGTTTTGCATATTTTGATTTAGCTGAAACATTGGAAATTTCCTTTCAGCTGGTAAAAAACTCAAGATTTAGTGGAGAGAGAAACTGAAATGATACACAAAATCTTCAGTAGTTGACAGAGAGTTGCTGAAAAGAGCAACAGTAATGTTTTGAAAGTGTAGGAACAGTCCGAAGAGGCATGAAATCCTCTGAAGGGGTCACTTGTTAACGAAGCTCTTAGTAATGATTAATAAACTGAAGGGGTTAAAAGCAAATCAAAACTCCTGTTCTCACCCCTCATTCAGAGAGTTTAGATTTAATCTTATAATTGACTGAGATTTCCACAAACCATACATTAAAATATAGTAAGCCATTAATTTTTTTCTTGTTTTTCTGTCAGAACATCAACAAATCTTATTTCTTGCAGTTTTATCACATATAAATTGGAGCATTTGAACAGAGATGGAATCTGAAGTAACATACTCACAAGGAATTTTGTTTGTCTTAATTTGATAGTGTGTTCCCAAACTGGACAAGTAGCACTGTCCAGGTTTCAGAATGTTTTTTTCAAATAATAGTTAAAGAATTTTCTCTGTCATTGGCTAGATGGTAGAGGTGGCTGTGGTTTTTCCTCCCTGCTCAGTAAATTAATGAAATAATTAAATAGAAAATACTGACTAAAGCTTATACATATCTATATCTATATCTAATATCTATATCTATATCCATATCCAAGACTAATGATCATGTATATTATCGATACTAGTTACTATAACTTATATATATAGCTAAGCTCTGGATAATTAATTCAAAGTAATCATATTAATTAGCTCATTGACAATTTAATTGTGGTCAGTTTTAAAATGATTCTACAATCCTGGAAAGAAACCTTATTTTAAGAACTAATCACTTCATTTATGAATTTTATTTCTGTAAAAGTGAAAATTAGAAGAACATTCATTAGCTGTGAATCATAGTATAATGGAATCATACCAGCATCTGTGGAATCCCTCAGAAGTTATTGAACAAAGTTGTTAAAGTAACTAATTTGCAGTTGTGAATTTGCGAATTAATACAATGTCAGCTACTATTGAATCTATTTCCATAAATTAGATGCCACTTCTTTTCACTTGTCCTTTTAAAAGTATTTAAGTAAAAATATGGTTCTATGCCTCATAATGTTACCAAATGGTTACAATTTTTCTCTGTATAATTTACATGAGTAAATGGAATTTCTTTTTTTCCTCTTGTGTTTTTATAAAATACATAGGAGAAAGGATTTACTTGGTAAGTGCTATGCTTGAGCAAGTAAATAAAGATGAAATTTTAAATTCAAATATTGTATGAAAATAGAAAGAAAATATATTTTTCTTAAATGTTGATAAGCACCAAATGCACAGGAATAGTCCTTGCTACTTCAATTCAATCCAAAGGAAATGGCAGCAAAAAAGCTACAGTAGGGAGAGAAGAAAAGTTGACATGTTTCTGAAGGATTGTGATGTGTAAAATAGAATTGGAGATGACAGGGGAATATCAGAAATTGAAGAAAGCTCTTAAAGAGCCTAAATAATGCTTGGCAAATGGTCAACTGACCCAAGATGCTAAGTTCTGGAGCTAGTTATCTGTAGGAGGGAGATGTGTTTCTATGATATCCATGATGTTTTGGTGAACTTGAATAGAAAATTATATGCTATTAGTAATCAAAGTAAAAGAAGCAGGGCAAAATAAAGTACTGTAAAATAGTTTTCTCTGGAGTGAGACTGTTTGTAGAAGGCATTGTTTAGAGAGCCAAGGATCATAGATGAATTTTTCTAAGTAGGAACTAAGGTATTCAAGGCCTGATCTAATGCTCATGGCAGCCAGCAGAAAGATACTTGCTGACTTGAGTGTGCTCTGGAGGAGATTCCCAAAACTCTTGTCTTCATTTGTCCTGCTTAGGTCAGGTTGACCTCATTTTGCTTGAAACAGAGTCAGGCTTACAGGGGACGAAGAGTGATGGATATTGAGAACAAGCCAGCAAACACTCAGCAGGGGAATTTGGGCTCTAGAGGCTGCTATGAAAGCCAGCCATTGACAGGAACAAAAAATGTAATTTGTTTTTCTAGCACATGCTGAACAAGTGCCAAAATGAGTGATTCACTGTCTTAAATTTTAAATTAACAGAATCTGTCCATTTTGGAAAGCAGCTTATCTAGCCTGCAGTTTTGTGACAGTGTCCTCCAAGCTTTTGTGATCCTGGTAAGTACTGATGGTAACACTAGAAAATTATTTAATTTGTATATTAGAGCAGGCTGCCTCATCCAGAATGTCAGCATGAATAAAACTCTAATTTTTAAAACACATTCCTTGCCTAAATGGCTGTATTTTCTACACTGGATCTCCTCCTTGTTCTGCCTTTATAAATTTACACTCAATAATCAGGAAAAAATACAGCTGCATATTTCTATTTCAAGTCGTCGTCACACCAAGAGATCAATTGTTAATGAAAACATGGCAAACTCCTATCTCATAGGATCACATGTATTATTTAACTTTAACGTCTCATTTTCATTTTGATTGAGACAAATTTTGCCCATCCTCCAAGAAGATGGTCAAAAAACATTCCTTCCTTAAAAAGATGAGCAATTCATCTTAACACCTTGAGAGTGTTTGCAAAGTCCAACCTAAAAAGAAACAAGTCCTTTATTAAATGTGTTTTCCCCACATGTTCCTAAGAATGAGGAGTTTTGAACTCTTAATGTTCACCTGTTTTCATACACAGTTCATGGCTTTTGAAGGGTGTTTATAACAGATCACAGCTTTCTTTGCAAAAATTACTTGGTCCAATGTCTGACTTTGAAGAATTAATATATCCACGTTATTTCAAAGGATAACTCCTGATTGATGTGAAAGGATTGCTGCTGATTGTTGAACTGTTGTATTTTTTCTGTGTACACAGCAGGGGAGAAGCAAAAAAAAATTTAAAAAAGCTTGGCAGGTGAGGCTGGGGAGGTTGCTGTGTTTTGGTTTTATGTATTTTGCAACTTTCTCATCAACTTCAAAGACTTGATGTTTCTTCTGAAGCACTGTTGCACTCTTATCTGTAACCAGCACTTAATGTTCATCTTTTTATCATCTCAATCTACAAACAAGGTTTCATACAAAGAAAAGCAGCACTGGCTCTACTGATATATATGATATATCACTGTCTATAGTGAGATATATACATATATCATATAAAAAGTGACATGGAAGGAATTTTGCAAAACAATGTTCTAAATAGGGGTTATGAAAGTGTTTGTTTTCAAAGAAAGTTACTTTAATCTTATTTCTTATGTTCTATCCTATCAGTAATGCCAGCAGCTTTTCTCATCGGTTTTTCCGAAGGCCTGCTGAGCTCCGCAGAAGGTGTGCATTACCCTTCCTAATTAAATCAAGGTGAGTAACTTGTTGAAAGTACAGCTAAAATGTGCTTTTTGTAGGTGTTCAGATGTTGAATTTTATAGTTATAAGAAAAAAGTAAGGAATTAAGTTATGCAAAAAACCAAAATGTTTTCCTGACTTCTTCCTATCATTCTTAATTGACTTTGTTTAATCTTCTGTGGTCATTTTACAAGCTCCATGATCTCTGTTTTTCTGAGTGTTGTCGAAGCTCTGTAGTCTTAGTCCAGGTGCCAAAGGCATGGGCAGTGGGTTGAGGGAGGTGATTCTCCCTCTCTGCTCTACCCTGGTCCTCAGCACAGGAAGAACATGGAGATGCTGGAGCAGGTCAAGAGGAGGACACAAAGATGCTCCAAGAGCTGGAACCCCTTTGCTCTGGAGACAGGCTGGGAGAACTGGGGAAGAAGGAAGGCTCTAAGGAGACCTTACAATCCCTTCCAGAGCCTAAAGGGACTCTGAGAGAGCTGGAGAGGGACTTTGGACGAGGGCCTGGAGTGACAAGACAAGGGGTAGTGACTTTAAACTGAAAGACGGGAGGTTTAGATGAGATATTAGGAAGAAATTATTGGCTGTGAGGATTGTGAGGCCCTGGCACAGGTTCCCCAGCGAAGCTGTGGCTGCCCTATCTCTGGAAGATTTCAAGGCCAGATTGGATGGGGCTTGGAGCAGCCTGGGATACCAGAAGATGTCCCTACCCATAGCAGCGGGTGGAATGAAATGACCTTTAAGGGCCTTCCAACCTAAACCATTCTGGGATTCTGTGATCACTCTTTTGGTTGCAGGTGGTAAAGGGCCTGTGGCTTTTTTTTCTCTCTCCCCATTGTCTTGGGGTGACTTTATGATGTATCCCATATAGCCATATTGCCAACTCTATACCAGGAAAAATGAATCTTGGGCCTTTCTGCGTCTTTAAACTGGTCCCAAGAGCAGAGACAGCAGCTTCAGGAGGAAATTTCCAGCAAGACCCCTGGAATACCCAGGTCCCAGCTGCAGAGCCGTTGGGATCATTAACACTCCTTCCCACAGCCGCAGAAAATAAGGCTTGAAAAGGGCTCCTCTGGAGGTGTGCTCCAGAGAGGATGAAGAGTGGAACTTCTGTGTTTTCCTGAGACTTTGGTTTCTCTTCTTCTCTTCTGGACTTGTTTGGGACATTAGAACATTGAAACCTCATTGGGAGACCCTTTCACTGGCCTGGCCTGGGGGGGGTGGCCCCCACATTTTCCCCTCTGTGGCAAAGGGAGAAGGAGATCATATCAACAAAAGGACTCTGAATCTTCCAGGTTCTCTCTTTCCACCACGAGAGACTTCATTATTTATTGTTTAGCATTATTATTATTTTCTTGTGTGTTTGTTAAATAAATAGTTCTTTCACTTTCCTTCGAGGAATTTTTTTTTTTCCTCGAACCAGGTCGGGGAGGGCGAGCTGTGGCCTCCTTTTTATCAGAGAATATTTATCCCTCTGAACATATTTGTCCCAAACCAGGACACCCATATATCTTTGTAATATTGTCACTACAAGAAACAGACTGCCTGAAGCCGTGGACAGCAGTCAGATCTGATTGTACTTCTAGGAAAAGCCACATCAACAATGAGCAGTTACAGAGAATCAAAACAAAATTGGAAGAGCTAAAGGGTTTCTTTCTATAGACATCTTTCTGGTGAAAGGCGAGGGATAGTTGTGAGCAGCAGTGAGCACTGTTTCCAATCAAGGCCTCATTTCTTAGCAAACTCTTCTTCTGAGAGTTCCAGAAACAGTGATGATCTCCTTATGGCTCTGGCTTCGTGTAGACATGCAAGAGAAGAAATGCCTCTATGTTTGCTGGACAGTTCCAATGGATAGATTGGAACTCCCTTTGGCATTTGAGCAGAACATAAGAACTACTGAATGTAGAACCACAAAATCGTATAATCCTAGAATGTTTTGTGTTGGAAGGACCTTAAAGATCATCCAGTTCCAAAAGGCCTAATATCTAATCTAAATCTACCTTCCAGCTTAATTAATAGCTTTTACATGTAGTTAAATAAAGCCCAGATAGCAGTAATTTCCATACAGGCCTGGGCTCTAATAAAAAGCTTACGAAGAAGTAAACAAAACACAATCCGTGATGCTGTATCAGGATTGTACTTTGAACAGTGAGTGAGATATGATTTCCTGAGTAGGAAATCCCTGCAGCACTGAGAATTCCCATTGGATATGGCCTCAGCTGAAGTGGCTTAGGGTTTCCTCAGAGGACTGTCCTAGCATATGGACATGAGGTCTGGATCTACACACGCATTTTTTCCCCCCTGATCTGCTTTCTTGGAGAGATCCCATAGTTCTCAGGTTTTAATATTTACTGTTTTGGTTATTTCACACTGAATCTTTCTCCCATTCCTGTGAACAAGGGTAGTATGGCTTTTGGAAGACCAGTTTGACAATTTCTGAACTAGCCCTTGTGGTTAGCAGAGCAATTATGCTTGAACAAAACACCAGTGGGTTTGGTTTGGGAAGGACAAAAAGCACATCTAGAGCTCCCCTAGCCTCTGCAGAGATACCTTCTTTCTAAGGAAAAGGGAAATCACACAAAACTGTCAGCCTATCTCTTCCTGTGGTATGTTTCATCTGTAAAAACCCTGCTCAGCTCTAAGCAGTGACTTCAAGCTTGCATTGGTTGCCTCTGACTTTCAGTCATTTTTGACTGTATTTTGAATAAGATGCCAGCTTCCATATTTCTCATCTTATGAATCAGATGGGCAGCATCATAACTGCAGATGGGAACAAAAAATGCAATGGAAATTAGGGCAAGAAGATTGTATTTGCTATTTATTTTAAAATTAAAAGTATCTTTGGACATCTTTAGAGAACTGGAACTGCTAGAGATCACATCTGGTACTAAGCCTGAACTGGAGAAAGCCTGTTATTTACTGTGAGGAAAATGAACTAATTTTTAATTGAAAGTCCTTTAATTCTATCTGTTTCCATCCCTTCTCATGGCTGATTTTGACAAAGCATTGCTAAGACAAAGAGTAGTGTAGGAAATGGTTTGGGATTGGTTTCTTAGGGGCTTCAAAAATCAAAATATTTTAGTGTCTTACAAAAGCACTAGATGACCTAAATGCTTTAGTGTGTAGTCTGCAATATTTTGTGCTCAAGTCTGCTTTTTGCTCAAGTACAAAAGATGTTGTAAAACGTTGAGTGTATTGTCCTTCCATTTGTAGATGAAATACTTTTTCTCCTGGTGGTGGCAGTGGTGGGTGAAAAATTCTGACTGGAGAGCAAGATTAGGAAAAACTTCCCAATTTATTTTGCAATGGGAACTGAACCCTTCATCAAACAGACATGTTTGGACTACATGGGGATCAGTTCTTTCTTCATAATCCAGTTTGGTGAGGTGTTATAAAAGAAGAAATAAAATCAACAAAAAGTTTAGAAAAGTGCATTTCCTCCAGAAACTCTGTTCTTCTTCCTGTAATAGAGTTTATATTCTACTTGGATTTCCCCATATTGTGTAAAGGAAGCTTAGAAAACATGGGTTGTGTTTTTGTCAATGTCATTTGCACAGTTTTAAGCCTTTTAAAGTGTTGAGAAATAGGTCATTTCCTCAGAATTCAGCAGTTAGTTTTCATGTTTAGTGGAGTTGAAGGTTACGAAAAATTTCAAAGACTCTTTTGTTTTTCTTTTTTAAGCCATTATTCAACCTTGAAATGAAAACTCAGTCACTAAACTATGCTGAATAGCTCATTTCCCTAGTTTGCTGATAGAGCTAAATGGCCTTCGGAGATATTTATGAAGATAACTTGCCTTCTCTTTTACATGACAGTCACACTTCCTCATCCATGTAATGAAAAGAAGAGAAACTCAGGCTGAAGATCTTCACTTTCTAAATTTTTTTTTTCCAAATAAATTTACAGTTTTGATGTAAAATTTTACATTTTAGAATGATTTTTTTAAGAATTTTACTACAAAAACATTATACATACTTGGAGAAATTTAGATTCCTGTAAGCAGGAACATGTCAGGTGTGTCAGATGTGTGTCCCCTCTGTCATGCTGTACCCGAGGAAAGTGAGGAGTGGCCCAGCTTCCCTGTGCCCGCTGCAGCTGAAGGGGAGGGAGTATTGGACAGGGCTGATGTGTTCCAAAACTCTGCCTTTCTGAAAGTTATGTTAAAAGAAACTAACCCAAATGGAGACACAAGGGGGTTTTAGAGAGAATGCGCTGATGCCCATATTGCTCACTCGCCGTGTCTCAAATCCTTTGTGAACAGGGAAGAGGGAGGTGAACGCACAAAAAGTGCTTCTCGTTCCTGGGTTCGTGCCCTGCAGCGGCACAGCTGGCCCTCGGCATCGGCTCCCGCACACCTTGTGCTGCCCTTGTGCTCCCCGTGTCCCTCCGTGTGCTCTCCCTGTGCTCCCCGTGTGTTGTGTTCTCCCTGTGCTTCCCGAGCTCACCCGCGCCACGCGAGTCCCTGCACCTGCCGGGCCGCGGGGCGCACCTGGACTGCGGCCGAGGGACACCAGGGGGCGCTCCCGCACCGCCTCCGCNGAATGGGGTGGGGAGTGGGAATAGAAATGGAAATGGGAAGAGAGATGGAAATGGGGATGGGATAAGAAAGGGGATGGGGACGGGGATGGGTATGGGATGGGAATGGGAGTGTGGAGGTGGCTGAGAATGGGGAGAGGGATGAGGGTGGGAATGGGGAGGAGGACAAAGACAGAAAGAAGGATGGGACTGTGGAAGGGCACAGGGACAGGGATGGAAATGAGACAAGGATGAGCCAGCAGCACCAGGTACCAGCTCTCAGCAGGGCTTCCCCCTCAGCGAACATCACACCCACAAAGGGCCTTTCAAAATCTCTCCCTGGAGGTCCAGTTAAAGCACCTGCCAACATGCACCACACCAGGTGTTAGAAAGGAAACCCTTCAAGCCCTGCAAAATTAGGGACTGTGTGTCCCAGTGTTTCCATCTGTGTGATGTTTATTTAATACCCCAACTCGGGCACCTCTCTGACTCACAGACATAAGCTAAGTGCATCATTTACCAAAAGTTACACCTAGATGCAATCCCTATAGAAAATAAGCAGGGAAAATGACTTTTCATATTCCTATAGATACATAAATCTTCCTTTTTTTTTTCTTCAGAAAATCACTGCCTAATTCCTCCCATGTGCACAAATTTCATTTTACTCATGTAGAAATTTTTAGTTTTGAAAAAATGCCTTAACCCATGTAATAACTTCTCTAAATCTAGAAGCATTTTCAATCCTATGAAAAACTTGAGCATATTTTATTCAAAGGTCATATTCAGCAATAAGTATTTAATTGAACTTTATTTACTAATTCAAATATGGAATGAGTAAACAAAATAAAGTCCACTTGAAAACTGAATGGTATTCTAAGGCATTGCAAAATGTTTGTTAATCTCTTATGTACCAATGCACAAAAACGTGACTTGCTGTTTCCAGAAGTCTCTTGGAAAATGGTTTGTAGACAGTCCAAAAAGAAAGTTTGCATCTGACATGTGTGTAAGTATTTAAATATAATGTTTCTTCAGCTGTGGGAGAATACAAAATTCTTTTCCCGAAATCTCTATGAGTCTTCCCTGCTTTAGTAGGCGTTTCTTAACAGTAAGATTGCAGAGATTATTGCCATCTTGTAGGAATGTGTATCTTTTCCCTATTCTCCTAAACCTGCTCCTCCACATCTTTATACATCTTTCCTGTTAACAAGAGTGGAAGAAATAAAAAAAAGGGAAGAATTATTTCTTCAAGACTAACTAATAAAGAATAGCCTTGAGTAGAAATCCGGAGGAGAACATCTTCATTGGAGGCTTCAAGTAAATTTGGCAGGAGTGGCTCAGTGTCACAGATGGGAAGTATCCAGCAGAACCCTCCTTGCAGTCCTCAGGAAATCAAATTAGCCTGACAAATGTCTGGCTGCACACTTCAGAACGAAACTCATGAATGTTCTAGCAACATCTGCTCTTACTTATGTGAGTATGACAGAAGAAAATTGAACATAACATGTGCTAGTGAGCCAGCAAATCTGACTTCGATCTTTGTCATGTATTTAGGACAAGAGGATGAAAGAAAGTCCAGAATGGAAACCAATTTCTAAAATACAGTTTTAAAATTCAGATGACGAGTAAAAAGATCACAAATATTCTTTCTGAAATCATGTTGTTGGTGGGAAGCAGGTCATTTTGTCCAGGAACACCCCTTGTTCAGAACAGTTGGCCAGAACACTGTGGAACAGAGGCTGACATATTGCAATTTGTGACAAGAGTGAACTCCAAATACCAGAGACTGTACAATAATTTCAATGAACCAGAGAGAGACAAATCCTAACATCAAATGTAGCCATAAAATCTAATTCTTAGCAAGGCTAATTAATAATTAAAGGCATATTTTCATTATTTAAACAGGGAGATACATAATATAAATTTGTCCTAATGAGTCATTTTGATCAAGGAAGTACATAATGCATCTTTTAAAGGTAAAAGAAAAAATGCTTTGAACCCATAATATTTGTAGAAGAATATCTTTGGGAATCTTTTCCTTACATCCAGGCTGTTCAGGCTGCCATCATATTTACACACCACTTGGCAGATTGTCACCGCCTCCTATTCATTTTCAACTTCATTCTTTCCCATATGTGGAATAATTGCTGATTCCAATTTGAGGAACATGCCTATGTTGCATACTCAGTTCAGCCATGGAGATGCCATCCCTTGCATACCAAGCTCAGTATTGCTTATATACTTGGTTTTTTCTGTTCTAATGAGAACAATTATGGGTAAAAGCATTTTACTCATGATGAAGTGGTAAGAGCAAGCATTTGGAATACTTGATTCTATCTCTGCTATGAAGTTACTTTTAATTTAGGTTTTAAACCTGTCATAGAGGAACTGAAGGAACAATCTGAGTGCTGACCTGTTACAAAGCAGCTCCATGAATCCCTACGTATGCGTGCAAAACAAGTATGTGCATAGCTCCAGTTATGGCATTTAGGAGCAGAGTCCTGTGCCCAGGATGTACAGTACTAGGCAGTACAGAAAGGGCTTTTTAAACAAGATGAACTCAATATTTTGTGATCTAGATCTAAACCTGCAATATTTCAAAGGACTAACAAATGTCTCACATCACCGAATTGTGCCTTCCTCCCTGAAATGGCCTCACAGTGCTTCTCAGATCTTCGTGGCTGTGGAGGGGAGAAGAAGAATCGGTGTGTGGGCAGCTCCCAGATTTTCCCATTAAGCTGGTGGAAAGCATGGGGAATTTTGATTTCCTCCATGTGCCTCAACAGAGCTTCTGAGAGAGTCTGTTCCATGACCTTCCCAAACACAGAGATGAGGTCGACAGAGCTGTGGATAAGATTTGAATCCGGTATTTTCAATAAGGTGAAGAGGTGGTACTTGATATTCTCACTTGCATTTCAGGGCATGGCTTGAACTGGCCATTTTCTTAGTTGAACAATCTTGGTTTGACTTGCTCATTGAACAAATCAGAGATAGAATTTTCCAGTGATGGACAGTGGTGAAAGGAATGGTGCTGTCTTTCTGTGGGATACTTTAAAGGTTAGCACTTACAGGGTGGCTTTCAGGGAATCAGATGTAGGTCTGGGTGTACTGTTGCCTCCTCCATGCATGGACCTTTCCAGACAGGCTCTCCACCCCAAAATTTAGAAGACTGATCGATAGAGGTTTTTGTGTGTAGCAGGAGTTATTTTCTGCTAAGTGCAGACCTTGCAAAATTTCTGAAGGGAGGTTCCCAAAGCCAGCATGCCCTTTAGCTTTACGATAACCAGGAGGAGGCAGGGATTTTGGAAGCATCCTTGTTTTTCACCCATATTTATAGGAGGAGCAACAATTTTAAAACAGATAAATCCTTGATTAAAATCTCTGGTGGTTTTTTGGTCCTTTTTTCATCTGGTGGCTTCAGAATGATTTTCACATTGATGATCTTCTCAATGATAATGCCAGTATTGGTCTTTGCAAGGATGGGTTCCTTAGTTTGAGACTGGATTGAGGAAGGTTTTGGGTTGCAGAATAGTCCTAGGATAACAGAGGTTTCTGCGAAACAATTATTAGTGTATTATTTCTAATAATTCTTCCCTATGAGGGTGGTGAGGCCCTGGCACAGATTTCCCAAAGAAGCTGTGGTTGCCCCATCCCCGCAAGTGTCCAAGGCCAGGTTGGATGGGGCTTGGAGCAATCTGGGATAGTGAAAGACGTCCTTGTTCATGGCAGGGGGTGGAATGAAATGAACTTTAAGGTCTCTACCAACCCAAACTATTTCGTGATGCTATGAAGATTCTATGATTATATTACCAGAAAAAGTTGAGAAAGAAAAAAATTACATTTAATTGCTTCTATTTTTTTTTAAGACTCTTAGAAGGCAGCTTGCAAGTTCATATTTAGGAAAATTTGTCCCATAAGGAGAACATTTTTATGTAGTTTCCAATACCCTCTTAAATATGGGTTGCAATAAGGATTTGACAGAGTCTCAAAGGTAATTAAGTGTTTCAGTGCTGGGTGATGTCTGGCTCTGTCACTGAATGAGCCAACAAGCTCATTGAATGTGGAAGGAAGGTCTTACCTTTACTCAAAGGAAGGTAAAGCCTCATCAGTGCTCCAGACCCAGACTGGAGGCTGCTTGTGTTTTTTGCTGTAAACACAAAGCAGCAAAGTCCAGAGGAGGCCAAACACAATGTATCTGTGAAGAAAACCAGAGGGAATGTGATGATGTTCATAGACCTACACAAAATTTTTGGAAGCATTTAAGATGCCTTGAAGAGGAAACTGAGAGGAGACTCAGTGATGAATCAGTCTTCTTAATCAGAGTAATTCATGGAACTCAAATAACACTAGAGGTGCCGTTTTGGCATGTGGGCAAAGCTCTTGTACAGCTCTGAGGCACCTTCAGGCAGTTTTGTGATGCTGGTTGACAGGAGCTTGTACATTTGGTGGGAGGACGAATCAACGGTGATGATTTTTTGAGCATTTTGGCTGTGGTTTTATGCTGTATTCTGGATTTAAGCTCTGTTTAAGAGTTAGTCAAGCACAGAACCAGCTGAATATCTAAAAGGTTCTTATTGCAGAACCACGGCATGATTGGAAGTGAAATAAATTTCCTGACCAGAAAGGTTTTCATTTCATGAGTATGAGGTCTTCTATTGATAGGCAGATGGGTAAGGACTCATTATCTTCTGTAATTGATGTCTATAATGCTGTACCAACTGGTTAACATAGTACTGCTCTGTGGTACATACAGTCTATATGTATATATAGTACTCCCAAGACATACACTGGTACGGATACTGATCTCAAATCCCTCTCCCCTCCAGAATATTATTTTAAAGAAAGAAATGTGTAGAACTGTGAGTAAATAAAAGCTTTTCTGGAAAGCATTAAAAAAAAAAAAAAAATCTAAATGACAGGCCTGGTATGTGCCTTTCTCAAACATCTATATCTGGGTAAATCCATGTTTATTTATATTTTATGGCTGCTGTTGAGGCTGTCTGCTTTGCCCTTTTTTCCCAGCCAGCAGAGCTGTTCCTCAGAATTTGTTGCTGTTGTCTTCCTAGACTCTTTAAGCCTCTTCAACTTAGCAATGTATTATTTAGTCTGGCAGTCTACAGAGTGCCAGTATTCTCAGGAGGAGAGCATTAAGGGAATGTAGGTATTCATCTTGATATTGCCAGTTGAATAAAAATGATTAAGAGAACAAACTGTTGAATTTGAAGATACATTTCCTGGCTGGAATTCATTATTTCTTGTGGCTTCTCAACATCTTGCTTTTGCTCTTTTCTTTAATCTGGGATTTTCTGTTTTTCTGAAAAATATACGAACAAGTTATACAGTTAGCTTGAATTGGCTTTAAACTTAGTAATATAAATGTGTTCTTACTTTGAGATTAGCAAAATCCAACACCTTTTGCCTTTTCAGTTGTCTGCAAGTTGGTCTTAGCTAGTTATCAACTCTCACTGAACTTCTAATGGAGAGTGTGCCATTTCCATGGGATGATCCCTCCCACTTATTAATCCAAACCAAGACAGTATCTTCTGATGGACTTCTTTGCCCTACCTTGTAACCTCATGTGTTCTCTTCTTCTCTGGGCTGCAGTGGGCTGAGGGCTCCCTATGATATTTGGCATATTGTGGATTCGAGTAGGGATGTTTGAAATCTATAATTTTTTTTTTTGCTTAGTTTTAGAGCATTTTAGTGATCTTACAGCTGGTGGGAGAAGCAACACTACCCATTAATTTTCTCATTTAATGCAAGCACTTTGTTCCAGACTGGTTGGTAGGGGGAGAAGGCATCAGCAAAATAAGAAATACAGTTAAGAAATACAAAGACAGATCAGAATTACTTTTTTGAATGGATGGCCTGTGATGTAGTGAAATCAGATTGAGTTATATTGAATAAAAGTAGTGTTCTGTGAAAGTACTTCATAGACAGCTCTGTCTCAAGAATTTTCTTCATCTATGTTTCTCACCATCTTTTTTCTTATTCTTATGGATTTGCTTTTCCCTTGTGCATGGTTTCACTCAACAAGCAGGAAAAGAATTTATCAAACAGGAGAAGAAAATTTTCTATTTGATATAATATCACTAGTGCTTATTTATTTCTCAGAGAAAATAGGAAATATTTTGCTATGTGGTAAGATTTCAATCTTAAGTTCTGGAACTCCTTGAAATTGCCAGATTCTTATGTTTTTGATGGGGCAGGAGTTGAATTTCTCCATAGCAAAGGAAACCCTACCAAAGGAAACCCGTGGGCAGCAGGTGCATCCTTGGATTCCTGTGATGCTTAGAGGGCAGTGAGGAAGCCACTCCTTTATCTCTGAGGGCTTTCTGAGAGCAACCATCGCATAGTGGGTTGCTTTTTCAGGCATCCTTAAGAGACCTGCAAGAACAGAAAGAAATTCTTGATTAACTTCCACTACAGCCACAGCTACTGGGAACAACGTGCTCAGCATTAATGCTCACAGCACCCACTGAGTTCCCACTGACCAGGCAGCTGGATGAGTGTTGGTCTCCATCACTCCTTGGAACGGGCTGATTCTGGTGTTGTTGAGGTGCTGTCTGCTACCCTTTTATCTTTTTTTTGGGTTGTGTGCAACTTGGTGTCAGTATGTTTTCTCCTTGGATTCTTGATCTGCCAGCTATTACTGTTGCAAATATTGCTCTGCTGTCAGCATGATTACCTTTCTTATCTTCCATTACTTTAGCTCATATCCTTTCTCATGCCTTAGCAACAATTTTCCTAGGAGAACTGAGACAGGGTTGTAATGTACATAACCAGACCTTAGTCACAAACAGTCCTTTGTCCAATGGTTACATTAATGTGTTCACAATAAACTGAAGTGGGGAGGGAAAAAGCAGGATCAGTGGCAGCAACACCAATGCAAAACATAGTGGAAAAGTATAATCAAATTTTGCTCAACACTATGGATGTGAAAGGAAGTACAGCATTGAATTCAGAGAGGACAGAGGGAGCAGAAGGCACAGAGGAGAAGATTACAGATACCCAGCTGATTACCAGTACATTTTGTCTTTGGAAAATACACACAGGTAGCATTCTTCAGAGAAATACTGGTTTTGAGGGGGGAAAATGCAGATTTATGGCATGTCAGCATTTAATAATATTTGTTATTTTCTTGTATTTGCTGAATTGTTCATACCAGCAGAATAAGAAACCTGGAAACTGGGATGCTACATTGTAATGCTGTGACTTCAACTACCTTTTGAACCAATTTTTCACTTTAAATGTTTTCAGCTTTCACTTTATGAAAGCATAAATGAAAAGATTAAAAGCTCAATATTCAAGTAGTTTTTCAAGTCATCACTGCTACCAGGGACTTCAAAGCTGAGGTGCTGCACAGGATCACAACTCCCTTCTGCCTCAGCACTTTGGCACCAATCCTTCTATCTGAACCCAAGGGCACCACTCACAAAGCATACATCATTTCCTTACTGGGAATTTTTTAAACAATGATGATGGATTGGAAGGTCTTGTCCAATTAAGGATCCTTTAAAAAAAGAAAAATAAAATTAAGTTGTTATTAGGGTTATTATGACCTCTTTGCAAGTATTTTACTTTGGGTTTGGGGGTTGGTGTAATTTCCCCCACCTCCTCCATGCCCACTATTGAAAAATCTGGGCACATGGAGTATCCAGGCTGTCCATGCTGTGATTCTTTAAGTCTGTTTTACTTTTGTAAAAACATCAAAACAGCAATGTTAAATCATCAAATACATCAAATTTTTCAAAGTGAATGGTGGAATTTCCACTGAATCCCTAAGATAACAATTAAGGATTTGGGTAAGTGTAAGACCTAAACAGGCAACTGGAGACAAATTTTTCAGGAGTGTGATAGCAGAGAAAAACATATGGGATGGGCTACTGTGAAGGTAAAAGCTTGAGGAATTTCCTGAGCTCTTTTAAGTTCTGCAGTTTGTGGGTGATCTTGTGCTAAGGAGTATCTTTTAGCTAATAACAACCGTTTTCAGCCTCCAGCCCAGATGGAAGAGACTGCACCAGGGAACAGGGCACACAGAGCCCAGCAATGTCCTACAAGGTCCTCTTACTTAGTTGGCATTTGTCAAGTGTGCCGTTGCCTTGGGAAGTGCAAAAACACACGTGGAACCAAGCCAGCTCAGTTCTGTCTTTGGCAGTGTCCAGGAGGATGGAGTGTAAGACTAAAGGAAACATTTAGGGGCACTTCCATGGAATAGTTTTCATGTAACTGTTTGTGCCTCAGGAAGTTTCTGGGTTTTTCCTGGGACTTTACCCTCCATCTTTCCATTTAATTTGTCCAGTGTCCCTTTTACTGTTCACTTCTGCGACTCACCCACACATTGTGTGAAGAACTCACCATATTTGATTTCTCTAATCCTGTTATTTGCTGCTTTTGCTGGATGCCACCTCCTTGTAATTAAAAACCTAAAGCAAACTGAAAAAATCCCCTAATTCCCCTCTCCATTCCCATTCCCTTCATAACTGTGTAAGAATTTGTTGTCTCTCCCTCAACCATGTTTCTCAAGCTGAAGAATCCTGATTTATTAGCCTTGTTTGCGCAGAAGCTGTTGCAAAACATCTTTTCAATCTTCAGGTATTGAAACAGTCTTAGTTCATACTCAGATTCATGTGTCTCCCTCATGGAGGACTTCTGTGTAAGCTTCCGGAAATTCCAGGTAGGACTTCTGTATATTCTCTTCATTGTTTCTTTTGGCATTATGTTCTCATTACTTTTAAAAATTAGTGTATGCATCACTATATCAAGCATATATCAAATATGCCCAATGTCTTAATTTTCTTTTAATGTAGTGCCTGGAATTTACTGAGACTATTCCATAGATTCATTGCACTGGAAATAGAGTAAAGGCATGTCTTTCTTGCTGTCTCCTTTACAATACTTTCAAATGAATCATCCTGTACCACAATAGCATATGACAGCTGTAAAGAATCACAGATCTTGTTCTGAGCCAGAATTTCTCTTTCTAAAAAACCCCAAGCCAACACAATGTTATTTCAAGTGCTTTCTTTGTTGGTCTTTCTTTTCTGTACCCCTATAAACCTAGAAATGTCCAGTCTGATTTACGAAGTACTATCTGTAGGCCTAGCCTGGTTCTGCACATTCTGCTCTGGGCAAGGCTTATTTAAAATGGAGATATTTGGGGCTATAAACAAGGAATTGCTCAGGTTTAGATGTGTGATTGTCGCATAATCTCAGTGGAAGTCGTTTCTGTACCCCAAGGTACATACAGGACATTAAGGTAAAGCACCAGACAACCTCATTTCTTCTGCACACACCCCAGCAGGCAGCATGGAGAGTCTAATGTTGCACAGAAAGGATAAAAAGTGGGATCTGACAGTGGAAGAAGAGCTGTCTGGTAGCTCTGTAATGTCAGCGTTAGATGATCAAGATCGTTGGAGAAGACAGAGATTTCTACTACTTTTTAAAGTGTCTCAGATATATACTATGAGTTGTATTTGCTATTATACACAATCACCTATCCAAAACAATAAGATACAAGATACATAAGTAGTTCAGACTAATTCTAAAGGCTATCTCCTGGCTTTTTGCCTTTCATGCCTAAGAGTCTCTCTTAATAATTGGAAATGGTTGTAAATTTTCCAAATGTAATTCAGCTCCCAAAGAGCTGATTCTTTGTCCTTTTTCTACTGTGATTTGCAGATTTCAGAAATGTAACACCTCTTGAGGGATGGGATGGAAAGAGGAAATAATTATAGGTTCTTAAGAGTTGGAGAGTTGGAGAATCTTAAGAACTTCAAGCCTTATTAGCTTGAAATAAATATTGTCCAACATTTGCAATTCTGCTAGATCCACTTAGTATAAATTAGTAATTTGGTAAGAGAATACGTCAAAAACAATGGAGGAAATTGCTACTGAATAATAAAAGGGAGGAAATTGCTGGTGGCCGTCAACAGTGCACATGTATTTTAAAGTTGTGGTGGACACTTTCAGTCAACCCTGCTGATGTCACCATCAATTAAAGTTTCATAAACATTTTTTTTTGAGGAAGAAAAAGTGCTGTTGCAAGAGCTGTGGCTGCAGGTTGCGCTTTCCAAAAGCATCAAGTCCTCAGTATATTGGTCACCATCCCTGTAAGGTATCATCTAGTCCTTGGAGAGAAGTTCCTCCAGAGGATCAACTCAAAACAAAGGCCACATCTGCTCAAACTAGGCATGTGTTCACTACCAGAAAACATCCCAAATCGCTCATAATTAAAAGTGTGTGCAGCTTCTGGGCATCAGGATGGGAAACTCCTGTTGTTTGTGTCTAAGCTTGAGTGTTTGCTCTTAATCAGCACTTGAAAGAAGAGATTGATTTACAAAACAGAATTTCAGATGAGGTAATTAAACAAACAAAAAGCTGAATTAAAGATAAACAAAAACAGTGGCTTCTTTAAAGCACTAGTAGGATGAACAAGAAAATAAGAGAATACAATTAACAAACTACTCATCAGAGAAATGTTTTTAGGATCAACGAATATCTAAGGGGTGCTCCATTAAAGCTAAAATATATTGACCTGTTTCTCTGGGATTACTGTACTAGTGCAAAAAGAATGAACAGCAATGTCCGTGAGTTAATTTTGTCACAGTATTTCTTACCATAGTAGTATGTTTGCTTGAGATACATGTCACAGACAGAAATAATTACCTTCAAGTGGGATCAGGTCTATATCCTTTCACAGAAACGAAGTGATTCTGTTGTTTTTCAGGAGGCACTGAAAAAATAGTTCACTGTGAAATAGTTTAGGATGTTTGTTTCTGTAAAGGAAAAAAGAATCTTCTGTGAAATTTGTATTTCTTCATGACATCAATCTGCCAAAATTATAGGGATCTGAGAAATTTAAGAGGTCTTTAGTATTTTTTAAAAGGTCAATATTTGGAAAAATTACAAGGATGTTCTACAGCTTTTTGTCAGTGATTAGTTAATGAAAATCAAGTTATTTAAATATTCTCAACAAATATTTAGTTGATACTGATAGAGTATTTTTCCTCTTGGAGTTAATGTTGAACTGTTAACTCAGTTATGAACATTTAAATAAGCTTGTGAACACTCACATGCAAGCACACTGATCACCTGCACTGTTGAGCCTTTCAGTCTATACAGAGCAGGATTTAGATGGTTTCTTTTTCAGTATACATTTCTAGGTCAAGGGAAAAGAATCTCTGCTGTCCTCTGTTTGCATAAATCTGTAATTTTTAAAAAGTATTTCTTTACTGGGTCAGATTAAATTTGTTCTTCAGAAAACCCACAAGGAGAAGGTAATGTCAGTTCATTTGCTGCACCTCTCTGCTGGCTCTCAAGCATGGTATAACCTTCTGGAACTTTCCTCCAAGGACTGTGCACACTGATGTCCATCTTAAAGACCCATTTCTGTCATGCTGCCTACACTGAATTGAATTAACTCACATCCTGCTTCTGCTCTCCTTCCCTTGCCCATATCTCATTCTCTACTGCCTTCAGATATTTAAGCGTCTTGAAAGGGGAATGTCCTTGAGGTTTCTGGAAGGAAAATGGGACAGAGGGTGTGCAGAGGAATTAAAGGAAAGAGTTTGGGTTTGACTGATTCCCAAACAGATGTCAAAGATTTAATAAAGTGAGGAGCTCTACTCAGTGTAACAAATCATTTCTCACTGTCTCTTGAGGCACATGGTGTCTGTTTAGCATATGGTTCAGCACAAACAAGAAACCAAACAAACACTCCGGAGTTGCTTGTCTTGTGCTTTCTGTGCTCAATGGTTGAATCACAGGGTTAGAAAGGATCTGAAGAGATGATTTCTGACTTTGTCCACACTTAGATTTGAAAGTGGCGGCTAGAATTAAACATTATGTTTTACCTGATCGCTTCTACTCAGAGGGTTTAGGACTATTCTGTATTTAAATGAATACTTCATAAAAGAGAGAAATCTAAGCCAAGGCCACTGTTATGTTATTACTTAAAATCTTTTTCTGCTTAATTAACTTTCACAGTTTGGTTGTGTTTTGGAGGGTGTGGAATTGCATTGGGTTTTTTTTCCATCCAGATATAGGGAAAAACTTTATCCAAACTGAAGCTTTCATCAGTGGAACAGGTTGCTAAGGAAGGTAGTGAGTGCCAGCATTGAACTTCATGCAGCTGACCCTGCCATGAGCAGGAGGGTGGACTTGAAACCTTCTGAAGTCCTTTCTGAGCTGTGTTCCTATGACTCTTATTGAGCTTATCCACTGAGAGGGTTTTTTTCCTCTGATTATACAAAGATAAAAGATGCACGCCCTCTCCCCTAAGTATATAGAAACATATTATTACAGTGTAATATATGCTCTGGACACCAAATTGACACACAGTGTCTTCAGTGCAAGACAAATTTCAGTGTACTCAGCATCAAGAGAGGCATTTATGACTAAATTATTGCTGTGAAGTGCTTATGGACATAAAGCACAGGGCTGGAGGGGTTCACCTGTTCCTACAAGCCGCAACTCGTGCGAGTTTACCCATCTGTCCTTTGCCAGCACTTCTTTCACATTCCCACTGTGTACATTGAACACAGCTGTATTTGTTTGCAGCTGGCATTTTGATGGGCTAAACAAGAAATTCTCTTAGTCTGTTTTCATCTCTTCTTAGGGGAGAGCCTCTAATCACCCTCCTGCCTGCTCTGGGTCTGGTCCTGACAGAGATCTGGGGAGCAGCCATGCAGCTGTTCTAGAGAAGGTCTCACCACTGCGCTCTGTTTTTGTGTCATTTCCAGGTGTCACACTCTCAGTATCTCACACAGGTTTCTGTAATTAGTCAATGAATACCTGACTTTGCATTTTATATTATCCTCTCACTTTCTCCCTCTTTTCTGTTGGCCAGGTCCTTACATGTTTTACAGGTTTACCTCATCTCCATGTTACTGGGTTTAGGTATTACTGGATAGAAGCCCATATTGAGTAGGCCTGTCCAATTTCCTGTGCCAGCCAAACCAAAGTGGAGCTGCCACACCACCACGGGATGCCCATTCAGCTGGATACAGCTGGATCTCCCTGTTCTGTTTACATCCATGTTGAAAAAAGCACTTTCCTACAGAAAGATCCTTAAGTGTTCAAGATCCTTAAGTGTCATTGAGATAAAACTAATGGATCTGCTGTTATTTGGCTCACCTTTTGCTCTCTCTCTGAAGTATAAGTATGATTTCAGCTCCTCTTTTGTCAGGCAGTGCCTCACCTCCGTTTGATAGAGGCCTCTGCTATTTCACTTGCACTTCATCTCTCTGTGCTTTCATATGCAGACTCTCTGGTCCTTGCAGTGTAAGCACATTAAATCCTTTGATCTGTGTGGGTTTTTGGACAGTGGCAGCCTTCATTTCTGTACTTTATTCCCATTAGACAGTGTAGTTTTTGCCTTAGACTCTTCACTTTTTCCCCTGATTGAAAGCCAAAGAAATAACTGAAAATGTAACTGATACTATTCATTATTATTTGCTTAATGTATATTCCATTGTGTATATGTATTGTGTGTAGTATTTTGGTGTGTATATATACTGTAAAATACATATTTTGTTGTGTCAAAACCTGTGAGGCCCTACCACTAACCCAGGAAACAACCGGACCCTACTGTCACGGACTGATTTCTGTACCATAAACAAGGAAAGGTGCTGCCTTGTATAGCAAGACAAGTGCCCATTGCTGGTTTGCAGTCAGAGAGCAGTAGCTACTCCTTCCCCTGAGCAATATGTCTGCAATACACTGTAGTACTTGGTAAAACATGTTGCACTTGGGAGCAACATGGCAGCAGGGCACTGTTTGGGAATGTGTCTCCTAAGGAACATCAGTGACCTCAGCCTTTACCCCCTGAGATTAGGAGTGGTCTACTAGGAGTGGGCCTCTTTCAAACCTGCTTTATTCTGTCTGTCTTCATATTTATTACTTCACATTTTTCCACCATCATAGCCATTATCTTCCTGGTTTTTTCCTGTTGTTTCTAGTTCCTCTGTTCTATTCCTACAGTGCACTGTGTTACTTTACAAAAATTATACATTTCTCCAGCCTTGTCCTATGCATTAAGTAAATCAAATCTATACCCCAGAGTAATCTCACTTTCTATCCCCCTTTTACTTTGATCTTTATTAATGCTTCCTCTCTTTTTTCCCTTGTCTTTTGGTGTTTGTATTCTGTATATTCTTGCATTACATGAATTCCTTCTTCCTTTAAAAAGAATAAAAAAAAATCACTCACATAATTTATAGATTAATGCCCTTCTTTTCCACTCTGCCTGCTTTGATTTCAGATGGATGAGAGACTGGCTGTCATGCAGAGCCTGCTAGCTGGAATCCTCTTTCCTTCCTGCACATCTCAGAAGGTTCCTTGCAGAAGCAACTGAGAACTGTCTGTTGATCTGGGATGGCTTGAAGTCATTTTGTCCCTCTCTAGGGACCAGAAGAGTTCCATTGAAAATCATTTGAATTTTTTTTCTATCCATTAGATCTTATTTGCCTTTCACTTTTTCTTGGTCAAGAGATGTTTCTCTAATTCTTCAATTACCAGCTGTCTTCCATGGTCTTTTATGTTTGATGCATTTTGCCATGAGCTGCATGCAAACCTCTGATCCTTTCTTCCGAGAGCATCGTCAGGCAACATTTCACACAGGAATACATATGCACCTCTCTTTGACTCTTACGGACAATTTGACAGGACAACATTTTAAAAGCCAGATAATATTAGTCTGTGTATTTACTTGAAGGAATTGTATCTATTATTTGTATTTCCCTGTAAAATCCAGTATCTGAGAGCATTAAAGGAATAAGAAAAAAAGAAATAACCCCCTCAGGTAACAACTTGTAGCTATTTTTCAGCTGTTGGTAAGTGTTGGGGTTTTTTATAGCTGAGTCTTAAAGTAGGGTTTCATGGGAGAAGTGTTTCTGTGCACTCTGATTTAGTTTGCTTGTTATTAGGTTATGCTATTTTAGATGACAATTCAGTAAACTATTTAATATTCCACCCTTAAATGGTATGCACATGGTATACACAGTGGTATGCACATGGTATGCTCAAATACTCTGTTGGATTGAGTCCTTGAGGGAGAAGTTTATACTCTTAGCCCACGCTCCAAAGCTTATTACTTTGGAGGAGGTTGTCACTATTAAGGATGTTGTGGCTTCCCAACTAGCAGCAGGAATGAACCTGGAAGATACAAGCCACTGTGCCAAACATCTTGTTGGTTTCCCTTTTATATATTACCTGAGGCTCAGCATTAAATACCAGAAACCTGGAATCTTAGCACATCTAGAATTTTCAAGAACCTGAAGCAGAACAGAAATGTTCTGCCACTGATTGCAAGAGGTTGCTCCTGTATGGTGAGTAATAAGAGGACATGGTCCCTGTTTAATTGAGAATCTTGTGCACTCAGAAGGTACGAGGAGGGAGATGAAGGTGATCAGAGGTCAAGACAGCTTCCGAACAAGGAACCAGCCAAAGCAGAACTCTCAGTGTTGAAAGGTGGCTTTCTCCTCATTCACGTCTTCTCTACTCCTTCCTCAGGTTCACATCTTCAGATGCTCCAAGTGTTGATTTACATTCGAGTCTGGGGAGATGTAGCCAACATAAACCACCCCCAATATTCACATTTATGAGAAAAAATTAAAACAAAGATTAACTTAAATAACTAATTTGAATACCAGAAAAGCTTCAGTAATGTAATTCCCTTTCCTCTGATTACAATAGCTAATGTGCTTTCATCATTCACAAACCCTGTGCATATTGTATAAGACAAAAATGAAACTGCAGGTGAAGTGTTTGCAGTCTGTCATAGTTACAGGGGATGGGACCAGTTTATCGCTATGAGGTTATAACCAAACCCTGCATATTCTACACCCTCTGTATCATTCCTGATGGGCTGTTAATGATAAATCACTGGTAGCAGCTGCCCAGGCCACACTTCACACCCCAGGCCACAATCGATAAGGGAAGAGATCCTAGGAGACATTAACACCTCCACACCCAGCTGGAGGCTCCTCCCTGCTGATGGTCCCAGCTGCACTGACACAAGAGGCAGTTACAATGGCCCAGATCATCAAAGGATCCAAAGATATCCCAGGACTCACAGAGATAAGACAACTATTGTGAAACTCCCTGCGCTGGGAGAGGTACTGGGGATATATAATCCTTGGGGTTTGACACTGGGGTACCACTGCATCAGACCCAGACAGGGAACAGAACTCCAGCAGGACTGTGGCTACCACTCTGGAGGAGACTGCTACCATTTCTTCAACAGAACTGCTGTCTTTAACTGGACCATCATCTCAGCTACCAGGTTTTTTCTTTCCTTCTGTTTTGCACCCAGGGGCACCACACAGTGCTGGGGCAGGAGTTCACGAGCACCATGCTGTTCCTGTCCCAGGGTGCTGGGTTATACTTTGTCCTTGTGGGTCAAAGCAGTTTTTTTATCTTGTGTCATTGTATGTATTGTGATCTTTTTAGTAAAATTGTAGCTCTGACTTGTGGTCTTTCCAAATTGGGTTCATTTCTCCCACCAGTTTACTTTCAAACCAGGACACAGTCCAAGAAATGATTCTACAGTCAGTGGTGCAGTGCTCTGTGTTCTTTCTTATTCTTTAGTCTGTCTGCACTGTACCTATATCCTGCTGATCCTTTCCCTGTGATCATGTTGCCTCCAGTTTGAATTCACAGAAGAACCACAATGGTAGATCAGCTGGAGAGTCTGTTCAAGGATTTGGCACATAAGGATAACTGTGCTGCATTTTGCTTTCCCCACTGAGAACTTACTGTGCTATTTTATCTTCAATTCATTTTAGGACACCATTAATGCTCTGCAGCGTAGTTTCTTACCATTCTTACTGTTACTGCAGGCTCACATTCAACTCAAATGAGCCTACCATTTTGGTTGGGAAGGGGTGATGCTTGGTATGATCTGCATTTCCTGTGGGAGCTTGTTGTGTAGTGTGATCTTACTTTACAAGAAAGCTATGACAAGAACGATCAAAAGTGAAACAAAAGTCTTTATGCCCTGTCTGCTCTATGAAAGGCAGTAGTCAGGCTCACTACTATAACCTCGTAACAATTCTGTATTTTATTTCGTTGGCCATTCCATCACTTTTTCATCAGTTTTGAGAATATAAAAGGAAGAATAAGAGGGACCATTCAGTAAAATTATAGAACATTGAAAATGTCAAAGGAATATTGTTTACTGTTATCTTTGAGAGAACATGTAACACTATAAAACTGCAATGCCTCATTGTTGTGACAAAGACCATAAGCAAGACAGAAAGACTGGCATAAATCCAGTCCTTTGACAAGGACTACGAGAGTGGGAAATAGCACAATGGAATCAATTGTTGTTTACAGTTTTTCAATTGTAATCTGTTGGTTAACACCCATGAAGTTTTAGATGATTTTTAGTTTTCTTCAAGTGACCTGATAGTTGTTTGTGACTATTTTGAGTTGAGTTGCAAGTAAGAAAGTGTAATGTTTTATTTATTTTAATGTAGTCAGGGGTCCAGTGACTTCATTAAGTTGAAACTGCAGGATGTCTGAACTTGTCTGGGTCAGTTATTCACTCTTAGCTCATAGAAGGAGCTTTTCCTATCCTTCATTTCCTACACAAGCTGAAGCAGTGATGCAACACGATCATTTCAAGAGCCATCAAGATCAAGCTGTCTATTTTTATGGTCTCACCAACAGCCATCCCTGGATTCTTCATATGCCATGCCAGCAGAGCTTTGGGTTATTGTTAGGGATGAGCATTAGCCTGCAGAATTTGAAATGAAAGCACAGCTGGGAAGATATTTGTGTAAGCATTGCTTTCTGTTCCCTTCCCAAGGCAACTTATATTGATGAGTTTAGGGAATGCGAACACATCTGTCACGACTCAGTGAGGCTGTTCTTTAGCTTGTATAGTATCCCCCTTTCTCCATCAAACTGAACTGTTTTGAATATATTCTTTTCTCTTCAGGGGTTGTTTGGACTTCTGCTATTTCTGATGAATGTAAACAGGCACCTCCAAAGGGGCATGCAGGGATCTGGTATTTCATGCCTGAGATTATACAGGAATACTAACAAGTAGGTGCTTTTCAGTTGCTACATATAGATGAGATGAACAGTAACACAAAGGGTGTAATTCATGTCCTACTTCCAAACTTTGTAAGGACTTGAGCAACCTGGGATAGTGGAAGGCATCCTTGCCCATGGCAGGGGGTAGAACTAGATGAGATTTAAGGTGCCTTCACACCCAAACAATTCTGCAGTTCTATGATGAGTATTCCTTAGTGTAAATTCCAAATTCAATTTGGACTAAATCCATTTTGTCTGATACTGTAAGATTAAAATAGAGCACTCTCCTTCTTAGTGAATCATAGAATGGTTTGGGTTGGAAGGCACAATGAACCTTAAGGTTTATTCAGCCCCATCCCCTGCCATGGGCAGGGACACTTTCCACTATCCCAGGTTGCTCCAAGCCTAATCCAACCTGGCCTTGAACACTTTCAGGGATGGGGCAGCTACAACTTCTCTGGGAAACTTGTGCCACGGCCTTGCCATCCTCAGGGGGAGGGGTTTCTTCCTAATCTAACCTAAATTTCTCCTCTGTCAGTTCAAACCCATTCTCCCTTGTCCTGTCACTCCAGTTCCTGATGAACAGTCCCTCTCCAGCTTCCTTGTAGTTGCCCTCAGATACTGCAACCTCATGGACTGCAATGAGAAAAATATCTTGTTCGTTTAATACTCCACCTATGAATCCTGCACTCCAAAATTTTGGTTTGATATATAAGAAGTCTGTAGAATGTGTTAGTCAGTAGTGAAAGTACATAATGGGAGCCAGAAGTCTGAGTCTTATATGGAGATTCTGTTTTAAAAACACTAAGGTAATTAGTGACATTTAATTCAGAGAGTTTGAGAACACGGATAAAGTAGCACTCAGAGACAGACTGGCAGACTGGAGGTTGTAAGAATGAGGTAGTTACCTCTGTCCTCATCTTTCTGAATTGGTGCATCTGATGTATCACCTGGCATGTTAAATTTAATTTTTCAGTGTCTTTTTGGAACCAGAATTATTGAACTAAGGGTAGGTTTTGTCCTGCTGCTTTTTCTTAAACTACTTCTAATCCTCAGTTTACACGTCTAAAATTATGTCATTCAGGCAATCAAGCTTTAAATTAAAATCTAAAAGTATTTTAGAAGGGAGGAATGAGATACTCTGAATTCCTATTAAATCTTGTCTTTCAGATTTTTATAAGTGGTAAATATTATGCATTGGATCAGTACATATAGATATTAAAACTGAAATATTTTAAAATAAGCACACATCTTCAGTATAATTCAATTATTTGCTTTAAAAATGAAAATCTAATAGCTGACAATATAATAAAAAGGGCTGTACCATCTGCTAGCTGTATATAATTATATTAAAAACATCATTCTGTACTTGATTCAACAATTTTCAAGAGCTTGTTAACCTTTCAAATTAGATTTGTACTATCAATTATACTTAACAAGGAACTTTTTATCCATGGCTTTTATATTTCCTTAATTAGTTCCATAACTCATTTTAGGCATTTTTCTAATAATGTCATACAGTTATACAGCCACAGCAGGATTTTCAGGGGTGTCTGGTTTCATCTTCCCCTTTTTCTTTCCCCACTACACTAGACTGTAACACTTGTGTGATGATGAATGTTCCTATCACCATCTCCACTCCAATCAGCCCACACTCTCAGTGTGGCTCACTTGAAATATTCATATGAAATTCGTACAGGGCCAGACTTTGTGTCTCTGAGAGCAGTGGTGTGAATGGGCTCTGCAGTTATGCAGCTTCAGGCTGTCTTCTTGAAAGAATGGATCACAAGCATTTCATAATTATTTCTTGCATTATCCTTACCATTTTTCAAAAAGGTGTGAGCAAGTCTTTTTGCCTCTGAAACTTTCAGAGTATTCTCTTCAGCCAGTTGTTCTCACCTTGACCCTTCAGAGGCCGAATTTAAACACACACTGTATGTAAGAACAGCTTCAGCGCTCCTCTGCAGTGGTGTGATGCACCAATCTGTTCCACAGCAGAGGAGGATTAATTCTCACCCCAGAGAAAGCATTGTTCTTAAGATCACAACTCCATAAACTTTATCTCACTTTTAGGAGTGAGGTAAAAGTTTCCCTCAAGACACTGTCATGATTTGGAAAAACAGAAAGACAGTCTAGCATTTGCAAATGTTTTAAAATCAAAGTGTCAATCTTTCAAAATAGAACATAATTGACATAGTTCATCTCGATACAAATCATTAGGTACCAAAATATTTTTTTCATTATGGAAATGTTCTCATCACTTTCTAGCCTCCATTTTTTTTACACTTTTGTTGGAGTCCAGGATACCAATACTACACCTCAAATTGCCCTGGAGGGTCTGGGATCATCACAGAGAACCCAGGAGGATACAGTCTTTGATCTGTGTCCCTGGGAAAAGCTTCCAACATTGATGGAGGAAGCAAGAGCAGCAAAAAAATAACTTGGATCATAGTTTAGTTTGTCATAGAAGTGAAGCTTGTAGTTTCAGGTTTTGTAGTATAGATATAAAAGAAGACAAGATGGAGGATTTTGGATGTTGCCTTAAGTTCTTCTTCTTGCCCTTTGTACTGCAGTAGAGCTGGCACTTACAGATTGGTAGATTAGGTTTGAGGTAGAGAAGACGTGTTAGTAATAAGTTAGGATTATTGGTACAGAATTGTAAATAGAAGACATGCTACCTGTTAATTGGTTATTAGTGTCCTTAAAAACTTAGATGCAATCACCATTTCAACATTCCAGCACTTCTAAGGCAGCACACACTTTGGTGTGTTAAACCCAGGTTAGGGTGACATGCTAAAGTTGTGATAAAAGCTTAATAAACAGCAAGAAAAACTGAGAAGCTGCGAGTTTCATTCCTTTATATGGTACTGGACTTTGATAATAATAAGAAAATAACAACAAGAAGAAATTATTATAAGCAATAATATAAATAATTACACACTTTAACTTCTCATCATATTTTTCATTATTGTTTCCAAAATACATTTTAAAATATATACATTCCATATATACTATCCATATACTATATTCCAGATATACTATCCTGCAACCAGATAGCATTACTTTTCACATGCACACCTATCAAACTCATATTAACAGCACTGAGGTAGTGATATCATTTATCACAGCTTAACCTTGCTCCTTAGTTCAAAGCTGCAGGATTGGGAAGGACAAGGAAGACAACTTCTTAAAATAGTCTGGGCAGCTGTTTCTCTAGCCTGTCATCAAAGCTCTCCCCATGGACCATATGCTAAAGCCCAGTTTGAACCTTCCTTACTGTAATTTAAATCCATGACCTCTTGTTGTATCAGCTCTAAGTAGGGAGAACAGATTATTTCTGCCTTCTTTATAAGTGACCTTACATATATTTGAAAATCGTGTTGCTAGTCTGTAGGCTTAGGCAGTTCCATTTCTCTCCACTCTTTATCTGTCACATTTTCTGTGCTTTGGTTAATCTCCATCTTTCTCAAAAGATGGTTCCCCAGACTGGATCCTGCAGAGATCTCCTTGCTGAAAGGAACAGAACAGAATGACTGGTGTTTAGCAGTCTGTGCTCTTGCTGTAGGACTATGTCTGCACAGGGATTTTCTTTTTCAGTGTGGCACAGCTGAGTCTTGCTCATTTGGTGACCCAGAACCTGCACCCTAACTAGATACTCCTCAGCTGGATAGTAGAGTCAGGAGCATCTGCTTAACCACAGAGCTATAAAATTCTGCTTTCTTGCAGCCTATTTGCTTAAAACTGTCATCCAAGGAGTTAACATTCAAGTATGGAATAGTGACAGCCATAGGCTGGATCCTGCTAGAGTCCTCTCCACTTTGATACATATCTGTTGATAATGAACTCCTGTGTGTGGGTTTTCATGCGACTTTCCATTTCTAGAGAGATTTTGGTTCTGTTTGTGCTGTTTACATTCTCCTGGCCCTCCATTCATCTCCCAAGAGTTCTCTAGAAAAACTGGATTAGTCTAGCCAGCCTTGCAATTGTGTAGGGAAAACCCTATCAAACTAGGTATACTGTAACACATCTTTTCCTCACAGAGCCTGTGAAGTTATTCTTATGTTGCTGGTTTTTATTGTGCTCAGTTATCTCTAATACTTAAATTTGACAAAATAAAAAACAAAATTGAAAAAGGCTTTGAATACTTTGCCCTTAAAACTATTGAAAAAGGTGATCTTGCCTAAGCCTCTGGCAATTCTGTGATCATAGTCTCCTGCAGAGGTAGGAACTTTCATGCCTACCAGCAAGTAAGGCTCATTGGAAGCAAGTAATGGAGTGTCGTTCCTACTATTTTCCAGTCTCCTCTTGCCTATCTCCTCATGAAGGGAAATATTGGGAAAGCAGTCTCTGATGAATCCTTCTGCATCACTGCCTGAACCACTCTTATTTGGTGATGGCACATTTAAATGAAATTTAGGAAAATATGCTCAAAGTAAGAGACACATGAAACATTTTCAAGAACCTTTGAAAGGTCTAAAGTGAGGGGGAAAAACCAACAAAAAAGTCCCCTCTTCAGTGAATGTCACCCTTCCCTGTACTCTAATATTTCTCATGATGTATTGCTTTATTTTTTAAAAAACCTGTGAAGTGCTTGAAGATGGAATTGGTGGATGTGAAAAATCAGCAAAATGCCCAAATACTGTTGCTCCTGAAGCCAGGGGGAGTTTTGCATTAAAGGCTATGGCAAGAAAACCATGGATTTTACTAATCTAATGGGATGGTAAGTCCCAAAATTCCAACAAATCAGATTTTTTTGCTGTAATGTACAAAATATTTTATTAATAAGCTCTTATGCTGTCTTTACATTTTCACCCAAACCGTAAAGAATATGCACAGTAAACTTAGATTGACAGTTTCTAGTCACCCAGACATTTAATTTCATTTTGCCTGTAAGTTTATATGAGAGAATGCTTAAATTATAATCACAGAAATATTTAGGTTGGAAAGATCATTGAGTCCAACCTTTACGCCAGCACTGACAAGGCCACCAATAACCCATGTCCTCAAGTGCCATATTTTCAATCCCTGTAGGGATGGGGACTCCACCACCTCCTTGGGCAGCTCCTTCCAATGCCCGACCACCCTTCCTAGGAAGAAATTCCACCTGATGTCCAACCTGACCCTCCCCTGGCACAGCTTGAGGCCATTTCCTCTCATCCTGTCCCTTGTTCCCTGGGAGCAGAGCTTGACCCCCTCCTGGCTCCCCTCTGTCAGGGAGTTGGAGAGAGCCAGAAAATCCCCCCTGAGCCTCCTTTTCTCCAGGCTGAGCCTCCACAGCTCCCTCAGCCACTCCTCATCAAACTCTAGATCCTCATCTGATTATCTATGAATCCATTGTTAAAGTGCTGGGTAGTATATGTTAGATTTGCCTCCTCTGGGCAATTTCACTTGCTTCTGACAAGACAATCCATTTCACAACAATAATTTACAGTGAAATGTAGCTTAAGTTAAAATAAAGGAGGACAGAGCACTGGGGACCTTCCTTAGAGTAGCTGTGGATGAAGCTAAAGGGAGCACATCTCCCCCAGGCTGAGCCCAGCTTGTGCTCAGGGGCTGTGCATCATTTTTATCTATTAGTACATTTCATAAGAAGCATACCTCAAAATTGGATTTTTGTTTAACTTTGTCTCCTTCATTTGAATTCTAATGAATCATATCTACAGCTAAATTAAAGCATTATTTTTACATGGTGTTTCAGTGCAAATTGATTATCTCTTAAATAAAAAATAGTACTTTAACTTTTAGCAGCCCTAGAAGTTCTGCCATATTTTACTATTATAAATTCGTCGTTCTCCACTGCATTATTTAATGAAGTATTGTAGAACATTTAGTGAACAAAAACAGTCCTTGAAAGCTTGTCTGGCTTAACTTTGCTCTTAATTTTTCTCCTGCGTGGTTTTCCTGTCATTTATATGGTTTTACACCAATGCTAGTTTCATAGGTATTAAATAACTATACTTAAAATAATTTAGTTATTTGTACTGAGCATAAAGATATTTAAATGTAATAGAAAAATATTTTAAAAATTAGTAATTTTTATCAACTTGTTGCTCTATAAGAAAATTGAGATTGTGGTATCTGTTTTTGAAATGAAGAAGTAAGGCACAAATTTCAGAAGCTGGTACATGCATACATGCCAAGTTTAAAAAGAAAGTGAGCATCCAAATTTATTTCCAATACTTAATGTTTTTAGCAAATTAGAGGTACACTATATATGAATTAAGTCCAGGGCCTGTATGATCCTGGATTATTCATAGAGACACTTAAATGGCACAAAAATACAGATGGATTTTGGAGTTTGGCAATTAAATTACTATATAAACTTCCTTCCATTAAAAACACCCTCAACAGTATTCAAGACCCATTTGTGAATGAATACTGATTATAAATGGCATGGAATTTTTCAGATTGGATGCCTGCAGAATAGTGTAAGTTCTTCCAGAACACATTGTAGGAACAAAAACAGTATCTGTGATTCCTGTATCTCACCTTCTGGTCAGTGTTACTCCTTAGCTGAAATACAAGGAAAAAAAAAATGTATTCTGGGCTACTTGTAACTTAATTGTTGGAGCTTCCCCTTTGGCATCTGGTATGCTGGATACATATTTCCTTGTGGAAAAGGTTTAGTGCTGGATCTTAATTAATATAATTTAGAAGTAGTGGAAGTGGTTCTGAGCCTTCAGGACTCATCACCTGGAGAGTTACAATTAATGATCCGATTACAGTACAGAGCCCCTTGTCTCAGGGTGTGACCTTTAAAGACTCTGTGGAGTGCCACACTTCCTTCTGGAAGATTCTGTATGACGTGGAGAAGGTCAGAAGCTACACCCAGTGTTTCCTTGAGAGTCCACCTGTAGCTTCTTACCTGAAGAGGATGGTCTGAGCTCATGTTTGCCTCCATACCCTTCAGGTGCCAATGCAAGGTAATCAATCTGCTGTCTTTGAACCTAATGAGGAACAAGTAAGATGAGTAATAAACTCAGCTAATAATAAATAGAAAAAGTAGGGCATAAAAGATAGGGTGGAATATTTTTTAAACTGGATATCTCAACCTATTTCAGTGAGTAACTGCACAAATAAACTGTTATTCATTTTGAAAGTTAAGCTGCAATAATACCTTTAAAACACTCAAGTAAAGTTCAAAAGCAATCTACTATTTATGATAAAGCATTTCCAGTGTTAGAGGCAACTTTTTCCCAAATTGATTATATTCTCTTTTGAGCAGAAGTAAGTTTCAAGTATCTATTTCAGGAGGAGTCATCCATCTTCCTTTCTGTAGTTAGACAGCTTGATATTCCAGTTTCTTCAGAAAGTCTAACTTGCCAATGGAACAGATTTCTTTTTCTTCAACAATACAGGCTCTTTTTTAGTAGTTCCAAGTCTTTTTAGCATTTGAGTTCTTTGTGAAAGGCACTCATTTTGGGAATAAACTAATATGTGCATCAGAAATGAGAAAAGAAAAATTCCAAATATGGGTATTTCAAAGATTTTTAAGGATTCCTAGGGGATTTTTTTTTAAGATTTACAGATATTTTATATGTAGTCCTACAGCTAAAAAGCAATTACTGTAACCTGGGAACATGTAATGTTAACTCAAATAATTTTAATTTATTGTTTATGGTTTTTTTCTTTATTAGTGATAAACAACTAGAAATCATGGTCATGAATCTTGTTGGGAACACATCCAGCAAATTGTTTAGAAAATGCTTTTATCTTGAATTTTAAGAAACATCTTTTTTCTTACGTGACTCTGGAATAATGATACTTCATGCTACAGAGCAAATCCAACATGAAATTACTTAACTCCTGTTCACTTTTAAATCCCCAAATTATCCAGCATTACAACTGAGTCTATCACTGATGTCAGTCATAACACTGGTGTAACTTGGGTTTTGCAATGAACTTGGCAAGAGGACATCACTTTCTTTACAAATACAATGGCAAAGGAAGAAATACTGTTTTTAGATTCCTAAGTGATCTAGCTGTATCATTCACAGCTAAAATCGGGCGTCTCATGTGGCATTTAAATTCTTTACTGATACTGGGTATGAACCAAATTCATCCTGGCTAAAAATCAAAAACATATAGAATTTCTTTCAATGAGCAATCTTCATTATTGATACATTTTCATAGAATTTACCAAAAGATAAATTAGCTTGTCAACATTAAGTTGCTCCTATTTTGTTCCAGGTTGCCCCAAGTCATACTTTGATAATTATTTTCCTAGAGAGGTTGAAGAGATGACCTTTTAATTTTTGTTCAAGTACAGAATGCTAAACAAAAGTCGTAAAACCTCTGTACATTTCAGGTGTAAAAGCACCCTGTGTCTGGCACTGCTGCTCCCAAGGCTTGAAACATAGCTTTGTGACACAACCCAGCCAAGTGTAGCATCAAAGTAATAATGTTATAATTAAGGCAAGGGTGGTACTTTCACTTTGGATGTGTATTTTAAATTGATGACACTATTCTTTCAAAAACTCCCTTCAGGTTTCAAATTTCTCATGTTGTTCTGCCATTTCTAAGCATGAATAAAAAACCAATTCCTAGCCCATCAGGAATTTGTAATTAGATTTGATTGTGACCTCAATCATTGTTCAAGCCCTGTTGAGGAGGAGACTTGAGATAAACAGAAACTGAGACAGAATTCACTCTCTGGAAGAGAAGGTTGGTGACCTCACAGCACCTTCCAGTATCTGAAGGGGCTACAGGGAAGTCAGAGAGGGACTGTTCATCAGGAACTGGAGTGGCAGGACAAGGAGTAATGGGTTCACACTGAAAGAGGAAATTGAGGTCAGAAATATAGAAGAAATTCTTGGCTATGAAGGTGGTGAGGCCATGGTACAGGTTTCCCAGAGAAGCTGTGGCTGCCCCATCCCTGAAAGTGTTCCAAGCCAGATTGGACAGGGCTTGGAGCAACCTGGGATTCTGGAAGGTGTCCCTGCCCATGGCACGGGGCGTGGAACAAGATGATCATTAAGGTTTCTTCCAACTCAAAGCATTCCACGGTTCTGTGATTCTAAAATTTAGCAGAGATTCAACTTCTGGTTAACCAACCTTGTGTCACAGTTCATGAGTGACTGTGATGGGGCATCATGTATTTCCTTTCATGTATTTCCATACTTTTTTGAGAAGATTAGTGAAATGGAATGACTGGAATAATTCAAGTAGGAAGCAGTTCAGTAGTATGCAATTCAAGCATGTTAATTTAGGGAATAAATATAATTTCAGGTGAAATTGCGAGTGTTGGAGGAGGAAGAGCAGAATTCAAATGAAGGAGTTGCATTGCATGGTGACTGTGAAACAAAAAAAATGTAAATGAATCCTTGGAGCCCTGTCAAACAGGACCAAAGACATGATAATTTGTGGCCAGACCTCATCAGCTTAAGAAGTGATGTGATTGTAGGGTGAGAAAAGAGAGGCTTCTAACTGGTGTTTCTACATTAAGGCTGGATGTCCAAGTAAGCTTTGTGACCATTTCTGCATCTTGGGGCATTGGGATCCCTGAACAGTCTTCTAAAGGATTTTTTTAAAGGACTTCAACAATGAAGAGTTCCTATCATAAAAATCATTGTCCTAGCTTTGGTTTTACAAACATCAACTGAAAAAAATAGACCTGATGACTGTTCATCTTTCTTGCTGCACTCACTAGTAGCAGGTATGTCTTTTCAATGGTATCGCCTCCATTGGCTTGTGGCTGAAAAATATTGGCATTCCACAACAAAAAAAGAAAGAAAGAAACATTTGGTCCTTATATTTGGTAGTAAAAAAACAGTACTGAATAAGTTCAAAAATATCCATTTTTTTTTCCTAGCAAGACCTGTTGCTTGATGATGTGAAGTGCTTCATGGTGCTTGAAGCAGCAGAATCATCCCACCCGTCATCTCCATAGAGGGAAAGAGAACTGACCTATAATCCAGCAGAATATTCTAATTCCGCAACAGAATTGTATCATCTACTCTATCAAAAACAACCTTTCATTTCATAGAGTAATAATGATACTGATACCAAAATTATCTATAAAGCTGCTGCTTGTTATGTGTTGCAGTGAGCATAGTGATCAAATTGGAGACTCCGTGGATGACTTTTAGATTTGCAGAAGCAGAAAATTAGACTTCTTATTGCTTGATACAATAAATAGTATCATGGGCTGATAGAGGCTCAGAAGGGGTTTTGTTATCCCGGAAGGTCAAGCTGATCTTGTTTGCTGACTAGAAAGTAAGACTAAAGACAAGGTAACTTTGTCAAATTGGAACATTTGGTGTTAACGATGTGGCAAGATAATTTGTAATATATCCATGGTGATACAGAATGGAAAGTAGTATCATAGTAGCCTGTGAGGTCAAGAATTGGTTGTAAACTGAATATGCAAAGTATATACAATAACAAGTGAAAAGCACATTTAAAGAAGTTGTTATTTGGAACTTTGCGTAAGTTGGTAATTTGGGAGACCGTAGCAAATAGGGGGGTTTTGGTGGTGGTGTTGTTGTGGTTAGGAACAAAGAACTTTGTTCCTTGATTTCTTTGTTTATAATAACTTCAGAATAATAGTTTAGAGTGAAATGGATAAAATTATAGGGAGGGCTAGCTAGGCTAGAACTAATTTGACATGTACCATGTCATAGGCCAAGGAATAAAATTTTTGCTGACTCTTTCTATCTAAGACCTTTGGAGGAAGTGAACTCTATTTAAAGGTGACTAAAACAAAATGATTTTTCCAGTGGGTTTTAAACCTAGTAGCTTTTTGTATTCGTAAAATTCATCTGGAAGAATCAGTTTAGAAAATATGAGGCCTTCCCAGAACTGACCACAAACCTTTATTTTATTAAAGCTGAGTTAACAAAATATTAAACTGAATATCGGCTTTCAATATCACTAATACTGTTTGTGAAATTTTCCTAATGAACCCTGAAATGAGTATTAACGCCTTTAAATTTGAATTAACTTTGAAAGGATTCTGTGAAGCTAATAGAAGAGTTGACATTCACTTCAAATAAAATCTCTTGTAGGTTCTTGGAGTTATCACTTCTTTCATTTTTGGAATAGAACAGATATATTTCCTTTGATGTCTAAAGAGCAACACTGGTCTGTAAAAGGTGGTGATGTTGCCCAGTTGAATCACTTTTTGAAAAAGAAAATCCTAGAATAACACTTCATTACTCTATCTTTTCAGTAAAATCCTTTATGAAGCTACAGGACCCATACAGATGGCACTAATTATGTCATCCCTTCTTTTAAGATGTTTTTTTCTCTAGATTTATTTTTCACCTCTAAGCAAAACAGAAGACTGTTATACATGGTCATTTAAGCAGAAAATTGTCTTAGGATGGTTAATTATTTAATTATTGCATGCATTATATCCCTGGTAACCCAGTTTAGGAAAAAAACATCAGTTAAGCAAGCAGTAGCTTTTTTCCTTAAATTCTATTCTTAAATAACATTGCCCACTGTTTTCCTTGAAGTTAGACTAGATGAAAATTCATTAAAATGAAGATAAAATTTGCATTTTAGAACCTGGTATGTGGTTAATTTGCTTGTATGTAACACATGTAAATAAAAGACTAGAATTGTAGAAAGAGGCACCTCAAAAAAAATATCTGTTCCTCTATGAGCCGGGATCAAATAGAGATGTTTATCTGATCTGTGACAGAATTTTCCCCTGTAGCTATCAAGGTTGTTCTCCTGGTGCTCTTCCTTGCACAGAGAGAAGCTGCCCCAAACGCAAATGTCCCAAAGAGAATTAAAGTTACCCTGAAATAAAAGCGACTCTCACTGGCTAAGACTAGAACACTGAATTTCTCTACTAGAAGGGCCTCTGTTTGCCCTTGGAATTTCTGTGCGTTATCGTAGAATCCTAGAATGGTTGGGGTGGAAGAGAACTTAAAGCTCATCTCGTTCCAAACCCCTGTCACGGGTGGCTTCACTGGCATCATCTCACAGAGCCTGAAGGTCTTGTGTGCAGATCATTGAAAGAGTCTCCACTGCCAGTGGTACCTTTAGACAATCACTCAGTGACTGAGAGTTATCCTGTGACTGCATAGGAAATACCTGTAGCAACTGCAATGCTAATCCAACAACTAACATTTAAATTGCTACTGGTTGAAAGTCACAAGCCTCAAATCAAGGCTTTTGAGCCACATACACAGACATCAGCTCTTCTGCTTACAGGAACCCGTGGAATGAATGATGGACAAATACATGAAGCAATACAAAAACCAGTAAGCTGGGTTTTTTTGTTGACAAAAGGTTTCTAGTTAAAAGTTAAAAGCTCTTAAAATGTATCTATGGGGTATGGTTCCTGCAGTTTTTTCAGATGCAGCCTGACCTTTCTCTAAGGGCTTCTGATACTGGCATTTACTATGACAAAGGCAGCAAAGTGACTATAGCTTTTCCCAGCAGGGTACCTACAGCCAAAGGAATTGTGGATTGTGCTTTGGTGCTATTAAGGCATTTTCTGAGATAAATAGCAGCGTGTTTTCTTTTCTCATTTTGGTCTAGGGAAGAATGGAGCAGCATTCACCAGCAGATCTCACTCCTATGCAGGATCCACAGGAGTGGCCAAAAGCTTCAGTACATCAAACCCCTCCTGTTTACATCTCCTTTATATTTCATATTTGAAATGCTTCCTGGAGCTGTGTGATATATACAGAACTTGTAAAAATACAGAGGGGCTGAGGTGATACAGCACAGCCCCTCAACCTGCCGGTGGTTCCTCTGGGGAATGGGTTTAAGAAACTAGGAAAACACCAGACAGGAGAAATATGAGGGGAAAAAAGCATGAGGAGAAACCCTGTGAACACCAAGGGGGTAAGAGGAGGAGGAGGTGCTCTGGGAGCTAGAGCAGAGACTCCCCTGTGGCATGTGGGGGATCACAGTGGGGCAGGGGAAGGTGTGGGGAGGAAAGAACAAAGAGCAGGGCTGCTGTGGGATGACCATCACTCATTCCCCACCTCTCAGTTCAGGTGGGAGATGAGTCAGGAATGGAAGTGTGAAGCTGAACATAGGACAGGGGGGAAGTAAAGTGATTTCTATTTCTCATCATTGAACTCTGTAGCAATTGGAAATAAATTAATTTTCACTAAGTCAAGTCAGTTTTGCCCATGATAGTGCTTGGTAAGAGATCAGAGAGTGTTCTCCTTGCCTTTATCTTGACCCACAAGTTAATTTTGTCCCGCTCTTCTGATGACAGCACTCCAGACAGCCAAGGTCAACTCGCCAAGCACATCCAGCTTACAGAACACAGACTGTTTATAAAGGGAAAACAAAAACTACTCAGAGCACTCCAGAAGCAAGACACATGTCATTCATACATTTTATAAGCACTCTCAAACATCAGTGACTGCTGCAGTTTATGAAGTGAGTGTAAATGGCTTGGTATCTAATGAAATAACCATAAAATTGAGTGGTAAGGGTATATCTATGCTGAATGAAAACGCTTGAATGTGGATTTTCATCTTGGTTGTGCATGCTGAAATGTAAGATGGTCAGAGAATTATGTGACATGAAGAGCATTAATTCAGAGAGAGAACAGTCTGAAAACTTGTGAAATAAACGCCAATAGTGCTGTGATCCTGTGCTCTGGCACCCTGCAGGTTGGGAATCAAAAGATTTGATGGATTATGGGGTAGACTAATTAAGCCAAGATTTCAAATGTCCTCAGTCTAAAATTGGAGACTCAAATTTAGCCAATATGGCTAAGGAATTAAATCTGAAAGAAAATACGTATGACAATCAATTAGTGACTAATAAAATTATTTCTTTAATTACAGTGAGAGTGGTCAATGCAAACAAGGCAGAAGTGGGAGGCAGATACAACATTAGAGGAAGAAGAAAAAAAGAACTCATTTGCCAAATGTAGGCAAGACACCCCACAGAATATTTAGAAATAAGGGTGATTTTTCTGTGCTTGATCAAATGTAAAAAATTATGTTAAAAAAGCCGGTGTAATTTAGAAATCTTTTTGATGTGAATTTGAAACTGTGGTTTGATAGCTTTTGCTTCACTGGCAGGATATAGATTGCTGTTTCATAGTAAATGGAGTGTAATTAGTAACTTTCCACAGCTGAAGACAGTAGTCAGCAGTAACTTGGAGACTTTCCTGATCTTAGCTGCATCTGGAACAATACTCTCATGTGTAGTTGTCTCACTGGTACAAAACTCCCTGCAAAGTAACTGTTTTTTGGACCTTCTGCTGTGTTTCTCTCACATCATCTTCGGCAAGGACAGCTTGGGGTTTCCCTTGTTCTGTAGCCTGAGGAATGGTCTGTTACTGAGGAACATCTGGAAATTTCATCTGAAAAACTCTTATTATGTCAGGGTCTTGGGACCTGACAATGCTTGTGATCTTTCCTGGTCTCCCAGTGGGGATTTGGAGAGCTTTTTTTACCCATTGTGGGTAGGTTAGAGGCACATTCTGCAAACCTTTGTGGACTGAATGTGTGTTACATGGTTTTAAGTAGATCTTACAACCATTTGCAGTCATAACCATTAAGTTTATCATGAGGTGTAGTAATAATCACCATGATTAAATCTATATAAATCAAGTAAATGTCAATTTATAAAATTTTCAGGGTTGTTCCTTGTACAGAAAAACCATTATGCAGTTAATATGCTCTAGGATTGGTAATTTGGCTTCATGATTTGCAGATTGCTTTTTGTCTCAGCCTTATGCTCAGCTCAGAGCTAAAGTAAGACTCTACTATCCATCCATTAATTGTTTTCTTTGAATTTCTCACCAGTATGATTCATAGTTTGAGGACCAGTGATGTTCCTGTCTTGTCTGATACCTACAGTTTCTATATTGTGTGGGTGATTCACAGTGTTATACAACAGGAGATACAAGTGTTTGTGTTGACTGACTCTCAGATAGCTACTCTAACATATTTGGTTTAGACTTATCCATCTACGAGTCTGTACAGGATCTGGCATCTGCTCCCACAGAGTTAGTTATTCTTTGTCTGATTTATAACACAAGCCTGTAACAAATTATCTCAGCACAGTTGGAGTGCACTGAACTGCAGATTAAGAGTTGGAATGAGTGGGGAGGGCAGGGACTTCATAAACCAGATTTATGGAATTGAAACTCTTGTTTTGTTTTGATTCTATAGCAGAAACTAACAGAAAGTTCTCTTAATTGCTAACTTTATAACATACTTCAGCAAATTCTTTTCCAACTCCACTGATTTCATATAATTAGTCTAATCTGTGTTCTGTATTTTAAATAAACATCCTGCAACTACAGCAGATGCTCTAGAAAGCAAAGACTGCTTCATCATGTCTAAGTCCAGTGTGTTGACGTGTTTATTATTTCTATTAATATTTTCTTCACTGAGATCTTTGTAAAATGCTATTTTCATGTTGATATAAGTCCTCAGCCTTTGACTTCATGCAGATAGACTAAGGCAGAGGCAGTGAATGTACTGCAGCCTCCTCCTGCCATCGTCTTCCCTCAGGGAGAGTTACTTTAAGCACTGGTAAAGTATTACTCTGCAGCATGTGTTTAGTAATGTATTAACAAATTAGACACTGAGCTTTATATTTTGTCTTAATGGGAACAGTAACAGGCTGTGCATGGCCTTGGTGGCACAGCAAGAAGGAGGAAATAAATATTTGTAGAGCTAAATGGAGACTAGAGGAGATGTGTAACTGTGCCAGCACTTAAAGCCCCTAAACTACAAGACAAGACTTCAAAGGTTATGTACCCAGGAGGAGCTAAAGGTCTGATCAGGATCCTGGAGCACAGAGAATGACAAAAAATACCGTTCTGAGAGGATGATCTCAGAGAGCATATGTCGAGTATAGTGGTTGTGGACTTGATAAGGAGCATTTTTGCTCAAAGCTTAGTTTACAAAAGATGCTCAACAGGACAGTTGGATTCCTGCAGGAGGCATAGATTGATGATGGGAAGCATAGCCTGACTGTAGTCAATAAAGATCAGTTAAAGACAAAATCAAATAAAAAAACCCTCTTTTAGGCAAGAGACCTTTGGAACAGAAAAGGAAAACTTCAGTAAAACAAGGATGATGGGATGAGAGATTCTACACATTCCATTTTATCTCACAGGCTTCAGTTCAGCAATTTGGTAATTTATCATGATGATATGTATCTCTTGCTAATTATTAAAATTATTGTCACACATAATTTCAATTCTAAGTTTATAAAGGCTGTGATGAGTTCAAGATGCTCAAGCTTCACTGATTCTACACTACTTTTTTAATTCAACTCTCAGAGTAGAATTAATTTGTGTCAGAAGTTGGATTCTGGAAGGCACTCATTAAAGTGAGTCAGAAATATTTTCTATTTATTTTTCTCAAATATATCTTACGTAAAAGAAATTTAATTTTAGTAAATTTAGTAGTGTTTCTGAAGAAAATTAAATGGATTAACAGTTTATCTAAATTGTTAAAATTGTTTAAAATGTCGTAAACTATAGCATGTAGAGACAAATGTTCTATTAGTCTAGAAAGCTTTCATTAACATTTTCCAAATATATTGTGTGTAGCTAGTGAAACTAAAAGATTGCATTTACCAAGTTTTAGAATCTGCTTTGTGATTTTGCTGGAGTGAATTTGCTGTCAGTACTTCCAGGAATTGCTGGTTAAGGGCAGCTGTAGTAATGGCTCTTTACAGGTTGATTTTTTTCTCTGTCATGTTTAACCTATCTGTGTCTGAGAGAGCTGAGGAAAATAAAGTCCAAAGAGACTGTGCAGTTACATACAACACCTCAGTGAAGGCAGGGATCTTATTTAATTCAGGTAATTGTGTCCATCCTTGTGGTCACTAAAGAACCAGAATAAATGGTATTTCTCTTGTCTGAAATTCTCTTTTTCTAGTGAGTTTCCATTGTAGCATTTAGAGAAATACACCTGAAACTTAAAAAACAGAGTAAGAGAATGAGTTTTGATGGTCTCTCACCCTTAAGCTGACAAACATTTATCTTGGACAGGCCCCACTCAGGTCTGCTTGGCCTTAGACAAAATACCCTGTGTTGGTGCTGTTCAGCACTAGCGTTACTGTGTCTCACATAGAAACACACATAACAAGCTAAAAAATGCTGTTGTAGGGTTTGAAACTGACCAGTTTTTCCTCCAGTAAGAAAGTAGTAAACACTCATGTTTCTGTGATCAAATCCGTCACGTGGTAGTGGTATATGATATGAAATGTTTCAGTTGTGTTCTTAGAAACCTGCAGCTCTGAACAAGTGGTTTTGTATCTTCCTTGTTTGTAATCCTGTGGAGTTCTGAAATGGTCATAGATTAATGGGCACTTACTGTACCTCTGAGTGTGGGCCTGGGAGCTGCCTGCTGCATATTTAATTGTTACTGCTTTTTTGGCATCTACTTTGACATGAAATGCTAGAGATTAATAACTAACTACAATTTTTTTTTAAACAGTGAGAAAGGGAAAGAAAAACAACTTTTGAAGGTACTTTGTTTAATTCAGAAAACAAATATTTGCTTTGAAGTAAAAAAATGTCTTGTTACAGTGTGATGAGTCCACATTCCAGATGTCTTAATCTGTTGTCCTTTGCAATATTTACTAAAAAGCTTTCTCAGATAAATAAAAGGCTGTGTGGGTTTTGCTGACAAATGATGCACTGCAGCCTGTTTCATGGTGGTGTTCACTGAGGGATTAGTAGCCTGCAGAATAATTGCTGTAGTAATGTAAGACAAAAATGTGTAGTTTTAAAAAATTAAAAATGTGAGTGGAGTGGTACAATAAAAAGGAAAATGGCACCCAGAGCTTGCCAGATATTCTGGTTTGGACCCAAAGTCTCAAATTGAAAAGAGAACACATGAAAGAGCCAGCCACTGTGTTAGCAGTGCACACAGTAAAGATTAGTGATTTGGGATAGCTAAATTTGATTCCAGTTTTCCCTTGTTACTTTATTGAATTCCCAGACTTGACTATAACTTAACATTATAGTGTTTCTTTTCCACAAGTTTCAATACCTAGTTCAAATATTTTACAGTGTGTAGGCATGTGTTGATGTATTACTCTATATTTCATTTGATTTTAAAAGCAAAACAAAGAAAAGCTTTACTTGACTCAGATGACTAATTTGTCCTGTAAGGTTTTTTTTCTAATTAAAAACATTTTTGAGGAAAAACAAAAAACATTTTGGAACCCACATTATGACTATAATATTGAAGGATTAAATGGAATCTGTAAACACAAAGATTAACAGATTATACCCAACATGACATATAATGTGAGAAATGAAAACATAACTGCAAGGAAGTAGTGGTATTACAAGATGCATATAATTTGAGTAATGTAAAATTATAGAATCATAGAATCATGGAATGGGCTGGGTTGGAAGGGACTTTAGAGCTCATCTTATTACACTTTTCCTCCCACGGGCAAGGACATCTTCCACTATTCCAGTGTTGTGGTTTTAAGTAGCCAGAGGTTTTTTTTTTAATTAGCTGAGGGGGCTATGAGAGAGGCTTCTTTAAGAAGCTGCTGGAAATTTCTACAGCTACTGTTAGCTTCAAGCTCCAAGCTAGCCAAGGTCAGCTAGTAACACCCCTGTAATAACAACATATTTAAGAAGGAGAAGACGAAAAAAAAGGCAAGGCAGAACATCATGGCCACTTAAGGGAGAGGAGAGCAAGAAGTTTGATGAACACCAAGGTCGGAGAGAAAGAGAAAGAGAAGATGCCTTAAACACTGAAATAGGTGTCCAGCAACCTGTAGGGGAACCATAGGGAGTGAAGATTCACCTGCAAACCCGTGAAAGATTGGAAGACTTCACGCTGGAGCAGATAAGTGCTGGAAAAAAGAGAGCCTGTGATCCTGTGGGATGTTTGATGTCTATGTCTGGAGCGGGGGCCTGATAGAGTCCTGTAGGCCTTGGGAAGAAGAGACCCATGCTGGAGCAGCAGAGCAACATTTCGAGGACCAGTGGCCCATAAGAACTTACACTGAAGCAGCCAAGCAGCCGGGACCTGAATGACTGCACCTATGGTAAAGTGATTTATGTGACAGCAATACCTGAAAAGCTGTCGTCAGTGCAATCCATGAAGCAGTTTTGTAACTGACTGTTTTCAGGAAGAAAAGCCCCATGGGAAAAGCATGGGGTTGGACTTCTTTTTTTTCCTTCTCTGTTCAGCTGCAGGAACAGCCTCTGACCATAACCCCCACTCCTGTCTTCCTGGGCTGCTGAGGGAAGGAGGAAGATTGGGGGGGGGAGGGGGGATGGAAGGTGTCTGTAACATCTATCAAACTTCTCACTCTTAAACTCTTAAGTTCTGATTTTAGTAGTAGTGAATTCTTAATATTCTAAGTTAGAGCCTGTTTTGCTTATGAAATTGTTAATAAAAAGTTGCTTATAATCCTTATCACAAAAGTTGAGATTTCTTTTCCCTTCTCTGAGAAATTTTGGCTGGGTGTGAGTCCTTGGCATTTAGCCGGAGTCAAACCATAACACCCAGGTAGCTCCAAACCACGTCCAACCTGGCTTAGGACACTTCCAGGGATGGGGCAGTCACAGCTTCTCTTGGCAACCTGTGCCAAGGCCTCATGATCCTCACAGGGAAGAATTTCTTCCTAATCTCTGATCTAAACCTGCTCTCTGTCAATTTGAAATTTTTGGTAACTTCTTTATGCCCTTTTTTGAGCACAGCAGCATTGCCAACCATTGACTGAAGTACTGCTGGCAATGAACTCCCTCAAAACAGACACATAGAATAATGTAATTGTATGGGTATGCTCAAAGAAACTTTATGCAAAATCACCATAAACCCTGTTTAATTGGCTCTGTATTGCCATTTGCCTGCCTTTCCCTAATGGCCATGGTACGTGCTGATGGAGATATGTGGAGGGCAAAGCACACACTAGGATTGTGTTAGGTGTGTTGGCAACGAATGGTTGTTTTGTAGAAAATATTGTAGATGGTTGACTGGATCTGTAAGTGGTTTTGGCAAAATGTCTCAGTGTTCCTGCAGAGTTGGCTTCATAATCTCTCAACGAAGTAAGTTTTCCCTTCCTTAATGGAAGTAATTTTCTAGACAGCACTAAAGGACTTCTTTTCCAGTGAAAATACTTCAAGTCCTGCACTATGGCCTGAGTCGTGAAAAATGTTGCCATTCACTCCATTATTTCCAGCTATATAACTGGTTTTTGTGCAACCTCATTGGTTATATTGAATGTTTTATAATTATAAAGGGAATTCAGGCAATGCTTCCAAGAATATCCATTTTTATGGCTTTGTGTCCAATTTACATAGCCCCCTCCAGTAATTGAATTCATCACAGAATTCTGTTCAGAATTCTTAGAAATATTTTCAAGTTTCTCATGGGAAGATTGACATGTTTTGCATATTTTAATTTAAACAGTGTTTTAAAACTAGTTTCATGAAATTGTTTTTCCTTTGCAGTTCCAATTAACAAACAGAATGGGGTTTCCTAAAGTAAAGGAGCTAATTTTTTTTTGCCTCTTAACCATTTAGCTATGAGGAATGAAAGAAATACAAATTTGAACAGTTTTCTATAAGAAAAAATAAAGAACAGTCGAATGTAGCAACATGACAACAATGCTAATTACAGATGGAGTAGAGAAAGGGAATGTGTCAAATTAGTCTCAATTCCATGAATTTGAATTTTTCATTTACGTAGAACAATGTAATAGTGGAAGAAGTACCCTGCAACAATATTCCTTTCCATCTGCCACTGGGAAACAAAGCTGAAGTTCTCAAAGTCTACAGGAGTTCTGGGTCAGGACTTACCTCTCTGAGATACCCCAGTATTGCTGAATAATTTTTATGTGTGATTAGTAGAAGAAATGTTACAAAGGACTGTCTTCCAACACCTTTTTTCCCCTCTGTGCCTTGATGCAGTTATCTGTACATACATATGATAATGTGCAGGTACAAAACTCAGGTCCTGATAGAGTTTCTACCAAAATACCTTCACAACATATTGTGTATAAAAGGCTTGAATATGATAATTGTATTCAATATAAAAAATAAGCGTGTGCCATGCAATACAGTGGAAGATTCAAGTATCCACAGTCACATAATGTTGACAGCACAACATTATCACTGAAGTAATATTATGAATTTAATTCTATTCTTATTATAGTATATATTATATATATTATAGTTACTATACTATAAAATAGCAGCAACATGGCATTAGATGTTTTGAACATCTGTAATTAAATTTTAAGTTTGTTTGGGTTTCTTATATTCTACCTATATATAACTGATGAGGGATGTAGATTATTCGGATACTCTGGAGATCCTCTGATCAGTGCAGGTGAAGCTGAATGGTGTCTCAGGAGGTCAGGCAGCTCAGCCCCCTGCCCCAGCAGGAGCAATTAGACCTAAGCCATGTATGACAGTTAATTAGCTGGCCTGTTCTTAAAACCCTCCTGTGATTGAAATTCCACTCTCCCTTGGCAATTGATTTCTGTGCTGAGCTACCTAGTCCAGACAGATAGAAAGATTTCCCTAATGCTAAACTAAATTTCCCTTGAAGTTTAACCCTTCTTGTCCTATCCTGTGAAGAACTGTTTTGCCCCTTTCCCTTGACAGCAATCTTTTGCATAATTTAAAATTGTTATCATGGAGGGTTCATAACATTTTAAATTTAAAAAAAAAATCCCAGAATCTTCAGTCTTTTCTTCTAGCTCACACTTTTTAGCTCACTGAGTCATCTTGTTGCTTTCCTCTTGGTATTCTACAACTGACCTGAGATGCTGGCCTGCTGTGAAGCCTCAGAGAAGTCACAGCAGTTCTCACCTTATAGAATCATGGACTCATGGAACGGTTTGGGTTGGAAGGACATGCAAGACCATCTTGTTCCACCCCCCTGCCATGGGCAGGGACACCTTCCACTATCCCACATTGCTCCAAGCCCTGTCCAACCTGGCCTTGAACCCTTCCAGGGATGGGGCAGCCACAGCTTCTCTGGGAAACCTTGTGCTCTCCAGCTTTCTCCAGCCTGGTGGGAAGAGCCACAGACATCCTGGACTGGGCAGGGTCAGGCACCTGCTGGGTGGGTGCAGGCTCAGGTGCCTGTTTGTGGTGAGGCAAGGCAGGCTGGACAGGTCCCAGCAGCCCTGTGCCAGCCCATGGCAACAGCACAGTCCCCACCGGCTCCAGTGCCTCTGCACCACTTTCCCTTTGTGGAGCTGCTGTGCTCATTTACACACTTCCTTGGAACACTCTGAAACCTAAAGATGAAATGTGCTCTGTGTGGGGTGGTAATTTTTCTCTTACAAAAGCATGGGTCTGTAATTTACATCATTTAATGTGACAAGTACAAATCAATCCACATACTGTATATTTTTAACATGTTCCTGGTTTATTATTTTATAAAATTAGGGCATACTTTAAAAGCTTTTATTAGGACAAAACGTTAGCAGTTAGAAAATGTCAACCCCAGTCTTTGCCATGCACATGAAAAGCAGTGATAGATTATTTAAATAGGACCTTGGTAGAGTGATGCTGAGGCCACTTGGTTTACTATCACTGTTAGGGTTTGTGGTTTTTCCTCCTGAGCATTATGTTGAGACATAAGAATCTTTCCTTCCCTGTTTACTGAGCTGAGGTTTTCCAATGTCCTGCTGGAAGCCCACTGAGGTCAGTAGTGATGAGTTTAAATAGTGCTTTTGAGCCCCACATATTGCTACTTCAGTAAATCAGCTTTGGACCATTTGTTTGGAATTGAATGGTCCTCACACACAGCAGGACCAAATGTGAAGCCTTGACAATCCCTTTCTGATGTTTTTAGCAATTTCTTAAGATTAAAAAGGAAATTAAAACCAATTCAGTGACCAAAGAGAGGACTATTATCATTGCAGGGTTTGTTTACAATGCACGTTTTTCCAATTTTGCTATTATCCTGAAAGGAGGAGAAATTCAGACTGTGATCATTAGAGCTCAGACTACTGATTAGTTGTTCTCAAAAGTTTGCTGCAAACACAGCCACAAGCTGCTTGTCTCAGCAAGCAGACCACAGGAAGGCAGAAATTTGATGAAAGATGTGATTGTTTGCATTTTCCAGAGTGATGCAGTTTTTCAAACAGGTCAGTCAGCATCTGAAGAGTCCACTAAAGTTTCTCTCACTTCACCAAAAGTTGTGCTGGCAGTTTTGTACTTCATTGTATATATACTTTTCTCAGGAAAATGGAGACAGGGAAGTAAAGAGAAAGAGGGAAATAAGAACAAAAGAAGCCTCAGTGAAATAATGGGGTTAAGCATTGTCTCACTATATATGCACTCTAAATATGACAAAAGACAAGTTTTATATTTTTCACTTTAAATAGATGACAAATTATTCTGGTTTATTCATCCATCTGACACATAATAGTAGCAAATATATGAATAATCTGTGTTTTAACCTTGAGGCTTCACAGTCTACTCTCATCTATTTATTTTCCAACACCTTAGCACTATTCAGCACCCCAACTGCAAGATCTGTTGTGCTAAGTGTGAGAGCACATATGGTACACTTCTCCAGGAACTGAGCTCTCCATTGCTTTTATTGTTCTGTGTCACAGCCCTAATGCTTTTTTAATGGGGTTTTCAGAGGGTGAACACTGTCAGCCCATCATCTGCTACACTCAGCTCAGTGTCTGCTGTATGGAAGCAGGGTAGAAAATTAAAGAGGGATATTAAAGTATGGAAGGAAGTTTGTCAATGAAACAACAATCTTTTCTGTTCTCAGGCATGACTTCTGCCAGTTTAGCAGTGATTTAGACTGGCATAATTTTTCATACCAGTAGGATGGCCTGCAGTAAGAACTTGGAACAAAGTCATTCCAGAAAAAACAGTGAAGCAGTTTAGAAATAACTAAAGTCACTGCATAACTCACGAATCATTTGGATGATTCCTTTCATCTCACTGCATGTCTTCCCACTTGTTTTCCATTGATAGGAACATCAATGCTGCTTCTATGAACTCCTGATCTAGAATGTTTCACAGGGAGGCTTTATGGAACAAATCTGGTTTTAAATGAAATAATATGTCTGTTTTATTTAGTTCTGTGTCCAGCAAATTCTTTAAGGTCTTGACTTCAGTTTGACAACTTACATATTTAAAGTTCTCACATATTCAAACTACTGTGTATTGCTGGAGTGCTGCCATATTCGCTTAAATAGATCTTTAACATATGATTGGTTCCTTTGGTTTGTCTTTTTACTTGCTTTTTTTTTTTGTCTCTTGCAACAAGGCTTCTTCCCATTTTTGTTTTAGTTTCCTGAGCATAATACCTGAGCCTCTGTGTTTGTAAGAGGGTCCAACAAAACTAAAAACATTTTACATTGCTTATATATTAAAGATGAATTGTGGAAGATGAATTTACAGCAGCAGGTAAGGGTTAGAATTTCAGGGCTTAGAATTTTTCAGGGACAGCTGTCCTGCAAAAGCAAAAAGTGATTACCTGTGGTACAAAGCGAGCATGAGGTGAGAGCACAAAACAGATCCTTGTAATGGTTCCATGTGGCATTTCTAGTTCACACTTCAAGAAAATTTGCTGCTCAAGATGACTTTCATAACTAAAATCATGAATTAATTAATCAAGGCCAACACACAGAGGTATAGGCATATCCATAATTCTAATACAAGCCTTGGCTGGAGAATGTAGGAAAACCTCAGAGCTGTGGACTGGGCTTGGTAAGTCTGACATGTAATTGGCTTTCTTGGGCAGTTGTTTGCAAGAAGCAATTGCTTCACACTGAATCAAAAACTGACCATCTCTCAGGTGCTATCAGCTTCATTGTAGATAATTGAGTAAGAACTAGAGAGATTAAGAACATAATTATCTAAAATTTGGATTAAACAATTAAAAAGCCTAAAAAAGTTACACAGCCTTTTGTTTACAGACTGTACATTGTTAACATTTATCAATTACCTAGACAAATAAGATTTAATCAATACTATAATAATTTTATCTGTACGGTTCTTAAATATTAACTAGGACATTAGGTACCCAAGAACTGATACTGTACTTTTCTTAATGAAGAGAAAGAAATTCTCTGACAAGGCACTTCCCTCTTCACAAAAAAAGAAATACTGATAGAGGGGAGACCATAAGTGAAGCAGCACTGCAGAGGAGAGGTGACAAAACTTTCTGCATGTTCATTGCAGACAGACCTGGAATATTGGGTCGAATTGCAGCAGGAGAGCTCGGCAGTAGAGAAACTAATGAGAATAGAGATAGTGACCCAGAGGAGTAAGCTGCTTAGAGAAGGCAGGGAGGGTGGAGAACGTCTTCAGGCAGGGATCTAGATAAGGTGACATCTTAATATTACCCTTCTGGCATTTAATGGCAATTCCATGACTGAATTGTTTAGAATGTAACTGCTGTAGGACCTGTGCAGAAGATGTGGAAGTGTGTGCACATGTGTGTGAATGTAAACATAAGTTTTAGAAATGAAATTATGTTTATTTGTGTCATTATATTAAGTCCACGGACATGGTAATCCTGTATTTCTACTCTTTTCTTGTGTTTGTTGTTACTGCAAATAGATGGGTCTACCCTTCTCCCCCAAAAAACTCCTCTCTCAAGAAGAAGCTTCTGCCACAACTTAATTATAGAATTATGGAATCATGGACTGGTTTGGGTTGGAAGGGACCTTAAAGATCATCTCATTCCAATCCCTCACCGTGGGCAAGGATACCTTGCACTATCCTAGGTTGCTCCAAGCCCTGTCCAACCTGGCCTGGAACACTTCCAGGGATGGGGCAGCCACAGCTTCCCTAGGCGACCTGTGCCAGGGCCTCACCACCCTCTGAGTAAAGAATTTCTTCCTAAGATCTACTCTAAGCCTGTCAGTTTAAAACCATTCCTGCTTGTGCTGTCCCTATCTGCCATGTAAATAGTCCCCCTTCCTCCTTTTTATAAGTCACTTCAGGCACTGAAAAAGCTCTAAGGTCTCCCTGGAGCTTTCTCTTCTCCAGGCTGAACATTCCCAGCTCTCCCAGTCTATCTCCAGAGCAGAGGGGCTCCAGCCCTCAAATCACCTTCATGGTCTTCTCTGGTCCTGCTCCAACAGCTCCATGTCCTTCTTGTGCTGGGGACTCCAAAGCTGGAGGCAGCTCTGCAGGTGAGGTTACACGAGGGCAAAGTAGAGGGGCAGAATCACCTCCCTTGACCTCCTGTCCACTTGAGGCTTTAGAAATGCTAATGCATGAATGTTTGATGACTACTTGCATATGTCCATGACAGACAGAAAAGCGTCAAGAATTACTTGTTAACCAATCTTGAAACCAGTATTATTTCTGTTTATACTCTCTGAATAGGAAAAAAAAATTAGATTGCAGATTGTAAGTGCAGATTGTGAAAAAAGTCACAGTAATATGAAAGGCTTTGCAAAAGTGTTTCAAAGACACCCTGGAGTCGTGTGTTGGTGCATACAGATATTCATGTTTCCTCACTCACCACTCTCTGTTCCTGTATCTTTTGAAGAATGATGCAGGCAAGCCTTTCTGGTGACCTTGCTTCTGCTTTTCTGCAAGGAAAAATAAAATATGGAAGTTATTTCAGCAAGAAGAAAATTCTGTTTGGGACATTTTTGTCGATACCTCCTATACCTCTGAAAAGGCTATGGGACCAATTCCTAAACTAGACAAGTCTCTGGTTTGTTTTCTGTAATTGCTCGTTCAGTCTTACCTAACCTAATTATCCTCTAACAGCTGGCCTTGGCAAGTGCTCTAGCTTTGTTCAATAATCAATAGAAAAGAGTAGACATCTCCCAAGGATGTCTTATATGATCCTAAGGCAATTATCTAAAATTGGTGAGCTGAGTCACCTCTGGTGGTATTTATCTCTTTCCATCAATTATTGCAAGAGCCTGGATGACTGGTTTGAACTGGATGAGTAGACATCTGGTCTCAGATAATGCCACGAGAGGTCTGATTCCTGTGTCACTGCAGCTGCTTCCCAACCCTTCAGCAGTGATGGAAAAGGAGGATGCAGTGTTTCAGCTTCAGTCCTGAGACACTGAGGTAGAGACAGAAAATAAGTAAAGCTCCACAATCACATCTGCTTCTCTTTTATTAGCCCCAAATACTAGAATAAACATTTATTTTGCATGGCAATGAGCTACAACTTCACATCATCTCTTGGCTGCTCCTCTGATGCTTCTCGTGATCTGCTTTACTTCTCTGTTTCTACTCCTGGACTCCTCTCTAATCTTCTCATGAGTTGCGTTCACAAGCCACTAGTGCAGCTTTTGGATCAAATTGGCCCTCTGCCTCAACGCTGTAGGTGAATTTATCCCACTTAACTGCAGCCATTTAAAAGTTAGATGCTTGATCTAAGCCAGCAGTCTGCATTCCTTGATAAGCAGCAGAAGAGGTTTCACCTGAGGACATGATATAAGGCATGATCTGACCTGCTGACCAGATCAGCTTCTCACCTGTAGAGTAAGTCTGTAGTTGTCTGTAAGTCTGGAGAGGGAAAGCCTTGGGTGACCTAATTGTGTGACCTTCCAGTACCCAAAGGGAACCTATAGGAAAGATGGAGAGAGACTATTTGCAGGGGTGTGAAGTGACAGGCCAAGGAGGGGAAGGGCTTCACACTGACAGAGAGTAGGGTTGCATTGGATATTGGAAAGAAATATGGTCTCATGGTAGATATCCCTGCCTATAGCAGGGGGTTGGAACTAGATGGTCTTTAAGGTCTCTTCCAACCCGAACCATTCTGTGATTCTATGGTTGAACATCTCTCATATGGCTATTGAGAGTGTTGTGTCCTATATGCTGATCCTTCAGGATGGAATGTATCATAAGGAACCCTTTGCCACTCCTCTTATAAGGATATGCTAAATGCAGAGCAGAGGTTGAAGAAATTGGTTTTAACCTCTTGTCTCCTAATCACAGCGATATGAGATGCCACAAGTATGAGTACCTGTGGGAAAGCTGCAGCCAGCTCAAGCAGCCACTGATGTTCAAGAGCTTACAGACTCAAGTGTAGTGGGGAGAGAGGTAGGAAAGTTTCCTGTATCTTGCTCACGTTTTCTGTTTTCCTTCTCTTTGATGCTATTCCCAGAATACTTGTGGAAGAACCTAGCTTTCATGGTTCCCTGTTCACAAGAGTTGTGTTGGAAGGGCATTCTTTCCGCCCATGATAGCTTGTCCAGGAGAACACTGTTAATTGTTTTCAAAGAGATGCCTTAAATGTAGTGACCCAAAATAATATTGCTGAAGGTAACCTCAGTTGTGTTTCTGCTAGACCATACTTCAAAGGTTTGTTCAGATAATTTGTTTTCAACTCATATGATGGACAAAATATTCTCAAATGAGTTTTTCCTCACTCTGGGTTTTCTTGCAGATTTAAAAAAATTGGGCATGCGCATAAAAGTCAGCCAAAGGAAGTTACACAGTTGCTGTGGTAGATGTGTATCATCAGATGTTGCCATGTACCACAGCAATCAGTTCTTACTGGTGTGTCTTGATGTATTGAAATTTACCTGGACCAAAATCATAAAATCAGATTTCTAAATGGACTTTGTTTCCATGTGCATTACCTTATAAATCAGTTTTATTTTGTTCTTGATGTTATCCTGCTGCAAAATACTGAGAAAACACTCAATAAATGGAATTGCATCTGTCTGATTCTGAAGATCTGAGTAATACTAGAGGTCTTCAGCTGGAATATATCTATTTCTCCTAGAAAGGTTTTTCAAATCTTCTTTCCCCAATAAATTCTGACTGTTATTTTAGCACAGATAATACTCTCAAAATATGATTGCTAGAAAAATCCAGGAGATTGGTATGACAAACTCTATGTACTTCAAGAAATTGTTTTTTTTCCCAGCAAAAACAAATATATGGCGCCGTGCACGACATCCAAACAGCAAGAGGAAGAATTTGTATTTCATGAAGTAAAAATCTACCATCAGCAGGCCTATAGATTTCTTAGTGGCATCACTGGGCTTTGTAAATTTGGACTTGGGGGGTGATAAAATGCTGATTTTCATACAGTGAATTTTTTAATGAGCAGCATAGCATTCAAATCCTAAATATTTTCACCAGTATATGTAACAATAAATATCAGTTTGTGATGCTTAAATGACTTAGCAAGAAATAAAAGGAGGAGGATTAGCTACTAAATTTGTCAGAAACATATTCTAAGTAAATACTAGGGGAGGGTAAAGGAAAAACAAGATTGAATTTGGTTTTCTACACCAAATACACAGCGGGTTCTATCAGAATTACAAGTTACTTTTCTGTTCTGGAATCAAAACTGTTAATCTTATGGAGTCAGGCTGTTAGGCAACACAGAAGCATTTTCAGAGCAAGTACTACTTCAGGTGTACATTCAGGGACATACTGCACTGTTCTGGGTTTTTTCAGTAATTTTTTTGGTTTGAAGTCAATTTATATTTATTTAATATTTCTCATCATGTTTATGTTAAGACTTTAGTAAACTGAGCATTCTTCCATAATAGAGGCTTGAATTTCCTTTTACTAGCATACTCTTCAATGTCTTAGTTATTTGAAACTGATACTGTTTTTCAAGGGAAAAAAAATTCTGTAGCTTCTTGAAATTGGTCAAAAATCCAGCTGTTACACTCTTAAACAATTTTTTCTCAGTTTAGGAAGAAAAAGTCAGTTTCCTACAATTTCTCAAATTGATGCCATTGTTCTGGGAGGCTAAACATAAAAGAAACAAGCAAAAGTGCCTAATGCTTGTGTGCATATTTCACATTTCAAGAGAAATCACATTTCTGTTGAGGATAAACTCATTTCAGCTAGAATTGAAGGTCCATGTTGCTTTGTTTTCCACTTATCTGTTCTCATAGAAAAATGAGGCTGTGCCAAGGATAAGTGATTTAGCTGTGTAGCCATCCCCAGCTGGAGACGATAAAAGCAAAAGGAGTTCTTGTTATAAGTCTTTTAAATCTTCCATATAATGAGACTGTAGAGCTAATGCAAATCAACAAGTGAAAGTAAGCAAAATTCGTTAGTTGCTGGGTATGTTTTCTGAGAAATTCTGAGTGGTCAGAGTGGGTAAACTGTGCCTGATTTCCTCTTGATTAGTATAGTGCGTCTTCTGGCAGTCAGTTTTGATCATGGAATATGAGAGAATTTTGTTAATTAAACCAATCTGAACAATTATTAAGTGCAAATGTGAAATTTTGAAGGGCACTGACAGGAGAATTATCTGTAAAAATAACATTAAGTAGAAAAAGAAGAGGCAAAAATAGAAACATGAGATAATGTTCAAGCAATTTTGCTTGAACTTTACTAATCAAGTGTGTGATAAACATAAAAGTCATGCTCTTCTCAAATACTTGTATTCCATCTCTTACACAGTTGGACCACAGATATTTGCTCATGGTTATTCTCTGAGTAGTATGTTTCCTGTAGCTTTTGTTTTGAATAGGATATTGTGATTGTTAGGGTCTTTCTAGAAAGTAGTATTTTCCCTCCCTGCAATTCATTTGTAGACTTATTGGACTGAAAGCCTCCTGTGGAGTTCATTGTGGTTTCAGTAGGATTGGTATGAATATCTCCCACATTTTGAGTGTTCAGGGTTAAGATTTAAACAGAGAGCAAGTAAAACACAAACAATAACATGTGCAACAAACCTATAAAAAAATACAGACTTCAAATACATTGACATTTGTGTACATATGGAAAGACTCCATGACATCTCTGATTAATTCTAGCAAAATTGCCCCTTGTGCCAATTCCTGCCAATATAATAATTATTCTGTCTTGAGATAGTTTGGTGGGTTTCTTGGCTATTTTGCTAATTTGAGGAAATGTGAAAGTAATTGGGGAAGTTAGATTCATAAGTGTGCTTCTAAAATCAAATTTTTGTTTTAAGGGAGAAAAAATCCAAATGACTGTATGGTCTGTTTCCTTGATCTGTGCCTGTTTCAAAACAAAACAGGTGCTTTGAATATTTTTTTTAAATTATTATTAGTTTTAAGATTACAGGCAGACCAGCATCTGGCCTGTAAGCTGTATTTGCTATCTGTTCTTTACACACCTTGAGTTATACATACTCCTTATTTCAGAAAAAGTTGCTGAAATAGCTTTTCCAAAAGTGCTACACTGACAGAAAATCAGAAATCTTACATGGTCAATGGACAGAGAGAATCTTGAAAAAAATAAAATCCTTATTGAAATATTTTATCAAATTATGCCTGCACAAGTGAAGCAAGTGAAAATGTGGCTTTTAGCTTTTGAAAACATCCTCAGATTTCCTGTGAGTTCCATTTTTCAATTCAATACCTATGTGACACGTGCTTGACACATCTCTCCTGTAATACAGAATGAGTTCCCATCTTTATTTTCTGGGAAATATGTCTCTCTAGTGGAGTTACCCTAAGACAGATGTGATAGAATCTGGATTTGTATAATTTTGCACAAATAAGGATTAAAAAAAGCTGCCTAAAATTCCTTCTGTTATACATGGTGTTACACTTGGTGTGCATTATTCTCTTTAAGCATGGAACAAGTTTCTTTTTCAAAGGTGGAATTTATAGCTGTCTCTCATGCTGAGAGGGTATCATGTCCTTTGGAGGAAACTCAGAAGCACTGTCTGAGCAGTTTGGAGAAGAGGTCTTAATGGACTCACATCCTCACACAGTGGGTTTGGATTTGGCTATTTGTTTCTGTGCCTTTCTTTCTAGATGTCAGTGTTATATTTGGCTAAACTGCCTTCATATCTGAGGGTTTCTGCTGCCTGTGAATTGACTTGTTTGCCCTGAAATTATCTGTTTTCAACTGGAGTGAACAGGCAAAGCCCAGTGATAAATCTGTGAATATACCTAAAGTGTAGCAAGTGTTTCTTGGCTACATTATTATCTTCAGCGCTATAGTATTAACTTGATATTAACCACATAGTAATGATTTTTCCAGAGTGGAAAATCATAGTATCGTAGGATGGTTTGGGTTAAAAGGGACCTTAAACCTCATCTCGTTCCACCTCCTGCCATGGACAGGGACACCTTCCACTATCCCAGCTTGCTCCAAATCCTGTCCACCTGGCCTTGAACACTTCCAGGAATGGTACAGCCACAACTTCTCTGGACAACCTGTGCCAGGGCCTCACTAGTGCAGAATACTGGAAGTATGACTGAATAATGGCAATAGCAACTGTAGCTGAGGGGGTCTCAGGCCAGGAGTGAGGCCAGTTATGCAGTAGCAGATCTCACCTTGTATGAGCTCTCACTTGTCACTGAGGAAAATTCTGTATTTGTGTCTTAAGCTTAGAAAGTTGACATCTCAGTAAATTTATCTTCTTTAGGCTTTGTAGTGTCTATTTGAAATGGTACTTTATGTTATCTCTTGGGTTAGATTAGAATCATAGAATGGTTAACGTTGGAAAAGACCTTGAAGATCATCCAGTCCAACCATCAACCAGAACTCCACCATGTTCACCCCTAACCCATGTCCCCAAGTGGCACATCCACATGTTTTTTTGAACACTTCCAGGGATAGTGACTCCATCACTGCCCAGGGCAATCTCTTCCAATGCTTTACAACTCTTTCTATGAACCCTAAACTTCTATACTCTTGGTTTTCTTACAATTATGGCAGTCAATGTAAAATAACAAACACTGTAGTGAGTAGAATCAGATGACAGTTTCTGGTAGAAGTTCGGATGAAACCATATGTTATAGAAGCTCCTATACAGAGCTGTGTGTAGAAAATCTCTGTTGCTATCTACTAAGGCTGTTCACTATTTTTTTTCTGTGTTTTAAGTTCTTGAGATCTTTTATTTTTAGCCAGAGAATGAACGTGATTACATTTTTTTTTAATGGTCCTTTTACAAGTTGAGTAAACAACATATGTAATTACTCTGTAGGGAAATATGGCTTAATTAAAACATGAAGTCATTCTATTAGCATATGCACCTGCTGCTTATGTGGTTCATTTCTTCCAGAAATAATGAAATTACTGAATAGAAATCGTTCTATAGTTCAACTACCTGGAATGTGTACTTCAACATTTTGTCTTGTCCTCCTGCTGGTGATTCATTGTTGGCCTAAAAACTGTCACACTGCATGATAGAGCTCCGCTGGGACCCAGCTCCCAGCTGGGAAAGAATACAGGTTTTCTTGACTGTTTAAAATGGCGGGGGGGGAAATCACCCAAGACCAATACAGTATTCATGGACATTATCTGTCTATGAAATCTGCTTTTCAGATGAGACACAAAAAAGTATGTACTTCCCTCATGTACTATGCCATCATCATAAACAAATTGTGGAAAAAGCTTGATAATGCTTGGAAAACCTATGGTTGCTGTATAAGACTAAGGTTTTTTACTATTGCAATGTACTTTGATTAGCTAAATTATAACATATCTGTCAGACAAATACTGGAAAATTTGAATATATGCATGCAAATGCCAGGAGTGCCTTTTATGTGTATATACATGATAGCCTTGATCTGAGAAAGAATTACACTTGTTAAGTTGTGATATGATGGGATTTAATTCATATCACCTACTCTTGGATATTTTTTTTCCTTTGCAATTTTAAAGTGAATGTAATATACATTGGAAGGCAAGAGACCAAGAGGCAATGAAGTTTTTGTTTCTTCCAAACTGTATAAAACTGGATGTACTTGCTTTAACTGAGGCTCTGTGTCCTCAGAAGAGCCTCAGATAAACAGTCTAAGAGGTAGGGCAAGTATGAAGTGATCCTTTCCTGCTGCTTCTTCCTACTTCCTGGTCAGCAAAACTATGTAGGGTTCTGGAGCTGGTGCCTGTGTTTAGAGTACTAGATTTAATAGCCTCCTTTAGTAAGGTGAACAAACTTTCTACAGAAGGTCTTGCTCCTTATTTATTGCTTTATCTTCTTTTTACACTGAGGGGCACTGAGTACCGTAGAGTTAACTCATCTGTTTCCTACAGGTTAACATCAGAAAACAGAGACAAAACCCAGCATGTGTAAGGTTCTGGGTTTGGTAAATACTGTTCATAAGCCTCTAGGTTTGTGAAATTATCAGTATTCCAATGTCACCCTCAAAATTTACATTATCACAGTTTGTATTCCTTCTATCACAGCCTCCATTTAGTAAATGTATCTCAATCTCATTATGACTGCAGCAGCGTGACAGCCGGCTGTGAAGAATAAATTGTTTACCTACTGTATGTGGTGTAATATAGGTATGTTGAAGACATCACTGGTAAATCTATGCTAAGTATCAAATGTACCAAATGTAAAAGTGCCTCACGTCTCAGAACTAGAATCATAGTTTAATCCTGGCCCACAGTAAAGGCCACAGAACCTATTAGTTTCTCAATTACTTCAAGCTGTCTTTAGTATGTCCTTGGCTTTTAAAACTCTACACAGCTTTGGTGTAGATTGTTCAAATATTGGCTCATTGCTAGTGTTCTTTTAAAATGACTGAAATTGGCCGATACACTCAAAATTCCTTTCAATACTGGACATAGGGACTGAGCCATTTCTGTGGAGGGTACACCTCTCAAGGATTCAGCTGCCACCGCAGCTCAGGAAAAATCACAGACCTGAACTTTTTGTAAGAGTGTTCTGAATCCTGATTTTTTTTTCCCCCTTAACTTGGTGTTCCAGAGTATGTGGAGCATGCATTTTGATTTGGCATTTAAGAAAATGCAAGTATCTGGAGTTGGTTGTAGCTTGTGCAGTGTGGATAGGAGATATAAAGAAAGGCAATCTAAGAGTTTGTGAATTGTGTATTCAAATCAATTGATTCCAAGACATTCCTTAAGCACTCTGAAAAAACTTCAGTTTAGGTTTTCTTCATGAGCAACACACAATTTCATTCAGCTATGTTACTTGCTTTAGCTGACGAAAAATTCAATCCATAAGGGAGGTGGGAACAGTGAAAATGTCTATTAAAAATGGAAGACTTTATTTCTTAACTTTCTTAAAATTTATGCATGTAAAAAGGTTAAAGACTTAATTTTCCATTGCATATATTTAATACAAGCTCATCTAATTACTGATCAATGTATTCTTTACTGTTATGAAAGCAGGATTAAATTACTTGAGTCACACTTCATGTGTCTCTGTGCTACAGAAAGTATGAACACGATCTGCCTTTAGATTTCTCATTGGAGATTGCATTACCCTCCTCATCTGTTTTTGAGACACTTCCTCTCTGCTCTTCATTTCTACAAGAGAGAAAACAACCTGTAACAGCAGCTTTCATTGCAGTCAGTCCATGGCAGCTTCACTTGTCTCCAGTTAGTTAATGCCTGCAGTTAAACCCTTCACACTTTAGGTAACGCCTAAACTTCACAGTGCTAGGGAAGTATGAGCATATGTCTGGTCCTTCTTCCTCTCTCTTCTTTCAGCTCCTGAGTTATGTTGGAGTGATGAAGCCAAAACTTTGAGGAGAGGTGCTCTGAAAAGCAGGAGATAAAGCTTCCCTGAGAACTAACACGAAGTTTTCACATGTGCTGCAAAATTGAATTATAACCCTTGAAAATGTGACTGGAAAGTAGTGCAAATTTTATCCTTACGCTTCAGGCTGCAGCCTGTTTAGGAGGAGAAGGCAATGGAAAGATGTGCAAAAAGTGAGATATGATAGGGGGAAAAACATTTTCTTACTCAAATACTTGCTGCTAGCAGATGATTCAAATCCCCCATGGTATTTTTAGATGCATGAATAAGATGGACAAATAAATAGACAAGAACCTTGCTGCACAAATGTCTTCCAGCCCATCTTTTTCCTAGTTACATGGTAAATAAGCCTTTACTTCCTGGGAAAACATAATGACTTCAAACTGACAGAGGGAAGGTTTAGATGAGATAGTAAGAAGAAATTCTTGGCTGTGAAGGTGGGGAGGCCCTGGCACAGGTTGCCCAAAGAAGCTGTGGCTGCCCCATCCCTGGAAGTGTTCAAGACCAGGTTGGATGGGGCTTGGAGCAACCTGGGATAGTGGAAGGTGTCCCTGCCCATGGCAGGGGGTGGAATCAGGTGGACTTTAGGGTCCCTTCCAACACAAACAATTCTGCAATTCTGTGATATTTAACAATTGTGTTTGCCTCTTACACTGAGGAATCTCCAAGTTCAAGCTTTTAGGTGCACAAGTGAGTTAAATTTTATGAGCTGTACAGAATGCTTTTGATTCCCTGTTCAAAGACTGAGGCATGCCATTGTTTCGTTGTTTTGAGGGATTAATAAGGACAGAGATATTTCTAGAAAAAGAATGAGGGAGATAAAATTTATTATGCAAATTTGGAGTGTTCTGATACTGACAAGTATCACAAACAAAAATATTTGAGGGAGAAAGGAGGGACAGGGAGGAATCTGATTTAGTAGGAAGAAAATAACTAGTAAACTTCTTAATAGTCCACTTTAGTCATTGACAAACTCTGGCTGACAATGATGCTGTACTGCTAAAGTGGACTATGTCAGAAAAAGCTCCAACTTGTGATTAAATACCTATGCAGGAGCTTTTCTGTGCTTTGTGTTCTTTTGTGCTGTCCCTGGTGCCAGATCTGATGGATCTGATTAGATCTGGGAAATCCAGAACAGGTTTGTATTGTGCTCTCTGGTTATTCATGAGCTCCACCACAATTTCTGAGGCTTCCTGTTGTTCAGTAGTATTGATGAACAGATGTGCATGGTGTCTCCCTCCCCACCTAACATCTCATCGTCAAAGCTGTCACACATACAGAATGTCAACATTAAGCATCCTGGCATCCTGCCTGCTGCTGATACACCACAAAATAGCTGGGTAGTAATCAGGCTGACATCTGCACATTTGCTAACTAACCAACTCGTCCATTTATCCAGTGGAAAAAGTGGAATTCTTCAAAATTTCTAGTCATACTGCACCTTGTAATTTTCTTTCTTGTCTACAATTTTTCATCATGAATGGAGAATTTCATAAGCTGGATGGGGACTGGTACCTCTCTTCACTGTACCCTGCATACAACTGAAGCCTTTCCTGGAGGAAGGAATAATGATTGTGTACTTAAGACATGAAAAATCTTCTCAGACGTCCTAAAATAGGTGGAGGATTGCAGTCTAAGTATGCAGAAATAAAGCATGAAGCATAAACTTGCATTTGGTTCTCTTGAAATTTCCTAGGAGAGACTGAATGGTGTCCAGCAGATAATGCATCCTACCCCTGTTAGGCATTTTGGAATGTAATTAAGTAACCTTCAGAAGTACGTTCTCTTCATTAACTTTTGTGAGAGCTCTAATGATTGGCTTGGGGTAGATGTCTAAATCTTACTGGGTAGTGTTCAGTGAAATTCAATCCACTCTTAAGCTCTCTGTAACTGAGATCTGTATCTGTAAAATGAAGGCTATCCTGCAGAGGTTGTTGATTAATTTTTTTCTGAGGCTCCTATGTGTTATGAGCATGGCAGCTTATAGAAATATTGTCTTTCAGGTCAGGTAACTTGATAAATGCCTGGTGAAATCATTGCTTTTGATGAATACTTTAGGAAAAAACCACAGGGACAAATATGCGTATTGTGTTCTGAAAGAACACAACAACAGGATGAGGTAAAAGATCATCACTTATGATACATGGTTATCATAAATCACCAAATAGATCCATCCAGCACCGTATATGTTAAAATCTGCTAAGTGTCTGTGTGCTGGTTTTGTGGATGTCTTGTTCTGTCAGTATTTCTGTGACTATGCTGGAAATGATTGTGTGTCAAAGGAGAAAATGCAAAAAAAGATACTAAAGTGACAAAAAGTGAAGGCAGAGATCATTGCTACAAGGCTGTGCCAGAGGGAGGAAGGAGACATTTTCTGTGCAAACACTGAGCACTCATACAGAGAAAAATCTCTGAGCAATAACTCCGCCCATGCCTTGGGCCTTGGGAGCTGGGATGCTTGGGAAAAGTGTGAGGTACCTGTGCCGAGGTCCTGAACCTGCTGAGTCAAGAGAATATTGTGGTTTGTGTCATTTTATGTCCTCTGCATGCACCTTTTCCTCCACAAGTGGTAGGCTGAGTCTCAAGCCTGGAGTCATACCATAAGAATTCACCCCCAAAATGCTGGGGGTTTTGGATGTATTCAGGATTTACTGCCTATTGTGAGCACTCTCTAGGGAAATCTATTCAGTCTTTGGGTCCTCAGCAGACTTGACTTTTCTAAGATCTTTTGCTGAATTTGATTTTATTCTTTGTCATAATGAAATTGCAATATAAATCTGAAATATTTCAGGTGGCATATTTATTCATACATTAAAGGCCACATTTCTTAAAGTATTTTTCCCCTCAATTTGCAGCTAGTTCTTACCTATGTTTTTCGAAAGAACTCATTTGGGAGCACAGACCAATTCTGCACTGCCCTTTTCACCTACAGTATACCTCAACAATGTGAAAATGTGTTTTTACTTCTACCCCTATTTCTTGTTTCATTTCATTAGCTGTAAAAAACAAGGTGAGATCAGCTTTTTCCTTTCCTTGCTTAAGAAAGCTGCCCAAGGCAATGTTTTAGTGCTGAAAGTGGCCTGACTCTGATACACAGTTTTAATGCTTTATAATTTTTGTAATAATGAATTATTATCATCATGCTCCAAACAGCATTGAATTGGAGATGTGTAATGCTGAAATGTTTCTTTGTTATTCCTCTTGGTGTTGTGCTCTGTAAGTTACTGTAAAAGGAAATTTCCCCTTAGTACCTGTGCTTGTCACACGGTGCTTTTCTTTTCAAAAAAGAGGTTGCATAGTTTGTCATGGTATTTCCTTCCAGTATCCTCTTGTGTGCATATCTCAGGTTTGGTGGTACAGGTGATATGCTGAACTAAAAGCTGTTTCCTTCAGTGCTGTGACAAGTTTCAGAACACCAGAGTCAAACTTTACTATGAATTTTTCTTTTCAAACTATGTGTCCGTATTAGTCTGCCATGCAGGAAGCAGGTGGTATTTTAGAGTCATTTATGTACTGAATTTTCACATGTTGGAGACAGCATGGAAATGCTTTGTGGATTTTGCTGTTAAATTGCATTGAACAGAAGGCCACTGCTGCTATTTAGGAAAGCTTTTAACTTCAACTCACGGTGTTACAAAAGTGCAGGTTTCCCTGTGGCTTTGTCAGTCTGTCATTCAAAGACAGTGAGCCCAGCACACCTCTCACTGGTGTCAGAGGAAGTGAAGCATAACATACAAGCAGTGGTGGCAGTGGCAGGATGTTATTCCTGGAGCAGAGATCCAAGCTCACCTGTGGTAATTAGTTTGAGTTTCTTCCAGTTATTTCAACTGAGCAAGAGGCTGCAGAGAGAAGTTTGTTCCTCAGCATGCATAGAACTTCAAAACCTGTACCAAGGTTGAGCATTAAACCTTGCTTCAGATAATTCAACCAACCTTCTCACCTTTCTACTCAAATATAAGTATTTCAAGCCCTCTGTCCATATTAGATGACTCTGTACAGCATATGTCAAATTCTACCTTACTGTAGCTATTCAAGGCTCCCTGACATACTTGAAATTATTTGAAGTTAACAGATAACTATGATTCACCCCTTAAGTCTGTATTTCTCTGAAGTTAACTCATGGAAAAAATATTCTTTCTCTTTGAAAAGGGAAAGCTCTAGTAGTGATTTATGACACATTGACTTCACAGATGTGTAGAGTCAGTATTATCCTTTACTGAGGTAAATGTGGGATTAGAGATACATTTCTTCCTTGAGATGGGACTTACTGATTTGTTTTATGGTGTGTGATGTAGTTGCATACAAAGTAGTCTCCAAATGTGACATACTCTGTGTAATACGCGGTGAAACTGCTTTCCCACACCTTATTTTTGCACTCCCTCTGCCTTGCTGGATGTGTGAGGAAGGTGATTTGTTTCAAGGCTGTATTATGAAACACAAATGACAGGAGCTAAACCACTGATCAGCCCTCATGTCACTTCCAGCAAAAAGATAATCAGTTAGGCAGAACCAAGTTCATGGCTGTGCCGTGATGCTGGGTGTGTGCACTGTAGGTTCTCAGGACCAAGGGGTGGACCCTTCATTTCCCACCTGTCAGCTCATTAAATCCCTTTCAGTAGCACTGAGGCTTCCACAATACATGATTACTGGTTTTGCAGCAAGTCTATAGTCTTGTCAAAGTTTTGGGAGATTGATCAGATTTTTTCCTCCCACTCATGTTATCCAGATCACTTCATGGATGGATGCAGTGCCAGGAATGTGTTTCTACAGGTTCCTGCAGCCCTGAGCAGAATATCTGCTGCTGCTTCCTTTATTTTTGCAAATGCTCTGGTGTTTTCTGGCCACTGGAACTGGTTCATTTTTTTGTGTCAGACAGCATAAGAATTTTCTGTAAACAATCAATTATTTGATTATTTACTTTTCTCAAAGCATCTGCTGGACAGGTTTTCTTATATACACATTTCTGATATCTCAGCTGAATGTCATTATGTGAGCTTTCCTGTTTTGAAGGCAAATTCAGAAATTTATTTGGTTCCAATTTGAAAAAAGTCTTCAGTAATGTCTTGGCTGGAGCTTGTGTAGTCTTCTGATTAAATTGGAGGGGTTTTTAAAGATTGTGCTGATTTTTCTTGCCTTCTGCTAAGCTGGTTTATTTGGGGACTATGAAGTCTGGAGGGTACTCTGAAGTCTGTTCAGGTGGAACAAAAAGAAAGGCAGGATTGTCTTTTCTCCTGTGCATGTAGGTCTTTGCTTCAGAGAAACATCTATGGGCTCTGCAAAAGGGGCAAAGTGCCCATTGTCAGACCTACACTACCAGGGAGGAAAATGTGTAGCTGTTGAATGGTATCAAATTAATTGGGCCTGATGTCTTTAATTAGCAAGGATTGCTTCAGTCACTTGAAGAAGTCTCAGATCTGTTAGTGAGTGTATTTGAAATCTTAACCAGGATGAGTGGGATCCACTGAACAGATGTGTTGGTAGCCCAGTGACTGACATAAAAAGAGGGAATGGATGAGCAGGAGAAAAAGTAATGGCCTAACTAAACTATTTGTGAGCACCTCTGAGATAATTAATCTCTGGTAGGTGATCAATAAGAGGTAGCATAGTTTTGTCAAAATTAAATTCAGATGAAATCATATCAGTCTGAATTCTGCCAATGCTAATGCAGGCGGCCTTTGTAGAGGAAAAGCAAATAGAGTCCTATGGTTAGATTCCAGCGGAGATAGAGCTTTTGCATTTGGCATCCCATAAGGAGAAGGAAAGAACATTGCTAAGTTAATATAAAATGGATGCAGTGTCTGTACTTGAAGCAGCTCTCTGTGATTCTCTCCTAAAATGCAAGACCTTTTAATAAGCATGATTCCTTCAAAGTCTAGTCTTGGATCATTTTTCTGAATGACAGTATGCTGGAATGACTAGCACTGTTATACAGTTGCAGATAATACTGGTTTAAAGGCGTACAAGATTAAAATTCTTGATTTAACATGAAAATACAAGATTAAGAGGAAGTTGACAAGTTTGAAAAACTGTCTGGTCTTAAATGAGAATAGGATTCAGTGCGAAGTCCAAGCTATTACACCTGGGCAGGAATAATCAACCGCTCAAAGTCAGGCAAGGGGAAAAACAGCAAGCTACAAATACACAGAAAAGAATTTGGAGGGTATAATGAATCATAAACTCAGCACTGTTAAACTCATGCCTTTCTTAGGAGAGGCAAATATCCCAATGGGATGCTCAGCAAGGACAGCACCATATGCACAACAAGGGATGTGATCTTTCCATGCTGCTTGTGGGGTTGGTTGGACATCAGGGACATCAGCTGGAGCTCTGGTTTGGGCACTGCACAACAGGGGACATGGGGCAGTGGGGAAAAACATGAGAATGAGTAGAATGGTGACAAGTTTAGAAGAAGGATTTGTTTAGTCAGGAGTGGGCTGACAAAAGCCACTATAAGTCATCAAGGATGAAAAAGCTTACTGTAAATGGTATCATCTGTTCTCAGTGCCCACAGCATGTCAGATTACTAATCAAGGGTTTAAAACACAGCAAATATGATACGAGTTTGACATGGGGAAAAAACACTGATTGGCAAGGAGTAATGTAACACTGGAATAGGCTTGAAAGGCAGTTGGTGAGATCTCCATTAACTCTTCACTGAGAAAAAGTCTTCCGCAAAATTTTTTGCAACAGGATAGACAACATTCCCCAGGAATAATTTTGATTGGGTTGGTCCAGTCTCAAAGTAGGGGCATAGGCCAAGTGGCTTTTCAGGCACCTGCAATGTTCTATCTCTTTTTAATGCAGAGACTAATTTTCAGCTACATTATGTATACATGGAAACAGCTTGTTCTAAAATCCGTGTGATTGCATCCTTTCGTGTCTTTTGTGGCTGTTAACAGTGAACATTTTTGTTTCACTTTTTATAATAGTGCTGGATGCATTGTTCTTTTTTCTCTTTTATACTCTTTGAGATATATTTTGCCAGTTTCTTTTATGGTATATTGAAATTGTCAAGTGTTTCTAAAAGCTGTGGGTTTTTTTAATAGTTTTCGCCCGGTCACTTTATCTGTACAGCGTTTTTTTCACCTTATTTTTTTCCCCGTGTCAACTTTCCTGATTTTTAGTGGCTGTGCTCCACTGGATTTCAGAAAAGAGGGGGAGCAGAGGAAAACCAGTGCATAATGTAGCAGAGCCATTGTTTTCATCTCTTTGTGACTTAACAATTTCTCTTCCTTTGCCTTCCTTCCCCCCATGAACTACTTTTCTAGAATACTGCATTAGTAAATCTTAAAATGTTTTTTAAAAGCAGTGATGATCATTGTTAACTAAAGATCTTGGCACTCATGGCTTGCCCAAAGGTTTTGCTACCCTCTGAGTTGCAATGGTACATCTGTCATGAAGAACAAATTCTGTGTCAGATTCTAGTGTGACTGTGAACAGTAAATGTGACAGATCTATCATTCCAGCAGTATTAGTCTTCATATCATACCAGCACAGAAAGAACCAGGACTTTACGAACATAAGCCATGAAAGCAGATGTTCAGATAAAACTGTCAAGTAGGTATAAAATGCTGATCACATACATACACTGAAATACTGTAAATATTATCCTATGAGAAAATTATGACAAATTAACATCTACATAGACTCACACTGATACTGTAATGCTTTAATAACAAAAGACTACAGTGCCCACGGTTTTCTTCCCACTGGAAATGGAGCAGACTGCAGCATATGCTTTCACTGATAGAAATTAAAAGTAGTCTGACATTAATTATTAACCTTTAAATCACGTTTTAAATATTAAATTCAAGAAAAGTCATATTGTTTCCCTGGGAAAGCTAACTGCTTTCAGGGTCTAATGGCAGTAAAATTAGCCTTGTGCGCTGCTGTCTTTTAGGGCTCAGGGCCCCCAAAGCCCTCAGTGCCTGGTGGGATGCCCTGCTGAATGAGGTTACGAGCAACTCGAACATCTTTATTTCACAAGAAAACATGCTAACAGCAGTGATTGGTCAAAGAATACAAAATGTTCTCTGTTTTGCAAAAGTCACAGTTTCAGATACTCCTGAGGGATGTGTGTGGTGTTTTGGCATGGTTTTATCTGAGTGTGCTCTCTCACCTTGTGCCCTGTGGGTCTGTGTGCCACTCATCATACGAGTGAAGAGGCTGGAGGATGAGGAACATGGACAGTATTAGGTTTACATGGCTTTTAGTTAATTGACCATTATTTTGCTTAGTTTAAGTTGAGGTTCTTGGTAGTGAAACAGCAGTACAGTCTGAACTTGTACCATTTCTGTCTAGATGAATAGAACTCAGTAATTGAGATACTGTGAAGGAACACCTACTGATTCTCTGTATGACTGAAAGTCATTAGACTAAAGATTTGGCATTTTAGTGCACTTGAATCAGAAACATTAGATAAGCAGGATTCTGCTTATAGCTAGTGATAGTGGGATAGCTGGTGCATCACTATTCCAAAAATCAGTATGGGATTAATTAAAGATAATGCCCACTCACCATCAGTCAAAAAAAGGAATAGAAAAAACAACTTGATTTTGCATTTGCCATAAGGCAATATATTTAGACATCTGTGAGGGTCTGTAAAAGTGGTTTCTGTTTCCAACACTGCTCACCTCCTTTCCATTTTTTTGAGATCAGGAAGAACTGTAGCAGTAAAATAAAATGTTTCTGTTGGAACTGCTATCAGAGCAAGCCTTCGGTGTTCAAATATTTTGTGTTTACCATAACCAGTCATTCACTTACTTGTTCGTTCATTCATTTCTGGAAGGTCTTTGCCATTCTGTATTTACTGTGAGCTCCCTTGGCTCGGTCTCCAGTTGTATAAAGGACTCTCAGGAGAGATTTCTATGACAGTAAATACCTCGGGCTGCAAGGGAGCTGCTCCTGTTGCTGCCCTCCTGGCAAATAAAGCCGTTTGTAACAGTTAAGAACAGGAACAGGTGAAGTTTTGTTAACAGTGGACAAAACTCTAAAAAAAATATTTTCCACATCCTCAGCAAATGGTACTGAGTTGTCTTTTAGATGCCATTTTGTTTTATAAATAAGCAAATTAGGGTATTGCTTGAGTTTCCAGTATCAGCACCCAATTTGTCTTGGGTTTTTTCTCTATACTCAGCTAAAAAACTGTTGAGCTTTCTTATTCTGAAAGAATATTGGGTCTTGCAGCCCAGACTTCATCAGATGTTTCTATATGTGGCTTTGGATGACTGCCTGCAATCCATATTCTTCAAAATGAATTTCCCATAACTGGAGACACTGTATGGTCTGCAGCATTATGGAAATATTTTTCCTTTCTATTTCCATCAAAAGAGAGATTTTAGAGCTAGCATTACTCCCATGAGATCTTTTCCTGTGGCTCTTTGAAGGAAATGTTTTGCTTGACCATTCTGGAGGTCTCCTCACACCTTCACTGCATTGTGAAGCCAAGAGAAATGTTAGTTCTGGTAGTTTCTTTCTGAGAAGTTAATGGGATTCTTTGGATTAGAATTGTAAGAGGTGTTGTTGTCCTGTCAGGCAGCATTTTTGAAGTTGAAGGGTGGTCACACAGTCATTTCTCTGCACTCCATCACTGTATTCTCTGAAGGTTGCTCTCCAGAATTAATAGGTACCAATATTCAGAGAGGCAGGGGAGGAAGAGGTGCAAAACTGCATATCCAACTTATGCTAAGTGTGTATCAGGTGTGTATTACCCTCACTCTACAAACAAGCTACACTGCAGCAAGTGACAAAGAGCTTTAAGAAAATCACCATTAATGAGTTCCCGGTGTCTGGCATTGGTTTTGTGTTTGGTATGTGGAATAAAGCCCTGAATAAATGAGGGATCAATACTATTTTCACTAATTTAGTCTGATGCATCAGACTGAGCTATAAATACTCACTGCGAATTCCCCTGGTACTGTAAGTTCTTTGTTTGTTTACCCATTGCTCTAAATATCTGTAAAGGATTAGTCAATGGAACAGGGGCTGTAATCAAGATATCAGTCTCCTAACTGGGAGTGCTGACTGTCATACAGTGACATTACCACATCTGTTTATCCAGCTTAATCTTGCAGCACCTTTAACAAGAAAAATCAAGGGTCCTTCCTCAGTTAAATTCCAGACAGGGATGTAGGGCATTTGTCTGGGAAACAGAAGGCCAATGTTTAAATCCTTGCTTCCCAGCCTTAAGGAGGCCTTTGAACCAGGGGTTTCTTCATGACCTGGACATCATTAGTCCTATGGAGACTGTCGGCCTTTCCAAATTTTTATTGCTGTTAATAAAGTGCGTGGAGTAGAAATAAATCAAGCCTTGGGGAGGAATGGCTAATCTGCTTTTTTTAATGTGTTTTGTTTGGGTTTTTTTGCGTTAACCTGGAATTCTTAACTACAGGTGAACTTTAAAAATAGTTTATTTAAACAGCAGTAGTTTGAAGGGATTCAAAGTGTCTGCATTCACGTCATTTAAGGGGGAATATTATATTCAGCCACTGAAAATTTGCTGGAGGTTCATCTGAAAGCTTCATAAACCTCAGCTACTTTGCCTTGGTTTCCAATATCAGCAGACCCTTGTATACATTTGGAGCAGATTAAAGAAGTTTCACCCCATGCCCTGCTGTATTAACTGTATTAATTAACTTACTCTGTAAGCAAAGATGCTTGTAGGTGATCTCTAAATAGTCCAGCAGAGAATATTCATTAAGTGAAAAAAACCAGGAACCTAAAATATGTGTTTGGAAAGCTTAAATATTTGCAGATATTTGCATAAAAACGCTATGTAAAACCTATCCTGCAGAATGTTAGTCTTACATTATTCAAATTACAAAGTCACTGTTAGAATCATTGAAGAAATTATCTGCATCATCAAAAGGAATGGAAATGACAGTAAATGCACAAGTGAGACAAAGTGAGGTGTCATGAGAGGCCAAGACTAGTAACAGGGCTTGGGGAACTACAGTGCATGAGCAGTGAATGTCAAGGAAAAGAGCTGGCCTGGCTCACCCAGTATCATTCTTTTTGTACCAAATTTCAGAACCTAAATTGTACAGAAAAATGAGCACACTCAGAGTAAAATGCCAGTCAAGTCAACACTGAACAGCACCACAGTTTTCTGATGCAAACTGTAAACAGTAGTGCAAGAAACTAGAAAAAGAAAAGGAGGTAGAAATCCATAACATGTGACAGAAAACCATAACTATGACTGTCTGTTATTCAGGTTTTACATCTGACTGTAAACAACTGATTGAAAGGCTTCTTTATACAGAAAATTACCTTATTTGCGTGAATAACTTAGGAAAAAATAACCCTTTCACTGCGGCCCTTCATCAGCCCTTGTATTTTGTAGTTGGTTGGAGAAGCTGGACCATACTGGGAACATTTTCTCAAGCCATCTAGGAGGTAATGCTGGGCTTAATGAGGGAGAGTGAGCAGTGTAAATTACATGCTTTGGTGAAGGTGTTGGACAAAATAATATTCACCCTGACTCCTCATCTAAAACTGGCAATGCTTCTTGACTTTCATGGGGTTTTGAGTCTCTGAAATATTTTTTATTCTTCTAGTCTAGAAATTGTTACACTCCAATTTAAAAGAGGAGTACAACATTTCTATATATAAAAATGTACCTTTGTTTATGAGAATGCTCAAATCTCTAATGTGTATCAAGAGATAATTGCTCAATACTTATATGAATGTCAAATACATTCTCTTGTGTCAATGTCAAATTCTATTTTCAGTCTTAAAAGAATTTCTGAAGGAATAATTTGAATTATTTCTTTATTGTAGGAAAATGATTCTTTTTTTTCAAAGGAGGTTTTATCAAGTAGTAGGGCTTTTTTAACTTTTTTTAAAATGTTTTCTGTGCAGATAATAACTGTAGCAAATTAGAATGGATGAGGGACTGGTTCCTGAATCAGAGGCTGTCAGGCATGAACTGGTTTGCTTCTGTGCTGTGTAGAATAAGAAGCCTCTAGAACAAACTGTCCCTGTCCATACTGCACTGAATTTCACTCTGGCTCTCCCTGTGTGGTTCCAAGGTAATTAATTATTATTTTATGAGTTTCAATTCAGTGTCTGTAACACTGCAAGACATATGCTGGCGTCTGATAGGATGTTTTTACAGCACAATGCCAAGAGCAGTCGCTTGCACTGTGGTTTGCAGATTATATTGGAGGACTATGAAGGGCAGAGGGACTTAAACAACACACATTCCTGCCCATACAATCTTTGGGGAGTGATCCATAAGTAAACTAAAACCTCAGTTTGCCCAGGCATGTGGAGAAGTCACAGAACCACAGAGTAGCTGGTTGGAAAGGACCTCTGGAGATCACCCAGTTCAACCCCCTGCCCAGGCAGTGTCACCTGGAGCAGGTAACACAGGAACGTGTCCAGGTGAATTTTTAATGTCTCCAGAGAAGGAGACTCCACGTCCTTCCTGGGCAGCCTGTTCCAGAGCTCTGCCACCCTCCATGGAAACTTATTCCTCATTCTGAGGGGGGACACTGTGTTTTAGTTTATGGCCATCACTCCTTGTCTTGTCACTGGGCACCACTGAACAGTCAGCACCATCCTCTTGACACCCAAAGAACAGGTTGTTGGAACAGCCTGTAGTAGGGACAGGGTCATTGAACTGCTCATTCTGAACAAGAGCCCAGGTGGGCAAGAAGGCCAAGAGCACCTGGGCAGTCTCAGCCATGGAGTGGCCACAGGCCCAGGGCAGTGCCCGTCCCCTGTGCTGGCACTGCTGAGGCCCCTTGAGGGCCGTATCCAGTTCTGGGCTCTCATGGCAAGGGAGACATTGTGGGGCTGGAGTGTGTCCAGGGAAGAGAACAGAGCTGGGGAAGGGACTGGAGCACCAGGAGGAGCTGAGGGAGCTGAGGGGCTCACCCTGGAGAAAAAGAGGCTCGGGGGACCTTCTGGCTCTCTCCAACTCCCTGACAGGAGGTTGTTGTGAGGTTGGTGTCAGTCTATTCTACCAGGTAACAAGTGCCTTGATGAGAGGAAATGGCCTCAAGTTGTGCCAGGAGAGGTTTAGATTAGATAGTAGGAAGAATTTCTTCCTGGAAAAGGTGGTCAGGTTTTGGAAGGGGTTGCCCAGGACAGTGGTGGAGTCACCATCCCTGGAGGTGTTTATGGAACGCGTGGATGTGGCACTTGCTGACATGGTTTAACTGAGAACACAGTGGTGGTGCTGGGTTGGCAGCTGGACTTCAGGGGGTCTTTTCCAACCTTAATGATTCTGTGATTCTATAAATCAGTCAGTTTCATGGTTGAGGGCCGTGGTATAGTGTTCACTCTTTGGGCCTCTCATCAAGTGGTATGGACGTATCTATCAAGACTGAGAAAGCAAAAGCTTCCCAAAAAGAGTTCTTTCAAACAGAAGATGTGAGACAACCTGATTATGTCAACGGACAAATTGTTTTAATGTTGTTATCCCTTCCTGAACTACATGGGATAGTTGTGCTTTGGAGGGTGCTGCCATGTTTGAGAGGGGCTCACAGCTTGCCACTATGAAGCTCCATGGCTTCTGAGAGTTCTCACACACAAAGGAATGTGAGCATGCTGATTTTGAAGCAAAAGGTTGGTATCTGCAGATCCTTTTTTTGAATGTGCCAGAGAAGAAAACAAATCAAGAGGTGTTTTTCAACAGTTTGGCCCATAAACTTTTCAGTTTGTGCGAACCACAGGGAATTGTGAGACACTCTAGATTAATTTTGAAAACTTGGCATATGAGATTTGGCTTGCATAAATTTAAAGGTAATGTGTGCTGGCAACAATAATCCAAACCTCTCATGCTGCTGAGCTTTAAACTTTCCTGTTCCTCTGAGAAAAAGAAATTCTCATTGTCACTGGTAAACTAGCAAAGTGAAAATCTCTTCAGAATACATCAGCAGCAGGAAAAAACAAAATTTAGATCTTCAATTCATTAGGGAATGGAAAACAATGCACAGAAAGTTAAGATTTTATTGCCAGTGACAGTCATGAGCCTTTGTTTGGAACATGAATTCCACAGTGAAAAAAATACAGGAATAATTCTGCAAAGATGCAGAGGATAGCAAAGCTAGTGTTATGTTTTGAACTGTCTGTGAGCACCTCTTGCAAGTCTTGTCTTAAATGAAAAGAAAGAAAAAAATCAGCCTGTATTACAAGAATCAGTCATAATTCAGCATAACTGAAGGCAGGCAAAGCAAGATAAATTGAAAAAATGTTTCATTACAGTACACAACTTGTGAGGCTGGCAGCCAGATAGTGTGAGAGCTGAACAATATAGCTGAGTATTACTGCTGTTCTTTGGCTAAGACTAGTGTAATTTTTATGCCCAGTAATAATATTCCCAGTCATGTCTATGAAGACATACAGGGAATCAAACTGAATGTAGGTGAATGTAGAATGTAGTAGAATGAATTGAATAGAAGCTGCTTGTCACAAGTATTAGCAAATACTTTTTTTCCATGTTTCTGTAGAGGAAACATAACACAAGTTTTCATTACCACTGTACTATTTCTCCCCCTGCTCTTTTATGCTGTTCTCACCATTCTCTTTGAGAATTTACCCCTTCCTAGACCTGCAGCTTGGGATCTTGTTTGCTCTTCCACAGGCAGTGAGGAGCCCTGTATAGACTGCTTCAGAGATCATGGCGGTCTATCTGCTTTTAGTGTACTGTTAACTTCCAAATAATCCTTGCAGTATGAAATGCAGAACCATCAGTATTAGCTGTCCTTCACCGTGGTTGTATGTAGGAATGGCCGATATGGGGAGACTATTTTTTGCTACTTCAGTTTGCTTCATATTTCCAGAGCAGTTAGGAATAATGAGCAGTGAACTCATCAGCAAACTTCACATTGACTCTGTGTCACATAGCAATAGTAAACACAAACAAAGAGGTGAACCCAGTTTCTCTTCCCAAAATTCCAGGTGTTAACAGCATAAAACATTCAATTGAACAAAGGGGTGGTGAACACACTGAATGGGTGAGTCACTGATCATTGACTTTCCTTTCAAAGGGAAATAGGAGCATTTGTGACTGGGAAAACTGGACACTGTAAAGCTTAATTGAGCAAGAATCAGAGTTCTTACTTTGTAATAGTGAATTATTATACAAATACTAAAATACTTTAGTTCACTAAAAGAAATCAAACACAGCAAAATATGTAAGTAAATAATACCACTGTGTTTGCACTCTAACTGTAATATATCCTTAAATACAATAAGCTTAGAATTCTAGAGTCAATTAGGTTGGGAAAGACCAATCCAGTTCAGCCATTCCCTCAGCACTGCTAAGGTCACACTAAACCAGGTTCCCAAGTGCCACCTCTATAAGTATTTAAAATCCCCCCAGGTGTGGTGACACCATCACTGCAACCTGTTCCAGTGATGGGCAACTCCTTGGAGAAGGAATTTTTCCTGATAGGCAAGAATAATAATCATAGGATATAATAGAAGGTTGTGGAGAAAAAAGCTGAAGTATTCTATGGACCCTTACTATAGTTAACACTGTGGATTAACAGTTATTCTAAAATATCCTTAAATGTGGGACTACAGAACTATATGTACAGAAAATAAACATTTCAAGGATAGCAGTGTGAAATATAATTAACTGAGCTTACGGCTGCACATCAAATCATGGAAAATAACATGAAACAAAATGGAGTTTACTGTGTTTTAGTATTTAGTACCACCCATTAACATATTTCTGTATTTCACTAGAGTTTAAATTGTAATAAGCCATAGCTATGGATTAAATACATATTTCAACTGAATTCACTTTGGGACAAGCTTTGGCAAAGAAATCTTTAAGCTTGAGATAAATTGAGCATCTGAGCACTTACTGCAGTGCAAGGAAATTCATCATTTTGTTTGACTAAATGTCAATTCTTTTTGAAGGATTGTAATGGTTTTAAGTTGAAGTCACAAAATTATGAGAAAGTGATTAAAAGATTTGCTGTCATCAGATCAAAATTTAGAGAAACACTTTAAGCTGAAGAATATATTTTCAGGTCAATGAACAGGGCAATTGTTGAATATTTTTTCATTCAAGTACAATTAGTATCTATGAATTATTAATTCAATCAATCTGTTTGTTGTGTATTAATTTGAAGAATTATATGGAAACACACACATTTCCTACTTCACATGATGTGAAGGCCACTGAAAAGTGAGTACTTGTCTAGGAAAATACTTCAGAAAAAAAATCAAAGCTCATGTAAAGTTCACCACCAAAATAAAAGACATGGAGAGGCTGTAAGAAGTCTCTAGTAAGTACATATCCCATCAAATAGCACTAAGCCTTTTTTTAACTGTTTTTTTCCCCTCCAGTAGAGCCATTCTAGCCTCAGACCTCATAACTTGTGTGATTTCTTTCTATTCTTATGGCCAAGGTCATTGGAAGATGTACCAGGAAGCACCAAATACGTGGTGATGGCAGCAACCACTGCACCTTCACATGCACAGGAACCTCACTGGTTTGTAATTCAGATAATAAAACCAGTCTTTTTTCTTACAGAAATATCAAGGTAGCTATTTCCATTTTGTGAGCTTTAATTTGGAGTAGAGCCTCAATGTCACATTTGCTTTGGTAGGAAACATTTTGGTGTCTTGTGTATTGCTCCATGAAGTAGAAAACCCTCCATCCCCTCCTGCACCAAAAGGTGAGAGTGAGCACCAGGAGTCTGTGTGGCTGGAAGTGAGGGAGGGAACTCTGTGTGCTTGACCAGGCACATCAGCATCTTTTCCAAGCTGAGATCACGGATTCTTCCTCCTGCAGTGAGTTGTCAGCCTGTTTCTATGGAGATCTCAAAGACACTGACGGGTTTGCTGTGGTTACGTAAAATGTTCCAAAAAAACCCCCCCACGTAACCACTAGGATCATTCAATGCTGTCAATAACTTTGAGTGTAGCCTGGACATTAGGACAGACAATGGGTTTCATCTGCTTAAATGTGAGCAGGTGTTTAGAGGAAGGCCATGTGTCTGCTTTCACCAGGCACATGTCATCTGGTGACTGCTGCCTCTGGGCTCATCAGTAACGTGTCCTGCTGAAGCCTTTGCTGCAAATCTGCATGGAGATTTTCGGGACAGTGCAGCTCACGCACATTTTCTCTGATGGATATGAACCACTACGGGCATAATTCCTGGGCACTCCATTTAACCTGCCTCTCTGGTCCTTTTTTTTACTTTCTGGATCCACAGAGTTGCACCCTAGTTAACTGATTTTACTCCAGTGTGTTCCCTATATTGTTGTCAGAGTTTTTTTCTTCCCGTTGTAATTTGCACTGTATTTGGGGCAGGTACTTTTTTTAAACCACATTCTCCTTCCTCCACCTCCCTCCCTGTGCATACACACCATCTGCCACTTCTGGGTTTATTTGGTTTCATGGAAATGTCATCTCTTTGAGCAGACGGACCTCTGTGATTCAGGTGGGTGCTACTCTGAGTTAAATGCCAGGGAGGGGAATCGTGCTATGCAGCCATAGGGACTTGACAGTGTCCTGCTGTGTGGAAACCCATGCCACACAGAGCAGTGGTACTAAAGGAGACACTTTGCAAAGTCCCTGTGTCTCCTGTTGGTAACTCTCTGCCTCTCTTGTCCAGGCAGTGACAGAGGAAAAGCTTAGAGAATTCGAACCATCACTAGCTGGTTTTGTGATCTAAATTTCAGGCTAAATACTTGGATATTTTGTTGTCTTTGAGGTCCTTGGCCTCTAAAAGGCTTGTTTGCTCTGCATGTTGCCATGAAAATATATATTAAAAAATATTTTAATATATATTAAAATATATAGTATTAAAATAAGAATTAGTCTGTGGTTGTCATGTCATATACTTGCCACACTAAATTACCAGTGTAGCATATTACTGGGCTTAGCTGTAGTTGGGACTTTCTAGCATGGATCTACTGCTATCAAACTATTGATGTGTGTTCCTAAATTGAATGACCCGTGCTTTGAGAGGAGCATGAAGCAAGATCTGGGGAAATACAGATAGACAGACAAGACAAACACATGCCATCTTAACACATAGAGACCTCCCAAGGTCTCCATGAAGGTGTTGCTGGAACAGGTGGCAAATAACTTTACTAAATCCAGCTGCTCTTGTGTTCCTGCATTCTCAGCAGATGCTGTATTCAGAATAGTAATGGTATTTCTGCTCCTTCTTCCTTATGTGCAATTTAAACACAGCTTTAGTACTCTTTTACCAAAACTCAAGACAGTTGTTTCCAATAAGGCTGTGTGGGTGCCATGATGCATCGTCATAATTTAACTTTTTTAACTACCCAGTTTTGTACATTTAATTAAATAATCTTTTCCCTACTTGCTCCGTCCAACCTGGCCTTGAACACTTCCAGGGATGGGGTAGCCACAGCTTTTCTGTCCAACCTGTGCCAGGGTCTCACCACCCTCACAGGGAACAATTTCTTCCTCGTATCCAATCTAAACTTTACCCTCTTTCAGTTTAAAGCCAAAATACACTGTACCTCTGATCCAAAAGGGTAATACATGCAGGGCCAGAAAATCATTTTATATTCCATATCACCTGCATTAAATATACAGCCTTAAATTAACCTCCAGTCAGTGGAAGGGAAACTTTGCTAAAGGACTGTTCATTCCAGACTAAAATTGTTCTCTCCATGTTAGGTGAGTTGAGTTCCTCTTTCCTATTCACCAGCGAGTAAGTCTGGGTAATTTTGACTGAGTGTTTAATCTATAGATGGCTAAAGTAAGGCAGAATGGAAAGTAAGGCTCGTGGAAAGGAGTGAAATTCCTGCAAATATGCAGTTGAATCCTCAGGTGCTTCTTTATGGGGAAGTGTTGACCCATGATAGTGACTGGGGAACTGTTAAAAAAAGGAAATTCATGCTGGCATCACTGTGGAATGGAAAGAGAACCTCCTTCTCCACAGCTGGAAACGTGTTGTGTAGGGAGGTGATGGGAGCTCTGAGCTGCCAGCAGCTCACCCAAGGTGAGGAAAGTCGAGTGCCCAAGAGTGTGGAAATGCGAAGGAGCAGGAAGGTGTGGGAGGGTCTTTCTACTCTTCACCTGCACAAGCCAGGGCAGGGACAGATGTAGCCAAATGGATTTTTTCCCTGCCTCACCTCTAAGACTCGCTGCTGCCTTTTCCCTCCATATACCACACTCTGCTTTTTGTGCACAGAAAAAAGACAGTTGTCTAAATTTTCTTGTGTTTTTTTCCTGGAGCTTTCTTGTCTTGCCAAAATAAGCACTGTTAGCAGAGTAAACTGATAATTTTCCATGGAAACTAGTGGAAAAGGAAGCAAATTTCAAAATAATCTCTCCACATACACTTGTGGCATCTTAGTGCCTGTTGCGTTCATTTTAGAGAGGGGAAACCAGGCACAGCGTGCTCAAATTACAAGCTTAGTGTCATCCAGCACTGAGAGCAGGAAGTTGAGGTCTTGAATCTCTGCCTGTTTTCTTAGTCACAGATTCTTCTTGTTATTTTTTATATGTCTTGATTAAATTTTTAAATGCTTGTGGGGTTTTTTTGCTACTTGCAGTATGTGTTTCAGCCTGTGTTGTGGCTTTTCTATGTGAGTGATATGCATTCATCTATGAAAAATAAAATTACTCTTTGTTTCACAAGTAACTAGATCATATATTGAAAGGGAAATGTGGAGTTGGACTTAGGGAAATCAGGAATTATCAACTTTTATCATACAGCAGAAATGAGCTTTGTCAAAATGGAGGTCCTGTCTAGACTGGAAAGTATTACTGTGGATGTAGCCAAACTGGATGTGAGTGTCCATAATGGCAAAATCTCCAGGTACGAATATCTCACCTGATCAAAGAGCACCTTGCTAACATAGAGTACATGTGCCAGCTGGGCAGCTTCCTTCCGTGAGAAAGCTTCTGTGTTGGTGTCAAAAGGGTTGTACTCGTGCTCAGAAAGTAAAGAAGTCATCACGCAAGCACAGAATCCCAGAATGGTTTGGGTTGGAAGAGACCTTGGAGATTCTGTTGTTCCAAGCCCCTGCCATGGGCAGGGACACTTTCTTCTAGACCAAGTTGCTCAGGACCCCATCCAACCCAGCCTTAAACATTCCTAGGGAAGTCATCCCTCTTAAATCATGTTCTGTGTTTGAAAGTTTACCAACCCATGCAGATCAGGCCTTACTTCTATTCAGAAACTGTATTATGAAACCGCTTTCCCCAAATACTCACTCTAATGCTGCAGCCACTCATCTAGGTGTTTTCAGCTTTTCTACTAATGATAATCATGAAAGAAATAGGTAGTTCTTCCTACAAACTGATGTTGAACTTTACAATGTCCTAGGCAATTATTTCTGTATTATTTCTATAATGAATTTTTTCATGTGGCATACTTTAACAATGATACAGAAGAAAAGAAGATAGGATTTAATTTATGTTGTAACTTTGTTGCTACATTGGAGGATAAAAGTGATCATGGTGTACATCCAACACTGTAAACCATGTTCACAGCTTGTTAAATGCTGAAAAGAAGCTTGAGAGTTTAATAATTTACAGAAGCTGTTGGTTTTATAGCAGATAAAATATTTCCTGCTATGGAACACAGTGAAAATGCTCATTTTCATAACAGGCTATTTCAGACACAGAAAGATGCAGCTCCATCATTTAATGTTGTTAAAATAGTGCCAAATTGTCACTGCTAATACAATCCTTTGTCACTAACCCAACTCCTGACCATTGTTCTTGACTTTGTGCAATGTCTTTGCCTATCCATGTCATGGTAATAAGGTCTGTGTGTGCACAATAACCACTGGAGGAAGGTGCAGGCTTTGACCAATTTATTTTTTTCCCCAAACAGAGAAAGGAATACCAATTAAAAAATAAAATCTTAGCTTCAGCAGTGCAGATTATATAAATGCAGAGATAAAGTGAGTTGTATGTAATAAATTTAAAATAAGTTCCACAATGTTTTTGCCAGGGCTATTAACTCAGAGGCCCAAGGCAACAGTTGCAGTCATTACAGGAAAAAATCCATGATAATGTGTATTGTGAAATCTCAGTTGACCAGATTGTGAAGTGGTGTGTGTTTTTATTTTTACTGGTAATAATCCCACTAATCACCTGCCAAAATGGAGTTGTTTTGATTTTGTAAATAGATGTGCTCCAAACTCATCTGACTGAAGCATTTTGATGCTGCTGCTGGTTTTCTAAGTGCTGGAGAATCTGGAAGAGTCTCCATGTTTCAGCTGCTCCCTTCCGGTTTAAGTTACTTGGATGTTTGATAGACTTGGTGCTGAATTAGTGTTCAGGCCACTTTGTCTTTTTCCTCCAATTACACTGATTCCTTTATTTTCTTTCTCCCTTAATACAGACTATTTTATCTCCTGTCATTATCACAGAACAGCTTTTTTATGTCTGATTGAATCTCGTTATTGACCCAACTCAAAAGAATAATTTTGATAGTCTCATTTGTTTAATCTTGCCTTTATCAAAGTTACCAAGTAGCAGTTCTGGGAGCAACACAGGACACTGTTTCCTGTGGATTACTATTCTCAGGCCAAGCTCCTAAATCGATGACGATTATTGATGTCAGCTTCTTCTACCTGACTCCCTATTTGCATAACATTTGTACAAACCTGAATACTTTTGAATCTCAATTCTCTTTCAGTTTGATTGAAATTAGATGATGGTTTGTAGAATAATCAGGTAGGAAATACAATATGTCATGATCACACAAGATTTGCTTCCAAGCTGAGCTAAAAAATGATTGCTGAAGAGTAACGAGATGTAATTACAAATGTGAGGGAGATCTGTATTGTTTCACTAGGAATGTGGTTCCTGCTAATGCATGTCTGTCTCTAATGTAGATACTATTACTAGGAAGCTTCCTGTAGCTAACTACAGCTAAACTATGCATTCTCTGAGAATTGTGACCAGTGGGGTTTTTTATTGTTCAGTATAATCCACCATCAATGTGGTTTGGCCTTTTTCCGCAAGTCATTAGCAAAATAAATTTCCTAATATGCGTCTTTTGCTGTGGAATAATCTCGGTGGGGGTGAAAGGCAATCACAGGTGTCAAATCATAAATTAAAATAAGCTTGGGAACATATTTGGCAAATAATGCTGATGAAAGTGAAAATCTGAACTCCAATGAAACAAAAAATCTTTAGCTTAGCTGCAACATTTAAGATAAATAAGCACACTGCTTATAAATGGCCTTGTTTCAGTGCTCAAGCAATGAACAGGTTTGGATTTCAAATAAATACCATGGTCCCTTTGCACTTGTTGGACTGGTTTTCTCATAAGTCTTTGTCTTGTCAGTCTGCACAAATCTGAATTTAAAGGAGGTGAGTGGCAAGGCCGTGGCTTTGTTCACAGCCTCTGCTCTGCTGGGCACTTCTGTCACCTTTAGCAAATATCCTCATACCTATTAGAAGTAAGCAGTGGTGAAGCTGAACCAATATTTGATCACCCTTACAGTTGGCAGTGCTCACTTTAATTAATAAGAAGCCTTTCCTCGTCTGTTTATCTTGCCTTCCACCTCCAAAAGCTCAGCTGAGCAGCACTATCTAATGGAATACATAATAACTCCATCTCAGGGAGAGACTTATCTCCTCAGCTGCTTTGCAGCATCTTTCCCTACATTTGCCTTATATTTGAAAATGTAAAAATACATTATAAGTGGTTGAGATTCCTTGTGAAAGAAATCATAGTATATAAAGCTATTAGAACTTGTAAATAGAAGTTCTTCTAAAATTCTCTGTGTCCTGCATTCCCTCTCAAAAGATGGAATTAACGTGTGTGGAAAGGCTATTTTATCTCTTCAGAAGGATTCTTCTTCCTGGAGGATTGTTCAGAAATCCACACCTGCACACCGCCTCAGTCACAGGGGCTTCAGGCTCGAGTTCATGCCACCATTTCATGTAGAAAAAGACATGTCCTTCCTGCTGTATCTCCTTTTGAAAAGATATCCAAATGTCAATCCTATGCCCAGGAAAATTAGCTGCATTTGGATATCCTTACAAAATTAGGTGACTGTACCTCAGGTGCTTTCCACACTGTGTGCACCCTGTGTGCATTCCTCTCCAGACATCTGGGTGCTATGAAATAATCAACCTTTTAATTCTCTTGTCTTCCTAGAGGAAAAGAAAGATTATTGATTAATAACTTTCTTTTGAATGAAAAGTTCTGGAAATATGTTCCCTATATAGAATATTTGAAGTACAAAAAAAGGAGCAAAAAGGCCTACTTTAATTGTAATATTCCCTTCTAATTTCCCCTCAAAAGCATCATAAAGAGTTTCCATGGGAATATAAACTTTTTCACTGGTACATCCAACTTTTCAGGATTTGGGGGTGTGGAGGCTGCTCTTTACTTCTATTCCAACCTGATTGTTTAGTAGTTAAGTAAAGTCAAGCATCTTAAAGAACTCACAGCTGAGGGTTACTCTACAACATCACTACCCTTTCAATGCACTTAAGTGACTCCTCCAAATTTGCATTTTGGAGGAAAAAATATCACTCTTCTCATCCATTTCTACTTAGTGAGTCACCCAACTGTTACACTGCTATACACAGAATGAGAAGATGGGAAAGAAAAGCAAAAGCAAAATCTGCCTGCAAGTTCTATTTGCAAATGACACTTCAGCAAAGTGACCTTCACACAGAGAGAAGAAAAACAATGTAAAGATGATCATTAAAAAGCTTCATTAACAGAACCCACCATGCCTGAAATGCTTCTATGAAGCTCAGTAAGTTCCTCTGACTCACACTGAACCGCTGCTTTTCACCCTCACTTACCTATTTCCTGCAGGTAATTTTGAAGGCATCTATTCATCCAGCCTGTCTGGCTTTGGTCTCCTCCAGGTCCTCTTATCTTATTATTCCAGCAGGGTGGGCTTTGATTTTTTCTTAGTATTTTTGTCAATGAAGCTGAAGGCTTTCAGGACAGGTATTTTGTTTAACAAGACAGTGATGTCTTGCTTAAGCCTGCCTTAATGGCTTTTTTGTTGGTCCTTATCCAGGATAAATATTACAGTCACTTGAAGATTGTTATGCAAATAAGGTCTTCAGCTGATTTTACAAACTGTTCTACAGTAACAAAGTTTAATTTTTGTTGTTTTATTTTTTAATGGAGTTTCAGATTTTTCTGAGTGACTATTTTTCATCTCTTTTCCCATGCAAAATTTGTCACTATACAGGTATATAAATGTATAACTCTTTATATACATTTATACACACTGTGTTATGCAAACACATCTGTTAATCATCAACCTGCCAGACTATGAGGACTAGAGATAATATAAGTAGATAATTTAAGTAATAGAGATAATATGAATACTCTGGTCCCTGAATTTAGAGGAAATATGAGCAAATTCAACTGACCCCAAAAGGAAAACATACTTTAAAAAGGGAAGAAAACCCTGTAATACTCTAAATTATTTCCTTTATTGCATTTCTGTTCCCTGAAATGAAATTCATGTTGACAGATTACCCTGTACATAAAAAAATTATGTCATCATTTAAGTTCTGGTCACTCACACATTAATTGCATTTGGCTTTCTCTGTGTGAGAAAAAATTGGATATATCTGCTTTTGCCCAATTATAGAAAGACAGATATTTAAGCACTGACAGAAGTGCACTTTTCCTATCAAAAAATTTAGTCCTTTCTATGCAATACATGAGGCCCGCTAAGTAATTAAACTGTTCTTATAGTGAGTAACTGTTTCCTAAATTTCAGTGAAGAGCAATGTGAATATGTGCTAAGACTGGCTGTATTACCCAGTTTTTCCCTCCCTTCCTCTCTCACCTTTCTTTCTGCAAGTACTCATTCCGTCAACTTGTGTAAAGAAGCAGAGCCTACATTCATGCTGTTAAACCTTTCAGATCCCAAATGCAGTGGGCTAATGACTGTTAAACTGCTCTGTCCCAGGATAGGAGGGTTTCAGTTCTGCAGCAGTGTCTGAAATCTTCGTAGAATCACAGACTGGTCTGGGTCAGAAAGGATTTAAAGTCCATTTCGTTCCAACTCCCTGCCATGGGCTGGGACACCTTCCACTATCCCAAGTTGCCCCAAGCCCCATCCAACCTGGCCTGGAACACTCCCAGGGATGGGGCTTCTCTGGGCCAGGGCCCTGTGCCAGGGCCTCCCCACCCTCACAGGGAAAAATTTCTTCCTAATACCTGAACCTGCTTTCTTTCAGTGTGAAGCCATTCCCCCTTGTCCTGTCATCACTCCAGGCCCTTGGAAATAGTCCCTCTCCATCTTTCCTGCAGGCTCCCTTCAGGTACTGCAAGGCCACAATTAGTTCACCCCAAAGCTTCTCTTCTCCAGGCTGAGTAATCCCTCTATTTGTTTAAAATGGGGGTGTCTTTATAACAAAGCCATGATTTTAGCAGATTCATGGAGAATGCTGAGGTGTTTTTGCAGTCTGTGTCTCAACAAAGGAGTGGGATTTTCCCCCCATGGGAGATGCCAAAGGTGGCTGTGGTGCTATTGACCTGTACAACTTTGTTGATATGATTGTGTCTGCATAGTTACTGAAACAATGCTAAATTTATATCTTGAACAAGAACAAAAGCAAACTAAGGTATTTCTCCCTGTGCTGTGGAAAATGTTGACAAGACGCTCAGACTAAAAAAAAATTAATTGTTAAGAAAGGTTTTTATTGACAGAACATGAGAGGGAGAAGTCTCTATCCAACATTTTGACTTAATTTAAAGGAAAGCTCATTTGATGTTAGTTTTACTAGTAGCAATATAAGGTGACAGTTAATCCATTGTAGGACACTGTTGGCTCATCCAGGGGGTTGTCCAAGGGGGTAGGCGAGAGAAAGAAAGAGACATGGATCACAGAAGCACTTCTGGTCTGTTCAATGGCAAACGACCGAGAAGGGCGTTTATTAACCCTTTAAATATTCTGACTCCTAGTAACTCTATTGGTACATAAAGTATGTTTATGATTAACAATTGGTCAGTGTCCAGGAGTCACCTTGGCATTGGTACTGGGTAAGTGAAAACATGTGGACTATTGGACAAGAAACAAAAATATCCTGCCATTAACTTTAAGCAAGTAGCTATGTATGCAGGCTTGTGCTGTAGGCAGGAAATGCTGACTCACTTAAGGTCATACTGCTGGTGTTAGCATCTTTTAAGGACAGAGAACAGCTAGGCTTCAGGTCCATCTTAACCATAGAGCCAAATCAGATCAACTGTTGGCCTATAGGACACAATGTGGGACAAACTCTCCTGATGGCAGTAGCCAGTGTTACATTCCAGTTTCTAGTACCTGCTGCTGTTTGGCAGGACCTGAGCTTGGTTTTGGCTGAAATTTCCAGCATTGCTTTCCTGATGTGGGACCTGAAAATGATGTAGCAGGTGATGGGCAACTGCTAAGGGAATGTCTCATATTTAAGACCACTGGATGCTGCCTGTAGAATGTGTTTCCAGCCTTTGCCAGAGATGTGAGAGGAGAAATCTGAGACAGGGTCCCTTCTCACTGTGTCTGATCACCTGGTGCCTGTCTTGAACCCCTGGGACCTGATTGGCAACATCAGTAAGCTCTCACAGTTGGAAATGAGCTGTTTAGATGTTACAATTTGAATATTGTAATCATTTATGAAGCAGCAGGTGTTCCCAAAAATCAAGACCCAGATGCCCAATTGGGTAAGCTATACCAGTGGCTGCCATCTGTCCTTATTTCAGTGTGTTTGTGTTTCCACAGGTTAAAAATGAGGAGAAGTGCTCTGTCACAACTTGTCTACCTGCTTATAAAGCAAGCTGATTGCTTCTCAGCTCACAGTAGGAGTCACACTCTGCTTTCTTTTGACTGTTAACTTCTCACAAAACTAAAGCAAGTCTCAAGCAAAACAGCCCATGCCCTAACTGCAGACACTTGTTCCCTCATTTTCCCAGCTGAAGGCCCTAGTCTTCTGTATCTGTCACACTCTCAGCCCTTTATAGAGATACCTCATGGTGTCCTAGGTGGAGCTGGTAAGGTTGTTAAAAGGCTGGTTGCTGCTCAGTCCTAAACGAGTGTCCTTCTGACACATCCTGTCATCTCACAGGTGTGCTGTGCAAACCGATGTCATTAATCTCGGAGCTCTCACATACTACATGGTGAGTGCAAGAGAAAATCCCTTGAAAAAATGAGTAACTCTGTCTTCAAAGCATCACACAGTAAATAAGGCATAGAGCAACACGCTGGATCTCTAGAAGGGGGCAAAAATATGGAATGGTTGCTCATTCAGGGAGCATTATCTCTTTGGAGAGACAGAGGGATCATAGAATCATGGAATGGTTTGAGTTGGAAGGAACCTTAAAGACCATCTAGTTCCAATGCCCTGCCATGGGCAGGGACACCTTCCACTGTTCCTAGGTTGCTCCAAGCCCCATCCAACTTGGCCTGGAGCACTTCCAGGGATGAGGCAGCCACAGCTTCCCTGGGTGACCTGTGCCAGGGCCTCCCCACCCTCTGAGTAAACAATTTGTTCCTAACATCTAATCTAATCCTGCTGTCAGTTCAAAACCATTCCCCCTTGTCTTGTCACTGTCTGTCCATGTAAATACTCCCTCTCTCTCCTTTTTATAAGCTCCTTTAGGTATTCAAAGGATCCCACAGGACAAAGTAAATATCCATGTAAATATTAATGTCATGAAGACTCTTCTGGACTGCAGATTTGAAAATATCAGTGTCAAATTTTCATCGTACAAACAAGCTGAATCCTGGAATTTCTTAACTTTTTCAGGGTTTGGATTCACTGCCTTAATAATGCTATTTTATTACTCTTTGCTTGTAGGCTGTGTGCATTTGGTCCCCTTTGTGCTCTCTCTGTTTCCATAATGTAGTTTTGGTGGAACCATGTGAGAGAGCCTTTCTCTCTCCCATGAGCTCTGTTTGAGCCACACTTATTACAAATATATTTATGTTATGAATAAAGTTACTTTGGTTTACATTTAAAATGTTTTATGTATCCTCAAACCCTTCCAGGCAAATGCCATGGTACAGCTGAGGAGCAGTTTCATGGTACAAAGCACCATTCCCATGCAAAGCTGTAACTGGGGCTGTTCTGTCAGTGCTGCAGTCACATTGCGGGATTGTATTTCACGGTTTTATAATTGTCATAGTTTTACATCTAATTGCTCGGGTCTCCATAGTTAAGGGACAAATGCAAGCCTTGGAGCAAAAGAGGGATGCAGTGTGCTGGCCAGCTGTGTTGCTGGTGTGGGAAGAGCCTCCTGCCAGCACAGGGCAGCTGTGGAGCAAGGATCTCTGCTGGCTGGCTGCCTCTGGGAACTTTTGCTCTTGCTGGGAGGAGGCTAACAGGCTGCACCTCCAATGCTCCCAGTCCTCAGGAACAGGTTGATATGTATCCTGCAGATGTAGCTTTGCACTGTTCCAAGAGCACTCTGGAGATGGAGCTGTTCTGCGAAGTAGCTGTGTGGAAAGAAAAGGCACTTTTTGCTCCTTCACTGCATTGCAGATGTGTTGCCACTGATGCACCCTAAGTTCAGGGATGATTTTGTCATTTTCAGAGCCTCTCTGTATCCTTGCCTTGGCTATGTGTCTTATTTTTTTGAATCCCATAATTAATTGTGCTTTACTTTCCACTTTAACAAATTCATCCTGATCTTCCCTGTTAAAAGCCACTTATACCTGTTCCAGAACATTTCAGGCTGAAGAGTTTCTGCCCACTGAGACTGGACCAGGCTGATCACATTCCACGCAGAGGAATTTGGATTTGAAAGCAGAACTGGTCTATCTGTTTCAAGCACTAAGCCCCAAGGAAAAGGCCGAGATGTCTCTTCCAGAGAAGCAGATTCTGAAACACTATCCTTGTAAAGTTTGACTTCACTGAGCAAGTACACAGGTAAAAGAGAGATGAGTGAAATGTCAGGTACTCAGTACTCTTACAGACCTGTACAGCACTTGACATTTCACTCACATCACTAGCTTAGAGTTAGAGAACTATCTAGTGTTTGGGACATGTTTTAAAAATTTAGAAACCATGTGATGTTTACTACATTAAGGTAAATTTTAAGACTGATTGTCCTTCACAATAGATAGCAGCGTAAAGTTTGCCTCAGAAACTCTTTGGCTTACACATATTGATGTTCACCAAACCAAGAAATCAGTACATGCATTTTAGAAATACTCTTACTGTGTGAAGTCACAAGCATAGCTCTATTCTGCTACAGGATTTTAGTAGTAAAACGGATTTTGCCTAGTCTGAGATCCACGAGAAAGTTACTATTTGCTGTTTGAGATGCAATTTTTATCTTTCCCTTGATTTATCTGCAGGAGTTGTCATGTATTTTTTGTTTTGTGTGACTAGACTAATTAAAGTTGTGTTTGGCTCTCTAATTTTCCTAATGTCTTTGGAGATGAAAAGGAGACTGAATAATGTAATTGATTATTTTTGTCCATTGATGTGGCAAGATTTTGTTGTAGAAAGAAACCACCCCGATTTCCTCACAGTTGTGTTTAACTTGAGTTGGAAAACCAGAACAGTATGGTCACATCTCCTATAAATCCAGCATACTTTGTGTATGGAGAGAGAAGTGATAGTGTAATTTGGTTTGTCTCTGAAATTACTTTAACAATATTCATTGCTGTCTGCAGTCGTTTAGACTTGTAGTACTACAAGGTTGATGTAATTTGAGTAGTATCTGTGACACTTCAGTACTAGATTCATGAATCAGTAAAACAAAGAAAATCTATTTTATAAAATGTCATTAATAGGCTGTCTTTCCTTAGGTATATGAGGTTAAATTTCCATGGGCTTGCATAACTATTTTTCACCTTTGCCAAATTAGGATAAAATATTATCTATTGAGCCTTATATATCAATTTTTGCTTAGAGAGCAAGTGGGTGGCTACATGAGTAGGACGTGCTGGAGCTGTACATAGACCTTGCTCACAGCATCATCACTTGACCTAACACTTAGCTTAGGTATTTTTAACTTTATTGCTCAATCTAAGATTGTGCATAAGTGTGTGAATTCACCTCTCTGACACCTGTGAATGCTGTATAAAAGTTGGGCTTTAATACTGTCTCTTCTATTGCCTAATTTTTAAATTTTTAGTGTCCTGTAAGCAAGACTTGAAAAGAGAGGTCAGAAGGAAGCACTTTGTCTGGGAAGGCTTCTCAGAAGGTGAGTGCAGAATACAGCAGTGTATGTTGCTGCACATATCATTAAAGAACTCATTTAAAAATGGCAGGAAAAAAGAAGACAGCTTTTTGAGTTCAGAAACATCAGAAATAAAAAGAACAAAAGAGGATTAGGAAATAAAGCTGCAATGGTATAATAAACAGATTTTAAAAGCATAGACTTTAATAAAATATTTTAAGTGATCTGTGTGAAAACACAAGGGTGGTCCAGCAGTGAAGCATGTGTGTGTTTTGAGGAGTGAGTGAAGAGAAGAGTAAAAAGAGAATGAGAGAGAGAGAAATGAGAAATTAAGATCAACTTCTCTGTGTAACTCTCATTGCCTTTCATCTTTAACATCAAGCTTTTCGATAATGTATGAGTAGCCTTTGGATACTTTTGAAATATTTCTATTATGTCCCTATTAGAAAAAGGATAAACTTGTAATATAAATCCATGAAAATAAATGTAGGGAAAAAATGAAAACCACAGCCATAGAAAAGGGGGCAGCTATGATCTTCTGTCTCACTGCAGTGACCACCACAGGGCAGCACTGCCAAATACAGCGCCATGCATGATTTTAAATTCTCCTGGTTGTCTTTTCCTAGCTGAAAAATAAGGCAGGTAAATGTTAATGAAGGGCATGGTCTGTGCTAGAAATATATTATTCTCCTAAACTAGGAATCTTATAACAAGAGAGAATTAATAGAAACATATCTTTGTTTATCTCAGTACAAGATTGGTACAGGGCTAATGCATGTGGCAGAGAGCTGAGAGTTGATAGCTAAAAATGGATAAATATCATTTAATGATTCCTTTCTCCCCAGAGTCGGGCCAGAGGAAAAGGAGAGGAGCTCAAAACCCTGCTCACTCCTTCAGGAAGGTCACCAAGCCCTGTGCTTCCTTTAATTGAGCTTTAATGTGGTGGTGGCTAAAAAAAGTTCAGCTTGTGTTCTACGGCACAGGGAATAATACTAAGGAGATGCAAATACTAAGGATGCTTTGCTTCACAGCTCAAGCTCTGGGATTTTCTACTCTGAGTACTTTGTCCTCACAATGAGGACAGGCACAGGCACAGGTTTCAGTTCCCCCGGAACTACCATTCAGCACAGTTTCCTTCTGACATTTTATATGTTCTTCAACAGAGTGGGGAAAAAACTAGGGAAAAACTAGGGAAATGATGCTGGTAGGTTTCTCCATAGAAATTTTGGGGTTTGTGTGCCATTCCATCTGTTCTTTAAGCATTAATGATTCTAATGAGTTAAAGCACAAGAAGTGTGAAATTGTGCAGGGTTCCACCTGTGGTATGTGTCCCTCTGTTATCATAAGGTCAGAGTTGGGTGAAATAGTCGTAATCAGTTTTCTTAGGGCTGGCAAAAAGGAAAATGGTGCAAAAACTAGTTTTTCACCAAGGACATGTTGCCCTAAGAGGGTGGGTGGCTGGTCATCACCAAGATACCTGTCATTCTTTTCCTCAGTGTCTTGACTTCATTAGTGATGGTCTCGTTCAGAGTAATAAATTCCTGAGCCTTTATTGTCAATAGGAACTTAAGGAGAAACTGTGGCTGCCCCATCCTTGGAAGCATTCGACATCAGGTTGGCCAGGGCTTGGAGCAACCTGGGATAGTGAAAAGTGTCCCTGCCTATGGCAGGAGATGAAACAGGATGAGCTTTAAGGTCCCTTTCAATGCAAACTAGTCTGTGATTCTATGAACTACAGTGAGAACAATAATATCCTAGGTTTTCTTCTCCTCCTTTTCCTCCTCATTTTACACTTTTTCCCAAGACATTTCACGTTAAAAAACCATTTAGCCATGCAGCAGGCTCTCCTGCCCATCCAGCCTGGCACCAGCAATGCTTTGGCATAATTTAGCCTGTGTTGAAGGCTGCTGAAGCTACAGCTGGAATTAGGTCTTTCACAGGTTTCTTTAGTAACTCTTACTGAACGTTGGGGAAAGTGGTAAAGTGAAATTGTGCAAGTTTAGAAGAGCTCCTTCAGTCCATACTATGTCTTTGTCCTTATGAAATAGATATTAAAGCAGTTATGTTGACAGCTGTTGAACTGAATTTGCTGGTAATTAGACATTTCTGCTCCAGTGGTGCCCCAAAAGCCCACAAGGAGCTTCATTCCTTTTAGCAAATTATAGGAAAGGCAGTTTTCAGTGATCACCAATTACACTGGCCTCTTTGAGGTGTAATTATATGATATTTCTGACTCATTGTCAGAACTTGTAGTACGGATCAAGGATAAAAACGAGGAGGGAGAGAAAATGCTTACTACAGGCTGGTGGGAGCACAAAATCATCTGCAATTTTCACCTCTCAGGCTATTGTTTGAGGCCCTAATACAGCTATTTTTCCCCTTGAAGTCTAGAACTGCCTTTCTTCTTTCTTATGACTGCCATGCTCATTGGTTTGAATGGTGTCCTGTTTAACACCTGTGTGACCCTGTTCAGTCCTCCCCCATCAGAACTATCTGCATCCACCTTCTAGAAGCATCGAAATGGGGCTTTTCTTACTTTAAACAGCAGGTAAGGGGTTTTTTTTAGATGTGACACTGTCTTACACAGTCAGCAAGTTCTACTCCTAATTAACCTTCAGCCATTCTCATACTTACATTTGCTCAGGTAAAAACCAGCACGTTTTTCTGTTCCAGCCATCCAACTTTTCAACATGAGGAGTGTCCTTTTTCATGGCCCTTCTCCAATGTTTTATGCCTGTGAGGTATATAATATTGTTTCTATTCACATTTATATTTATGAGTTTAGTGACTGGCAGTTGACTCTAGAGATTGTCTACTTATGCCATGAGAAGCCCCCCTCATAACTCACATTAGCTGAGAAAGGCTTTAATTTCCCTCCTGGCACACTTAACGTTCTTTTTCCTGTTCCTTTCCCATGTTAGAGTCATTAGTTTCCATAACTCTCCTTATACTGGTGTTCTAACTTATTTTCTTTGCTCTTTGCTTATTTTCTGTGACAGCACACTCTCCAAAAGCTCAGCAATCCGCAAGAGCTGGCTGATTCTCATGTTTGCAGGTCTCTGGGCAGGTCTTTCAGAGTCAAGAGAGCAAGATTAAGTGCATTGTGCAAATACCTGAGCTGGGATCACTGTAGCTCTACTGTGCTCATAAAATATTATAGGAAACAGATGTTATTTATTTCACTTAGAGTAACAAAGGAGGGAGCTGCAATATTCCTTTGGATTTTCAAACCATTTTGTCTTCCATTTATTCTTCTATCTTCTTTTTATCTTTTGTTATTATTAGCATTTTGTTCAAACCGATTAAATAACTCCTCTTTTATGTTCATTTTCTCACCACTTTCTAAATATCTCATTGTTTAGGAATTAAATATTTTCTCTCTTTGGGTGGTTACAAACTTTGGAACAGTGTCAAAAAATCAATTAGAATTTTTCTTCCTTAACATGACTTAAAACATTGCAGACCACAGCCTTCAGCTGTCAAATTTATCTATCCTCTATGTTCACTTCAGCATCTGAGATACTGATTTCTATGTCCAAGTTTGAGGAGGTTACTACTTTGGATTCTTTTGACGTTTAGAATGAGATGATCTTTAAGGTCTCTTTCAACCCAAACAATTCTGTGATTCTATATTAGAGTAAATAATTGAGAGAGGACCTGAGTTACTTGGTGATCAGCCAACATAAAAACTGAATTTAGAAACTGCTAGTTCTGGAATGGGAAGAGATGTGATATTTACCATTTTCCTAATTGCCGTCTCTTAGTGTTTCCCCACATTCATTCTCAGCACAGCATGCTTCAGTTTGTGCTGAAGGAAGTGTAATGACAAACTAGTTGTTATTAGATTCTTCCTTGATGATGCTCTGTTGGTATCAGTATAGTACCAACAGGGACAAATATGACTCAGTGGGAGAGAGAAGGAAGATTACTTTACCAGGAACATATCTGTGGTGATGCAGAATTCTAAACTCTGGGAAAGTGTTTCTCTTCCTCTTTTTGTCAAGTTAAAAATTGTTCTCTTTATTTGTGATGCTTCAGTTAAATTAAGTGTGCATTAGCATTTATTTATTTTCTCCATTTATTTATTCAAAATGGGATGCAACTCACTGTTTACTACATTCAGTGGTGTTCTTTTTTGTGTCATACCTTGAGTTTTTGCTAGCTTTTGCAAGCGTTACAGCACAAAACTGCAAACCCTGATGCAGCCAGACCTTTTGTATCACTTGAATTGGCCAGATTTTTCATTGTGTCTCTGATGTATTTGCCTTCAAGCAGCTGATGGCACAACTTCTTTTCAGCCTTCCATGCAAAGCCAGAGTATAGAGGCAATGCTGTACTACTCATAAGCCTGAGACCAGACCTAGTTTGTTTTTTTCCTAAAGTAGCTGTTTAGACATCTCACTATTGCATATTGATGCTAGGAAAACCTCTTCTCATTTTTCAACATGGTAACTGTTGCTTTTATCCACTAGATGAAAAGTATGATTGACATTATATGAGAGAGAAAGCCTTATGTATGCATATCCAATGTATGACAGCTTGTCTATCTGACTTCAAATTGGATGGCTGTTCAGATTATTTTCAATAAAGACATAATGTGGAGCAATTTTGCTTGTTAGGATAAAGTACATTTTTTGAAACACCAATTTAACTTTATTTTAGTATGTGGAATAGCCAAAAATACCTTTCACTTCTTATCACATTCAGAGTTTATTTCTTGTCTTTTTTCTCATGTAAGTGATTAAGGGTGAATTCTATTCTTTCAATGAGTATATAACTGTTTTTTTAAATGATGCACAGGCAGTCATTGCTGCTACTTCACATGCAGTAGCAATGTACATTAAAGAGCAGGATCTGAGTTAAACCAGCAGGGAGTCAAAAAAGGAGACTAGTGGTAGGAAGTTCAGATCCAACAGAAGGAAGCAACTGGTGGTGTATTCTACCCAGTACACAGGCATTGCAGACAGATTGTCTGCAGGAGGGAAAGCAGTTTTCCCTCCTCATGGAGAAAGAGGTTTGTTACTGTCATGGGCTCTAATAAGATCAGGGAGAAGGAAAAAGGTTAGTAACAAAGGTTGGTAACAAAGGAGAGGGAAAAAACAGTAAATAAGGATGAGAAAAAATACTGAGATAATGAGCCACAGTCGCAAAGGGTATGGGTTGACCAGGATCAGAACACAGGCTACAGTGCAGCTGGGATCAGACTTTGGGTTTCCTATAGACTGTCCAGGGGAGCAGCCCCAGTGCCCCAGCTCCTGTTATCGGTGCTGACTGAAGGATTTCACATGGATACCTCCAAGGTCTTCAGCAAAGAAGTTCATCTGAAGAGGCAGTAGAGTGCAAAGGCTACAGAGGCATATCCAAGGTTAGCAAGGGAGTGAATGAATTTCACCCTTCAAGCAGATAATGCAATATAGGTTTGGTTTACCCTGACTCTGAGGGCTTTCCCTCTCAGACCTAACACCACCTGCCTGTGAGGTGGTTGTGCCAGGAGTCCTGTGTGGCTCTGCTCTAGGGAGAGAGAAGTGGCAGGTCCACACCCCATCCCCACAGGGTGTACAAGAGGGCACAGAAGGGATCACAGCTGGCTCAGGTGAAGGTTTTCAAAATTAAAAAGGCCTAAGACAATGCACCCAGGTGCTTTGAGCAACCAATAAATGGTTGTTTTTTTTTTTCCCTCTGTCATTTTCTATAAGGAGCAAGATATTCTTGTAAGGGGAATGAAAAACACCACTGTGCAAGCAAATTTTTTTAAATGTTATGACAGAATTTTAAAAAACAATGTGTTTAAAAACCAGTTTGTTTTTTACAAAAACAAAAAATAGCAAGTCACAGCAACTGGCAGACCCCTGCTGTAGGATTTGGTGACGCCAGCACTAGCTGCAAGATAGAGAGATGCAAACATCTCTTGGACAAACGGATTTGCTGGAGCTTGAGAAAGCAGCTCTGTGAAACGCTTTTTCATCCTCAAGTGTAAGATTTCTTAATAAATAACACTTTCTGTGGAAAGGAAGTTGGGATGTGACAGTGTTTTTGGGACCAGGCCAGCTTTCCATCCAGCAAGCTGCTCTGTTGTTGGTGGCTATCTATGAAGCATATGCCAGGAACATTGCAAAGACATTAGCCAAAGTCAGTTTGCTTATAGTAAAGAGAGGGATGGTATTTGCTTATTCTCCTGCTTTAGTAACCATAATTGTTGCAGAAAGATGAAGTACAGAGCTGGATAAGTGTCAGGAATTACAAACCTGAGGATATACCAGCAGAGTAGCTGGGACCTGCATTGACATGAAGTGTTCATCTTTTGCCACTTTAATACCACTGACATTCGCTGGTGAATTCAGGGGAGTCACAGAGGTCTCACTGTACCAGCACATGTCTGGGATATAACCACAGACCCCTGGTGCCTCAGATTGATAGCACTGCAGGATGAAATGAATGTTGATGAATTACCATATAAAAGACAGCCTGAGAAGTTTCTAAACAACACTTCTTAAAGTGTTTCTCTAGTACCCTCCTGACTTACTGGGAAATTGGCTGTCACATCTGTAAGATCAGAAGTACAGTGAGGGTATCAAGGAGAGCAGAATGAGGAGATTGCTCTTACTTTACCAAAAACACCCAATATATACAGGGTTTACAGACAACTCTTTCTAGAAAACCCTTCTCAGAGCATGTAGCATTGCTTTGCTTGCACTGTAAACCCACAAAGAGCTTAACCCCCAAAAATAGAGGAATTTGGAGGTTTCTGAGGGTGACTTACTGGTTTGGAATGGGACATGATACAGGACCAAGAAAGCTTGACAAGAACTGCAGCATTACATGGGAAGTCCTCTATTACAAGGAAGAACATAGGTCCCCTAGTTCTAGAGTTTAGCAGAAGAAACAACAAGCATAAAGTGCTCAGACCAAACTAAGCTGGGAACACACGAGATCCTAATCACTGGACTAATTGTAAGTTGCTCATGGAACTAATGGAAGAGTGTCTGTAACCCTTGTAATATATTTATGGGGTATTAGGCTGGTTGTCTTCTGTGCTGTGCAGTCTCCTGGTTCATCTTTCCTAGGAATATAAATAAGTGAAAAGATAGACTGAAAAGTTAGAGGAAAGTAAATCAGAGCTGAGAAATACTTAACTTTTCAGTAATGCCCTAATAGAAATGATGGAAGCTCTTAAAACTCAATCATTAATAAAACTTTTCTCCTACTTCCAGGCTCTTTATCTCTCTGTCTGGAAAAGGTGATTTTAAAATGCAGCAAAATTTGTCTCCTCCTTCCCTCTGTATCTTAATTTCCTCACCCAGCAGGGTTCTGACTCCATGAGGAAAATGAAATTCCTTGTTGTGCCTACCCAGCCAGCAGCCACAGAGGATATGTGAAGGATACACAGACTTATCCAGTCATTGCTTTCTCTCTCAGGGACCAGTCATAGTAATTTTTTGTGTGTGTGTATGTAATTTTTATATTATTGCCTAAAATTCCTTTGGAAGTTGGAATGCAAAAAATGTACATTCTCATTATAAAGACAATTATTGCTGCTTATGCAAAGTTGCTATTGTTTTCTGTTGGAAAATTTATCCACGGTTCTTATCACACACTAAGCCATGATCTCACTTGTTTCAGTTCCCACAGACACCAGTGACAATGGGCAAAACTCTGCTGGTTGGGCGCTCCTGTCCCTGAAGCCGCCCAGGAAAGTACACCAGAACTTTGGTTCTTTGGCAGCCAAGGAACCAGAGACAGGGCCTGAGGAGAACTGGAAATAATCTCTCTTTTATAAGGTTAGTTTTATCATGGAGCAGTGAAGGCCAGCACTGCTGCAGAAGAATGTCTGAATATGGACATTCTAGTGAGCATGATACTCATTCATTTTAATTCTCTCTTGTTATATTTGTGGGAGTCTTGTTACTGAACTATGTTACATCATTCTGTATTGCAGAAAAGACAAAATAATTATGTGTTTTAATGAAGCCTACATATAGAAATAATATATATATGTATGTAACATATACATGGTGCCTCTTCATTAACTTGGAAAAGATTATTCTCTTCTTTGTTGGAAAAAATAGAGGGTTAGGGATCTGTCATGAACTGCTGTAGGTGAATAAGATTATGGTCCTCCTGTGGAGGGGCAGTGAAAGACTTGACAGCTAATTATTACAGACTTGTGCTGAGTAGTGGACAAGTTGTATACAGCTTGATTGGGTCTTGGAGCAAAAACAATGTAGTGAACTGGCTTGGTGTGTCAGGACAGAATAGGCAAAGCCAGACCTGGGGCACTGACAGTGAATTATGCCGCCAATGCTTCTGTCTCCTTTGGACTTTTCTCTCCTGTTTTAACCTCATATTTTCACTTAATGGGTGCCAGTGAAAAGCAGAGTGCTGTGGGAGGTCTGTGTCGTGACTCACTCTGAGTAACATTTATATCAGTGACCTGGAGGAGGTGAGGAAATTCTCATCATATTTGTGAACAACAAATTGTGAAGCGGTGGAGGGGTTTTACATCTTAGAGGGCTCTCAGGATCTGAATGGATAGAGCCCTGAGCAGCCTGGTCTGACCTCAGGGCTGGCCTTGCCTTCAGCAAGAGCTTGAACTAGGAGATTTTTCAGGTCTGTTACAGCTTCAATTCTCCTGTGAGCCTGTGTCTCTAGATGCAGCCCTCCTGCCTTTTTAAAAAGTCTGTTCTGTGCCACTACAAATTTTGGCTGTTTTCCTGTGGGTTGGTGCCCTTGTAAGACAATGAGCTGCAGCAGTGTGGCCTGTGGTCCTGGAGTCAGGAGTAAGTTGTAAGGAAGAAGTACTGAAAGTCTTTTCTTGTCTGACATGGAAAGCCATAGTACAGCATTCAGAAAGGGATGGTCCCATGAACCTTAAATATCCTTCCTGGATCCTTGACAAGCAGGTTTCACACTCTCTGAAGCTGGCATGGTTAAAATGGCATTTTTCATTTTGGTCAGAGTTCCCACAGGCAGAAGCTTTTCTTAGAGACGTTTCTGCCCTCTGGGGTCTGCAGCTGCATTTCTGATGCACAGTGTCCCCAAAGACTGGAGCTGTCATGGTACAAGAATGTGAAGAGGTTTAGAGAAAATTATTGCAGCCTTGCTCTTGAGAGTTTCAAAAACGTGGTTTGAGAAGCGGCAGGACTGAGATAGCAGGAGGAATGTGAACCAGCTTCAGCACACCAACACTTCATAGATAAACATGCATCTATGGTCCAAAGAAGGGCAATGGATCTAGGGAAGAGGCTGGAAGTCCTATGAAGAGCTGGGGGGTGGGGCTCAGCCTGGAGAAAAGGGGGTTCAGGTGGGACCTTCTGGCTCCCTTCAACTCCCTGACAGGAGGGGGGAGCCATGTGGGGATTGGTCTCTTCTCCCAGAGAACAAGGGACAGAATAAGAGAAAAAAGCCTCAAGATGTGCCAGGGGCGGTTCGGGTTGGACATCAGGAGGAATTTCTTCACAGAAAAGGTGGACAGGCACTGGAAGGGAGTGCCCAGGGATGTGATGGAGTCACCATTCCTGGAGGACTACAAGGAATGACTGGACGTGGCACTCAATGTTCTGATCTAGTTGGCAAGGTGCTGCTTGATGAAAGCAATTGGCGACCTCAAAGGTCTTTCCAGCTTTAATGATCCTGTGATTCTGTGATTTAACTTAAGAGCTGGATATCCATAGAGTACGAACCTTGCAACTTTTTTTGTAATTCTGTTCTTTAGTTTGATAGCTTTGGCTTTTTCTTAAGAGTTTTTCTAATCAAGATGCAGTTTCAAGATGTATTAACTTCTCTTGTAGTCTCTTGTATCATTAGGTACTCTTGTTTTTTATGTGTGCCCAGCACAGGGGATGGGCACTGCCCTTGGCCTGTGGCCACACCATGGCTGGGACAGCCCAGGTGCCCTTGGCCTTCTTGACCACCTGGGCTCACCTGGGCTCATGTCCTGCTGATGTCACCAGCACTCCTGGGGCCTTTCCCAGCTTACACAGCAGGGGATTATTGTGATTACTGTATTACAGTGATGGGTCTGCAGCAGAAGTCCTGTGAGGAGCAGCTGAGGAGAAGCCTGGAGAAGAGAAGGGTCAGGGAAAGGAGGTTGTAGCCAGGTGAGGATCAGTCTCTTCTCCCAGGCAATCAGCAGTAGGACAAGAGGGCACAGTCTTGAACTGCATATGGGGAGGTTTAGGTTAGACATTAGGAGGAATTTCTTTACAGAGAGAGTGATTGGGCATTGGAATGGGCTGCCCAGGGAGGTGGTGCAGTCACCATCCCTGGAGGTATTTAAGAAGAGATTGGATGTGGCACCAAGTGCCATGGTCTGGTTGACAAGGTGGTATTAGGTCCTGGTTGGACTCGATTATGTCAGAGGTCTTTTGCAACCTAACTGATTCTGTGATTCTGTGACCCAAGGGCAGGACCTGGCACTTGGCCTCATTGAATCTCTTACAATTGTCCACAGCCCATGGATCCAGCCTGTCCAGATCCCTCTGCAGGAGCCTTTATGCCCTCCAACAGATTCACACTCCCACCCAGTTTGGTGTCACGTGCAAACTTGTTGAGGGTGCCTTCAATCCCCCATGTCCGGATCATTGATGAAGATATTAAACAGGACTGGCCTGGATACTGAGCCCTGGGGAACACCACTGCTGACCAGCTGCGAAATTAAGAGCACAAAAACCTCTCAGGGTTTGGATGTGTGTTTAAATTTGTCTTGAGTCACCATAAATACTTTGAGTCCATTTATAAGAATTTGAAAAATATTCTTTTTCATATTCTTGGTGAATTTCCACTGAATGGACTCTGTTGACATACATATTCATCCTTAGCCGTTGCATTGGTTTTGGTGCGTACAAACAAGTTGTCCCCAATGTCTGTAGAGATTTCTATGTCACCTGGAGGATTTGCTTTCCATGAGTTCTGTACTGCCTTGTGCTGTGCTATTATCTGTCTGCTGAGCCCTCAGAGCACGTTTCATAGAAACATAGAATCCTATGGGTGGTTTGGGTTGACCTTAATGCCCGTCTCATTCCAAACCCCCTGCCCTGGGTAAGGACACCTTCCACTAGACCAGGTTGCTCCAAGCTCCATCCAACCTGGCCTTGACTAAATGAAGTTTTATAAAAATGGAGCGCCTTGTATATATAGAACTTTCAGTTGCATCTTGAAAGAGTTGTGAAGTGCATCAGCATTGTGTGTTCATGTATGGATGAAATAGGCCAAGAGAACTTTTGGAAGATGCCTTCTTTATTTATTTTGTACTTGATGATAATGAGCAATTACATGATTTTTCACTTGTTCAGCACTTTACAATGTAGTGGCTGATTTTAAAATGTTTCAAATTCACAAAGATTTAAGACAAAGACATATCAATGAAAGCAATGTTTTTCTGTGATAAAAATGAGTTACAACTCAATCCAAAAACCACCAGAGAGAACAGAAAGTGCTGAGAGCAGGATATTTGGTTGCTCATCTCAAAACTATTATAAAGTCTGATTTATTTCAGCTGCTGAAGGTGGCAGGACTGTCTTCAAGTGGCAGAATTGCAAGCAAAATGAGGTTCTAAAAATGTTGATTTTGGTTGCACACAGTAATTAGGAAAACAGTGAATTCTTGAGCAGATAACAAATCTTGGCACATCCATCATTTCACACCTATTTGGTGGGGTGCTAATGAGGTGTGAACACTACACAGGTCTGGACAGTGGCCTCTGCACCAAGTCAGACAAACACTTCAGAAATGTTTATACAGTGGCTATTTTGATTTTCTGTGATATCAGTTGCTCCTTTAATAATGCAGCTTTATGTTTATTGTACTGGAGAGCAGACCTGCTTCTGTATTCAGAATCTTTTCTCTTGCTGTCTTTTCTGTCAGCAGGCCAACTTACCTGGTGCTACATCAACGACCACCTGCTGTGGGCTGTGGATCTGTTTTCTCAATTGCAATGAAATTATTTATGCCAAATAATGCCACATTACAACAGGATAATTTAATTTGCAGCTGTTCATTATATTTCCACTACCCTTCAGGTTTGGCATCCTCCCAGAAAAGGACCTACGAGTAGCAGGTGAGACCATTTCCTGAAGTGATAAAATTACACCCCATACAGTTCACTGCCAGGTCCTTTCTGTGGTATAATTCTGGCATAATTACATTCCTTAGGTTTCACTTGTGTCGTACTGAAAAAATAATAATAGTGGGGTGTTTTTTCTTAGACTTTCAAGTCTAGATTACAATCTCTTGCTATTCTAACTTAATTATGCTGTACTATGGAAAATAAGGGGGTTTAAGATACGTTACAAACACTGCTTACATTTGAAGATTGGAATTTTAAAGTTAAAACCTGTACAGAACTGTGCAGTACATTAATAGATGCCAAGGCTAGAAGAAATTCAGGCTGCCTCACAGTTATTTCCTAATGGCAAGAGTAATGAAAGTTGAACTTTGTGAGCATTTGGCTTTTTGTAGTACTTTGAATTTAATGTGTGTGGTTCAAGGCATTTACTCCACTATAATTTAGTATTATCATGCAGAATATAGTTTATTAACCATTCCACTGTTTTTCTAGAAGTATTTATAGTAAACTTTTTATTAATCAAAAGCAGACATTGTAAAAACAAAAATCAGATTTGTTGCCAGGATCATAAATGTCAAGTGTACTGTTATGTAGGCTTTGTATTACTTCAGTTGCAACTTCAAAGAACCTTTTAAGTGATTGGAAAAAGGAAGTTTATTAAAGGCTCAGCAGGTCTTCTCTGCACTCTGCTGTTACTAATGTAAATCATTTCATTGTGTGATAGAGGAGCAATGTGATAGGAGAAGATTTTGAACAGGTTTTCTCTGTGACTATCAATACCTTCAGGAAGAACTTAAAACATAGGCCACCCTGTTTCATCTGGCAAACAAATGCAAAGAGATCTCAGAAGAGAGAAAGGATAGTGCAAACCAGCCAGGGTGGATCACTGCTGAAGTTTCCTTGGGTCACAGCTCAGCAGACTGTGATGTTTGCAAGACAATTCAACACTCCCAACTTTTTTCTAGTGGTTTTATCTTCAAGATATTTGTTTGATGCAAATGTTATTTGTTTGCTTTTCTTAGGTAACACTAGTACATCCCCTGAGCTCCTAACCTCTAGATAGAAAAATCTACTGGGAAAGTTGAATAATTTTGGTGAATGATTGAAACTTGAACTCTGGTTGGTAGATTTTGATTACTTCTGGCATGATGGACACACACCTGATGGTCACTCAAACACAGCCATAGCAGGGAAGCCCCTGGGCTGGGATAGCTCTGGCCTCATCTTCCCTTTGGTTCATTTTACAGGTCTGTGAAATGTGGGTAAGAGCTGGCATCTGCTTTGTGAATTGTTTTGACACTGGTTGGTTCAAAATGTCACAGAAGAAAAGGACACTATTTTATTTTTAATGTGCATTTAATGAAGTGATGCAGAAAACAGCAGAAAGAAGTAAATAAGTTTTTCTCCATTTTGAGCATTGTGACTTTTAAACGGGGAAGACTTGTGGTAGATATAGGATAGAGAAGTACTGCAATAGCTCCTCTGTAGACGTTTTGAAATAATGTTTGAAGCTCTCTAAAACTCTGTGTGAGAGATGTGTGTAAAAGATCCTCTTTTAGAGCTAAGTATGGGTTGATGAGTTCTTGAAGTTGGTTTTAGTCCAAATGTTGCATGAAACAGGAAGTAAGGTAAGAAGGTAAGCTAAAAAATACAGGTAAGGAAGAAAAATAAATATTTAGATTAAAGGCAAAGCTATCATTTCATAGAATTGTAGAATGGTTTGAGTTAGAAGGGACCTTCAAGACCACGTCATTCCACCCACTGCCATGGACAGGGACACCTTCCACTATCCCACATTGCTCCAAGCTCTGTCCAACCAGGCCTTGAACATTTCTGGGGATGGGGCAGCCACAGCTTCTCTGGGCAATCTGTGCCAGGGCCTCACCATCCTCACAGGGGAGAATTTCTCTCTAATAACCAATCTCAACTTATTCTCTTTCACATGTTTGATTCCTACATTACTGTGTGTTAACATGATTTTAAATGCCTTTCTGTTTGGAAAGCTTCTGATAATTTGCATTGAAGTATTAAACACAGTAATTTTCATTACCTGAGAAGCTTTATCCTTGAGAATTGTTAGCTAACACTGAGAAGTGCTTTCTCTCAGGCAGTGCAGGAAAATCAAATTACAGCTGGAATGAGCAGGACACATGCAAACAATACACAATTGAAAGTACCCTTATCCTTGATTAAGCTGTTAGGAAAAGCTGTTAACAAGTCAGGGAAGTGAAATGGATATTTTACAGATATTTTGCCTGTTACAGAACAAATTCTGGCAAATGATAGGTGAAGTAGTTTGTGACACGTCATGAGAAATCCTAGTTTGCAAGTGGTGTCTGACTTCTGCACACCTGGGAACTCCTACTCAGAGCAGCTCCAAGGCCTGACCAAATGCATGTCTGACTGAGCAAGTCTTGCCTGAACCAAGATGTTCGCCTCTTTCTCAAGCACACAGCAGCAATTCCAGAGAAATAAAATCAGTCCTGTGGAACAGATCCAGTCCTCGGACAACACTTGGTTGATTTAGTAATTGGTGAATGCCCTTCTCACCATTTAAATTACCTGGGAGTGATGCTTAATCAGCAAGGATTGATTTGATTTCCACAGTGCCAGCCCACACCCAACTAACTCACTGTCTCTGAATGAAAAGATATTAACAGGTTTGGCTTTGCTCTGAAAAAAAATAGTCTTCATAATTCTACATTTTAAAGCTGGCTTGTGGAAAATTGCTACTCCAAAACGGAATCATAGAATGGTTTGGGTTGAAAGGGAACTCGGAGATCACCAGGTTTCAACCCCTCTGCCAAGACCTTAGCTCTAGCCCTTCCCTCTCCTATTTCTGTTCTTACAGGGAAATGTACTTCATTTGAATTATCCTTGATATTTCTCTTGTGGTGAGAAGGTTTGAAATGGCTTACTGGATTCAAGTTGTGACAAAATGGGACAATTTTGGCTTTCAGTCCTTCAGGAAGTTTGCAACATTTCACCTTGTCCTTTCATGTAAACTGATGTCATGGTTTGACTCTGGCTAAAAGCCGAGAGCCCACACATAGATCTAAAATTTCTCAGAGAAGGGAAAAAAAAACCCCCGACTTTTGTGATAAGGATTACAAGCAACTGTTTATTAACTACTTCACACAAGCAAAACAGGCTCTAACTTAGAATGTTAAGAATTTACTACNACAGGACTCCACCAGGCCCCTCTGCTCCAAACACAGGATCACAGCCTCTCTTTTCCGGCATGTCTCTGTTCCAGCGTGGAAAAATCTCCCACTCTTTCCACGGGTTCACAGGCTGAAGAATCTTCGCCCCTATGATTCCTCACAGATTGCTGGGGCCCTATTCCAGTGTTTAAGGCATCTTCTCTTTCTCCTTTCTCTGACCTTGCTGTTAATCAAACTCCTCACCCTCCTGTCTCTTAAGCGGCCATGATGTTCTGCGCAGCTTTTTTTTTCTCTACTCCTTCTTAAATATGTTATCACAGAGGCGTTGTTGCCTGCCCTTGGCTAGCTTAGAGCAGAGAAAAACTCTAGCAGCTTCTTAAAGAAACCTCTCTCCTAGCCCCCCCAACTAATAAAAAACTCTGGCTACTTAAAACCACAACAACTGACCACAGCTTCTGTGAGTGGTTGGACAGTTGATATCACACTTAACTCAAGCTGACTACCAGTTTTCTCCTGTCTTTTCTCTGTAGGCTGTGACCACAGTCAAATTACCTACAAAACATATAAGAAATAGAATTGTAGAAAATGGCTCTGCTTGTCTGAGGTGCTCTCCAGTGTTTGTCATCTGTGGATAAGCAGCAATCAGCAAAGCTTACAATAAGCTGTAAGTGCTCTAAATGTCATAATGAGCTCAGCCGTTGAAATCTGAATGCCATTTATGTTGCCCTTTGATAATAATTTGTGATTGCCACTCAAGAAGGCAATCATGTATCCAGTACAGCTAAAAAGTAGATGCATAACCCTGGCTTTCCATTACAGCCTGAGCTGCTGTGAAATGTACTAAAAGGGTCTTTGACTGCATTCATGTTTAGATGTCTTAAACCCATGTCGCATATTAGAAGAGAAAGGAATCTTAAACAACACAGTTTATTTGGGGAAAATGTGTCTATATTACAGGTATTCTTTGGAGAATTCTACAGATAGTGTTCTAGCTCATAAAGTACGTGTTATGACTTTAACAGCATCTGGTCCCTTTCCTGCCTGCATTTGTATGTTTTGAAGATCCTGCTAATCTAACACCGTTATACTAAGTACCTCTTTTGGAGAGTTTTTTTGTTCTTTTTTTTTCTGTCTTCCTCCTTTCTTTTTTTTTGTTATTTATTGGTGCCTGCTGAAGTGTTTTGGTTTCATTTTCAGAAGGTAACACCTTTTGTTTATCTTCTGTCTCTAGACAAAACAATTTTTTAGTATTTTCTTGTCTGCAAAATTTCCTGAAAGGATGCAAAGCTATGAGACTTTTAGGCTGCTTTTCCTCCTTGTGTGTAAATATCAACTTAATCACAAGTATAATATAAAACCACATTTTTTTGTGATGGGCAGGAAAAAATATGGCTCTATTGGCAGAGAGGAAAATTTCCAAGTAGTGCTCTATCTCCTGTCTTGCTGCTTCTCTCCTCCCAACAGCTCTTTATCATCAGGTCAAGGAGTTTGACCTTTGTTAAAATTCTTTTGTGTTTTGGACTTCCTGATGTTTGTTATCCACTTTGTCAGGTCTTGGAGAACAATTGGCCAGATGATTGTCAGCCTTGCATTATTTGTTTGGGAGTTTTCAGGAGTACATTTAGTGGTGCTTCAGTACCTACTTTTAGGTATTTGTTGCTATGTAAGACTGTGCTCAACATTACAGGTTGAGGAGGTAGTGAACAAGAAGGGACTCCCAAAGCAGGAGCAGAAAACTGTTGGCAAGGCTAAGTCAGCTCCATAGGAAACAACTTGTGAATGTGAGATCATCCCATTAGTCTGTTGCCTCTCTGAGAGGTAAGTGCGGGCATCTGAGGGAAACTCCAGTGAAGAAATTGGGAGTTCTTTCCACGTAATTACATTTCACTGCTCTGTGTCAATTCCCGGCAGATCAGATGCTCTCCAGAGCCTTTGGTGCCCTGGTTCATCTGAAGAATACAAGGAAGTATCAGTAGATGGGTAAATCTCGGATGGTGCTGAAATGTTACCAAGGAGTGACAAAGGTGATTCTGAATTCCTGAGTTTACTGGAGTTTTTCTCCAGGAAGAAGGGCAGACAGATGAACATTTCCTCTGTTCATAGCAGTGCTGTGCTGTATTCAGCTGATCTGTGCCTCACACCCTGATGTGTCAGAAAACTGTCCAAATAAGATTTAGAGAGCCTGCAAACAAAATGAACTAGGCATCAGAGGAATGACATGTATCCTGTTTGCATACAAACAAGATGACTGGTAGCTCATTTAAGTGATCTCAAAAAGCCTGCTCCTATCTTTGAAGTAACACCTTTGCTCACCCTATTTGCCAGTCGCTCATTCTTAGCAGGACTGGATTTAGATTTTTTTATCACAGATTTTTACAAAAAAGGCAGTCACTGCACCGCATACTCAGCAAAAAGAAATTCTGTGTGAAAACAAGACACCAGTCTCAGAGATAGAAATTTCCTCCCAAGCCACAGGGCGTAAACCTTACTTCACACTTTTTGGATTTTGCAAACATCCTTAGAAGAACAATTGTATTCAGCAAGGATGTACAAAAAGTATCCTAAATCAAGCAATTATAAGTCACCTACATCAGAGCATATTTTCAGCCTGCCTTTGCTGTGGTGGCTCTTACACACATTGTATATATTACCTAAACCTTGAGACATGGTTCAGCAAGCCAGGTAAATATAGAAAATACAGCCTGGGTACTAAATACAACCATTTTCCTATGAACTTTGGGGAACTTTTCCTCCAGAAAACCTCCAAAGAGAATGAATAAAGTAATTCCATTTGGTACTGAAGAAGGAGGATGTTGCAGTAAGGAACTACTGAAAGTGAGCTTGGAATTGTGTTTGCCCAGTGATCTGAAAGATCCAAGATTCATAGGAAGATATATCAAGTATCTTTTATTAGATCAGATAATAACTGGAAAAAGCTCATCAGACAAAACAGGGGCAAATTTCAAGCCAAATGCTGACTGAGACAAATTTGATAGGAAAAAAAATAGTTAACTCCTGTGATAGAGAAACTGTTACCAGGGGAAGAAGGGAATGAGTTGTCTCTCTAATTAGCATATGTGGAATAGAAAGGTGTTGTTAGGGGCTAAAGACTGAAGTTTTTACTGTTATAAAACTCGTATTATTGTTGATTCTGTGATTTATTTTTCCAATCCAGGTGTAATTCCTAGGCAAGGTGTCTCATTGGCCTCCTTTGAAGGTAAGATCTGAGAGGGCAGACACAAAGGTACTGACAGAGTTCTGCAGCTGGACTGTGGGAGTTTCTGTTTTTAGCCAACCTGCATTCCCTGTGGTCCTGTCCAGCTGTTTGTTTTCTCCTTTGTGCCTTCCAGGGAGATGAGATAGTAAAGCTAGACAAGAAAATGTACCAAGATGAAGACATTGGAAATCTACAGGTGGCAAACCCTCTGAGCTGAGGCAGTAAGTGCCTGTAGAGAGCAGGAGGAGCAATGCCTGCCATGAGAATGGTCAGATTTGTGACTTAAAATCAAGGTCTTAATAAAATAGTTTTCGTTGCTTGGGTCAAGTAAATGAGCCTGATGAGCTGTTTTCTTTTTTTTTTTGTCAATGTTAATCAGATTTACAAATAATTTGTTTCTTTATGGAAAAAGATATTAAAAATACCTCAACTTTGAAATAGTTTCTAAGCATGAGAAATCCAAGTATGAGAGAATTAGGGTGTGAAATACTAAAGGAGTTAGAGCAGAAACTCAAATATTAGTCTTTCATATGCCATACAAATGTACCTTTTATGTAAAGTAGTTATTAATTTATCTATTATTTTAAAGAAAACATGTTGTGAAGACTCAGGATTACAGATAGCATTTGTCCCACAAGAGAACACGACTGAGGGAAGAAAAACTTTTTTTTAACAACAGCAATACATTTGCTGTTTTTCCTCAGTACTACCATGGTAGATAATAATACTCGAGGGTGTTTCCCCCCCATGGTTCACTCAGGAAGGAGATGGGTAGCACAGCAATAGTGTGTTAGTGTGAATCACAGAATCACAGACTGGTTTGGGTTGGAAGAGACTTCAAAATTCATCTTGTTCCACTAGAACATGGGCAGGGACACCTTCCACTATTCCAGGTTGCTCCAAGCCCCATCCAACCTGGCCTTGATGGGGCAGCCACTTCTCTGGGCAACCTGTGCCAGGGCCTTACCATCTTTACAAGAAACAATTCCTTCCCAATATCCTATCTAACCCTGCCTTCTGGCAGTGGGAAGCCATTCCCCCTTGTCCTTTCACTGCCTTCCTTGTCCTAAGTCCATCTCCAGCTCTCTTGGAGCCCCTTTAGGCACTGGAAGGGGCTCTAAGGTCTCCCTGGAGCGTCCTCTTCTCCAGGCTGAACACCCCCAGCTCTCCCAGCCTGTCTCCAGAGCCCTGAGATCAACATCAGTGACTCTTTTGTGGCCCAGTTCCACCGGTGTCTGTTTTCACTTTGCTGCTTTGACATATCACTTACATTCAGAATTGATTATTGTGGACTGGAGTTTGGATTGATCTTGCAAGTTGCTGACTGTAGGGCTGCTGCTCAGCTGCTCTTATCAGCCCCAAGTAATACAGCTTGGTAGAGTTTGTGGATCTAACACAAAATGCCTTCTTTATCCCAGTATGTAATACATGGCTGTTAAGTAAAACTGATGTTTTATAGTGCACTGCCCAATACTCTCAATAGTCTGAAGTTACACCAGGGGAGGTTCAGGTTGGATATTAGTAAAATTTCTTCATCAAAAGAATGTTTAAGTGAATTTCAGTGAATTTAAATAGTTTGTTTGGGGGTCTAAGAGAGGAAAGGCTTGAAAATATCTAAAAAGGACCTTTAAGAAAAGTTGTGGGGTTTTTTTTGTCCCAGAGTAATTTCCAGCCACTTTAGTCTGCTGTAGATATTTGTTGTTAAATGTTTCATAGTCACACAGAGAAAATGACCAAGTCAGGGAATTTGCAGTTTGAATCCCAATATGATATGGGATACTACCTTAAAAATTTATCTCCTTAGCCTATTTGGATACTAGTTAAAAAAAAAACAAAATAAAACAAAACAACAAACAAAAACTAACCAACCAAACAAAAAATAAAACAACAAAACACACACACACAACCCCCCAAAACCTAAAAACAAACAAACAAACAAAAAGACAAAAACCCAAACCACAAAACCATTAAAAACCCACTAACAAACAAACAAATGACAACAAAAAACTCCAGAACAAAACCCCTAAACTAAAAAAAATCCCCACCAAACAAAACAAGTTTTAAAATTTTTATTAATTATTCTTTCATCAAGACGTAATTTTTCAGTTGGAATCCTTTCCTCCTTCCATACTAGAATTTAAATTGATTTGTCTCTACACAGAGTAGCCCTTTCTTAACCTTTTTTCCCCCCTTAGGATTACTACAGCAGTCATATGGAATACTCTTTTATTTGGTTTGATGTAATTGTCCTTAAGGCTGGAGTTATGAGCTACCAAGTCTGAATTAACAAGTGACTAATACTGAGATATATTAGGAAGAATTAAGTATGTTTTCACTGTTGGTCTCAAAATCCAGGCTTCTGTCTGATGACACCCTGGGAACTAGTGCTCTAAAATGTTTGTGTGTCACAGAGATTCTTATTGTTTTGCTTTCTTTTCCATTTTTCTCCTTCTTTCCAGACTGGATTTGAATATACGGGGAATATTGCAATGGTGTAATTGAAATAAATTGTTAAAAAGTCACTGTGGTTTCTGTTTATGGAAACTTTTGTAGCTGTCTTTCTAATATGGTGAATTGCATTTTGGTACTGAGTTTTAAGATACAAAGTTTATTTTTGTGTATCCTCATCATCCTAGAAATCCATGTAAATCATTGCAATCTTGACATTTTGTGTAAGGTCTGTATCCTATAAACTATTTATTAATGAAAGCATCTAAAGACTGGAATATATAAACCAGAGATTTTACTGGACTTTAAGATCTTTTGATTAAAAATACATATCAGGATGAAATATTAATAGATCTATATCTGTGTATGTCCTGGTGTTCAGATGGCCTTAGTGTCCAGACAAGCTCTTGAGTTCATGTTGTGTGGTAGATGAACATCACATCTGAAACTTAAATGCCAGCACTAAAGAAATACACAAGAATAACAGCAAAGTGTTAATGCAAGAGGATGGGAGAGTTTGCAGTACTATGTTGTGTATTTACATGAAATAATAAGCTAACCTTACTCCCTAACAGTTCTCTCCAGGTTCTCCCTCAAATATTATGCTTACTTGATTTTGCTTATTTAATTGTTATTCTGGTAGAGAAAGAACACATAGCAGTGCTATTGAGTGTACTGACCTGGGTGGTCCCTCTTGCTGAAAACCTCTGGTTGAGTTTCAGTTTTATTTTTGTTTTCCACTAACCCAAATTATGGTAGGAAGACCAGAGATAGTGGAAAACAAAACCCCTATGCTGGAAGACTTAGAGATAAGACAGAAAAACCAGTGAGCCTGCTGTAGTTATATGACAGTAATGAAGTTTGACAGAGGAGGAGAAGAGGATGAGGGGAGAAATGTGAAGTAGTAGGGTGTGAGAGATACAAATATTTTGGTCCATGTTATATATATCTATGTCTATAATGTGCATATTTTGCAAGTTTTTCTCCTCAACTTGTTTGTATCTATACCCAATGTAGAATAAGTTATATTTTAAACTGGGAAGATGTGATTTTTTTCTAGGACCCAAGGGAATGGCACAAAGCTGTGTTAGGGGAGGTTTAGGTTGGATATCAGGGAAAGATTCTTCCCCAGAGGGTGGTTGAGCACTGAACAGGCTCCCCAGGGCAGTGAGCACGGCCCCAAGGCTGCCAGAGCTCAAGGAGTGTTTGGGCAATGCTCTGAGGGACAGGATGGGACTGTTGGGGTGTCCTGTGCAGGGCCAGGAGTTGGACTCAATGGTCCCTGTGGGTCTCTTCCAGCTCCGGATTTTCTGTGATTCTATGGAAGTTAATAACACAAAGTAACTACCCGTCCCTTTTTCTCCTCCAAGACATTTCATTGGTATTAGACAATCACATTGCTTGCAGAGACTGTGGATCCTCCTTCATTTACTATTTCAGTCTTTCTGTTCCTGGTTCAGCACATTCACACATTTCAAGCTTTGTGTTCTATCAGAGCAGTGAATGCACAAGGTAGCAAAGCCAAGTTTACATCCACTTCTCCATGTCCTCTTTGTCCTCCATGTCCACAATCCTTGCTCTCTCTCCCCACAACCAGCCTATGGGATTTTCTTAATAATTTCTTTTCTTCTTCTCTCTCCCAGCAGTTCCTGATAGAAGGTGCTGATGTGAAACAGAAGTGAGAAATGCACAGAGCTGTCAGGATGTGAAAGTTTGCATATAACTATTCATTGCTGGGATTTCTGACTCAACTCCAAAGGCTGTGGGAGATAATAGAGGTTAAGAGACCTATTTCTGATAAAGTTCCCTGACCAAAACACTGAGTTTTTCCCTTTCCCCTTTCTTAGTGTGCAGCCACCTGCTCAGTGGTTAGATACATCCTGTCCACAAAGGAAAAAGGGACAGGTAGCCTTTGGGTTAAAGCACTGAGGTGGGATACAGACATTTTAGATTCAGTTCTTCCTCCCTGCACTATGGAAATGCCATATTTTATCAAGCAAGTTTGCAGTTGGTAGATGTTACTGTAGTTGTAAACAAAGAAATGTAAATGTAATTTTCTCAATTCTACACTGGGCACTATAGTAGAGTTAATTCCAACCTCTAACAATGTTCGTTTATTCCACTACCTGGAGGAAGCCTATAAGAAAGATGGAGAGAGGCTATTTACAAGGGACTGGAGGAATAGGACAATGGGGAATGGCTTCACAGTGATAGAGGGTAGGGTTAGATGAGATACTGGGAAGAAATTCTTCCTTCTGAGGATGGTGAGGGCCTGGCACAAGTTGCTCAGAGAAGCTGTGGCTGCCCCATCCCTGGAAGTGTTCAAGGCCAGAATTGGAGCGGCTTGAAGCAACCTGGGATAGTGGAAGGTGTCCCTGCCCATGGCAAGAGGGTAGAACTGGGTGATCTTTAAGATCCCTTCAAATTCAAAGCATTCTGTGATTCTGTGATTCAATGATTTATCATGATCAGACACACAGGCATTGCTATGAATGAGCAGAGGTGATGTTTTGATTCACATGGGAATAGCCCAGCAGTTGCTTTCTAGGATGAATATGGCTGGAAGAACATGGGAGTCGATGAGAAAAAGGATTTAAAAGGTGTAAGTAAGGCCAGATTTCATTCAATAAAGAAGTATTCCTTTGTATCCTCAACAAGTTAGAAGAGCTTGCAAAAGATTCATAAGAAGAGATAATCCTTCCTTGTATATTAAATGTCTCCTGTATTTTAGCTTTGGATACTAGAGCATTACTTGTTTTATGGGGGGGGGGGGTAGTGAGTAGTCTGTCTTTTTAATTTTTTTTTTGCTGATAATTTAATCTTACAGAGAATCTTATTTTAGAAGTAACTGAAACCATTAATTTTTTAAAGGGAGATGTAAATAATTCCATTGTCTGAGGACTGGCCAGTACTGATGTGTGGAGCTACCAGCCTGGAAAATGCTCACCACTTCCTTTTTTTTTTTGTTTGCGTAGAAAACAAAGTTAGAATTCTTGTTTTTTGGAAATGGAGGAAAATTCATTTGCTTTTTCTCCTGAGCACCACATTGGCTGTGTTATGTTTATGATACATATTGCTGTTGTTCTTTAAAAAAAAAGAACTATTTAATTCCTCTTTGGTCTTGAACACAGGAGGCCTGTTTGTAGCATGACTGGCTTAGTGATCTCATTTTCTATTGGCATTAAGCAAAAGTAAATCCAGATAACAAGTGGCCATAAAAATAATGCATAAACATATGAAAACTGTGTTTGGTTGTCCTTAATCCAATACAAATTTGCCTGCAGTGCTTTGCAGATACAGTAAGAGCTTTGCTGACATAGTCTGGGTAAGTAGCTATCGGTGGCCATCATTTATCTGTTCAGCACAAATAGCATATTCCTCTGAGAAGCAATGAGATGAAACCTTTGGCTCAAAAGGCAGACTAAGCTTAGAGAGAATCTACAAAGAAATGCAAAAATAGCCTCAGTAAGGAAGAGCGAAAGAATTTAACTCAGACAATAGCCTTGTAAGAGGATTTCCAAGATTGAGATAAATAGTGATAGGAGGAGACACTGTGCACAGTCATACACATTCTGGATGATTGTTTTTGTCTACATCCAGAATTATATCATGAGTTTCAGAAGTGCAGACTCCAGAGCTAAATAAAGGATACCCTTTTTTTATAATGCCACTGTGGCTGCCCCATCTCTGGAAGTGTTCAAGGCCTGGTCGGATGGGGCTTGGGGCAACGCGGGATAATGGAAGGCGTCCCTGCCGATGGTGGGGGGGTGGAATGAGGTGGTCTTGAAGGTCCCTTCCAACCTAAACCATTTCATGATTGTGTGATTCTATGATAATGTGTGATTCTGAGTTGCAAGAGCCAGGGCTTAGTCTTTGTTCTTTAGGATACACAGAATTCTGAATTTGGTTACAGTGGCATCCTGAAGGACCTCTCTCCCACTGAAAACTTGTTTTTTCCTTTGTATTTGTTTTTGTAAACTTTTAAAATACCCCAAGTTAACTGAATGCTAACAAATTACAAAAACCTCTCCCCATGGAAGGTTTGCTAAGTAATTATGTGAAATTAACAGATTTTTTTTTTTCTTTGGCTGTAAGTAGTGCATTTGCTTCTGTTCTCAGAGAACATTCAAGCCTCTTGCTTGATGCTCTGCAAGTACGAGACTGACAGGATTATTGTTTGCATCTTTGGAGATTCTTGCAAAGCTCTGATTCTGAGAACTAAAATATTCTAAAAATACACACAAATACAAGCTTCCTTTTACTTCTGGCCATTTATTTAAATGTCAGAACTTGAAAACACAAATGTAAATATTTACAGACACTGTTAGAAGTTATAGCCTTGATTTCCATCTGAATCCCTGTTTAACAGGTTTTGGCTGACTGAATCTTGCTCAGCACCTTACATAGACTGGAAGAGCAGCTTTCCCATATGTGTTTGCCTTCAGCTCTAGAACTGAGCCTAGGACTAAGGAAGCTTGTTTAGCTGCAGGTATTCTTTCTTTTCTCAACTACTTTAGCTCCCTATGGTCACTGTTTTTGTTGGGTGAACTACACGTGTTCTTTGAAAAGTCTGAATTTCAAGCTGTTCTGCAAGATATAATAGCTCTGCTGTTGTTAAATGTAGCCCAGTTGTTCCAAATTCTATCCAGAGACAAAAATTTGCCAAACAGCTTGGGGTTACAGGGGACAAAGAACTCTTCTTCTGCTGAAAATAAAAAAGGAAGAGTGTATTTCTTGGTGAAACAGATATTTTGTTACTCTTCTTTATTTCTTGTTTTTCATTCTCAGCTTTATCCTAGTATTCAGAAATTACATTGCCTGTGTAAGGGTGGTTATTTCTGTGCGCATACAGGTGTATATTCTTCGTAAGTTACTGTGGTAGCACAGTAATGTATCTTAGCATCACTTCTTCATAGGATACAACATTCCTGGCTTGAATTGTAGGCTAGAGAAGAGAAAGAAAAAATACTCCTACATTTTGAAATATTGTGTGGGAAGATGAAGTGAGGTTAGTTGTTGCTAGAGTGCTACCCAAAAAATCAGTGACAGAGTTAAAAATTGTTACCTTTTCCTGGAGCTTGAGTAATATTTAAATACTTCTGTAGAGTTTTATGTACTGTTAGTTTCTTTTGCTGTAGACAATAAGTGGAATATTTTGAGATAGATTTTAGTGAGAAATCTCTCTTCTCTTGTAAGAGTTTGGCATTTCGAGTTCTAGTCCTGAAAGAGACAAATACATGTTAAAAAAAGCTAACACAAACCTAAGTCTTTTGAGAAAAGGCTACTGTGATACAGGAGAGACACATTGGCTGGTAGTATTTACATGAAATGAACACTTGCCAGTTCATGGGAACCTAAGGAAGGGCTGCAAATGAAGATGGTAAGGTGGTGGGAGGAGGAAGACAGCTCCTTAAGGAGAGATTTATACCGGAGAGTGCATGCTACGGTGCCTTCTCTGGTGGCTTCTCCTCAGACTCTGCTTTAGCCCAGGCTAGCTCACAGCCACCTTTGAGGACCTCGGGGCAGATGTCTGGGCACCAGAGCACCAAACGGCTCTCCTCTTTAGAGCTCGGGCACTCCGGCGACTCTGGAGCCACTAGTTAGGTGGTACGCCCTGCCACACACCTCGCAAGAGGCTTCTTGAGTGTGGTCAGTTTGCCCTTTACCTAAACAGCACTCCAGGATGAAGGACCTGTAGCCGCTGCTTGCTAAAGGAAGCAGAAAATGTCTCTCTGAGTAGGTAGAACAGAGTTCAGTTTATTGGGGGTTTGGTCCCAATGGGAGCCTACTGCAGAGAGCACCTAGGACCCTCGGGCTCAACCTTTTCTAGGGGGTGTGATTTGTGGGAGGGGAAAAGTAAAACACCAACTAGGGACAAAGGAAGGTGGGATCTGGAGGTAACAGACAGGGGCAGAAGCCAGAGGCCTTCTACTCAACCCTATCCAGGACCGAGTAACTTTAGATTGATAGGGAAAGGACTAGAAGAAGGGGGGAGCTGGGATACAAATATGGAATAAGGGAGGAGGGGTCCGAGGAGGGGATACAACTGAGGGCAGGGATGACATTGTCAGGAGTAACCAAATGGGAAAGGGGGAGGGGAGACTAGAACAGTCTATTTACAGAAAGTATATATGAAAGTTAACAAAACTATATATCAAACCCTTATAAATGTATAAACCCATAAAAGCACCGTCACAAGTGCAGGGATATCTCTAGGAAAAGAGCTGAAGAAGTATGACTTGTGTCATGCAGCCTGAAGAACAGGTACAGTCAACAGAAACAGAGTCTTAGATGAGAGTAGCAGAACTGGGGTATGTGCTCTTGATTTGACCAATGAAGTTAGAAACCGTGCATTGTGTTAAAAAGAATCTGGCATGAAAATTCTTCCTGTGTTTCCCTCAAGCCCAGCAGAGGAGTGCGAATTCTTCAAACAGAGGATGTTGACCTGCTCAAAGGATAGAGCAGGTCTGTACTGGTTAAGGCACGGCTGGCTGTTGTGGTGTGTTTGGGTAGGGGTGGCAGACTGCCTTGTCCCTGCCCTGTTTGTCCCTTAGAGAAGATGTGCAGCTGGACCTGCAGTTTGGTAGGTGACTATGAATGCTGAGCAGAGGATGGCCCTGTTAGTGCCTCATTAACCTACCCCAGATTCTTCTGCATCTCTGGCAACCACTGTTGCTCAGTCTAAACCAGTTACACTCAGCAATGTGATGTAGTAGTGAAATCCTTTAAATACAAAGGCATTGATATACAGCCCAAAAAGTGAGAAAAGGAAAATTAGTAGTGATTAAGTTGAAGTTTGTAGACAGAAAGTCCACAAAGAATTTTTTCCAGTTTTTAAAAAATACCCATTCTCACCACCTACACATTCAGCAGAACATTGTCTAACTGAAAGAACTTTTCACATGTGAAAAAACAGTCTTTGGGAAGGCAAAAAGATAGGTGCTGTCCTGGGTGAAGAGGAGAAAACAATATTTCAGCATAATGGGAATCACTTAAAAAATACCCTCTGGAGTAGAACTGCTCATCTGCACAATGAGGGAGAGGAAGATTTCATTTGGAGCATTGCCTTGTTGTTGCAGATTCATTGGTTCCTGTCTTAGGGATACTGGGTTGGTTAGGTTTTGTTTTGTTTCCTTAATTTCTCCATGGCATAGTTTTTCACCTCAGGTTTTCTTTAAACCTAGTAAATGCACCCAGTATTTTCAACTAATCCTGCATCTCAGAGTTCTCTTTGCAAAACTTTGATGAGAAAATACCATGCTTTGTGTTTTGTGCTTGTCATAGCAGCTGTGCCTTCTCCGTTCATCCTGGAGACTCATAGCAGAGTTTGAAACTTTCGCTAATATAATTCTCTGTAGACTGTGGTCATATATCATTATTCTATCTAGCAAATGCTCTTTTTTTTATAGAAGGGAATGTAGTATCATTTGTATTTATGGTCTTGTTCAAAGTAGTGATGTGAGGTTAATTGGAAGGTTAATTAGGAGAGGTTTAATTTAAAGGCAACAAATCTAATCTCCACTTTCAGATACATGAGAGAGCTCTTTTTGATCAGCTTTTCCAGTAAAAGCAACATTCCTTAGAGATAAACATCTGTGACACAGCAGGCAACTCTATTTCAAGGTGGTGTAAGTTCATAGGCATACTCACCTGGAAATACAGCAAGGAGGTTATAACTTCTCTGGTTGTGCTGTGCCAGCCACATTAATTCTTCTACCATGTTATCACAGAAAATCAAAATCTTGAAACATGGGAGTAAATTTAGGCTTCTTGACAGAACGGCTGTAGGTGAGTGTGGCTTATCTTGCCCTTTTGGCAACCACAACAGAATTCACAAGGTCAATAACAATGTTAGTGCCAGGGACTCTATGCTTTTTTTAATCAATAAGCATGAAAAAGATGAATTGCTTTTAAGATTAGTATTGTAATCAGTACTGTAAGTGTAATCAGTATTGTAAGTGTAACAGTCAATGCCTGAAAAAATTGTATGCCCTTCTCTTGAGCCAATCAGACAATTAGGCAGCTGATCCGTGTATTTGGCCACACTGTTTCTGGGATATTATGGCTTGATGTTCCAAGCTTCGGGGTCACCCACTAGGAGTTTCAGACTATGTAGTTGCACACATAATTTATGATATTAGTTGTGGCCATATCTTATAGGCCGCATTTTCCTGAGCATGAGCAGAAGTGTTGCCCTGACTGGCTGTGAACTTTTTCCCCTTGGTTGGACAGGGAGAGCTTGATCTCCAGGTCATTGGACAACTAATATAAACGATATAGTCTGATATATATTTCTGTAACTGCGCAAGAAGAAGAAGACATGTTCTGACTTCTTAGAGAGCAGACATGTTGAGAGCAGACCCTCTGTCTGGCCAGAGAGATCTGGTCAGGCAAGAGTCTTGTGTCCAGGGTTCTCCAGGCAGTCTGCCTGAGGAATCCTGGATGCAGAGTCTGCTGGTAGGTATTAGAGCTTTTGCTAGTGTTTAGATGCCTAAGTTCTCTCTGCATAGATATTAGCATTCTTATAGATAAATAAAGCCTCTGAACATATCTTGGAGTCTACCCGCTCGTCATTATGCCTCCTGAGCCGAAAAAACCACAATTAGTAATATTAATTCCCATTTGTCTGTTGTGTAGAAATAAAATAAAATAAAAAAATTACACTTTAGGTTGTAAATCCCAGAAGTCTAAGTGATGTGCTGCACGAGGAATGAGTAGCCACCTGAGTGCTGAGAAGGGTAGGGCCTGCAAAGCAGGAGGATCAGAGAGATGACATTTTAGTCCAAGCACATGACTCTGCTGCAGATGCCTAGAACAGGCAGCAGGTAAGAGGACGAAAAGATAGTACTGAGAGCTCTTACGTCTTCAACAGGATCCTCTAAGAGTACACTTAAAGACAAATGGAGCACTCCAGGAAGTCAGCTGCTGCAGGCAATGAGAAGAGGCTGTTTTTGAAGTGTACCTTGTATCTTCCACAATAGTGTATTAACTATCTTTTAGTTTCAGAAAAAAAAAAAAATCTCTAAGTACCTAACTGTGGACACATCGTTTTACTGGCAAGAGCTTCCACTGCAATCTGGAAAATCTGCTTTATACTAAGATAGTTTGACAAAATTCTTGCTGCATGATATGCTTCTGGATTCAACATTCACCCTTTTTACCCCTTCCGTGTATTTAAATATTTTCTCCCCATCATCCTAATCTTCATTTTTGCCTTAACTTATCTTAGCATTAAGGTTTTTCACACTTTTCCTTTTCGTAGTTGGACTTACTAGCTGTATATATAGCTTGAATTTCTCCCTCTTCTTAAATGTCAGCATGATACAATGTTTTAGAAGCTTGTTTCTCATAGGGGTCAGAAAAGAGGACATTATATCTAGCAGTGGTGCATGACAGCTTTAGAAGGTGTTAATCTGTATGGATGTTCGCAGTGCAAAAACAGGGTAAGCCTGTGGCCTGTTAACATGAAAGACCAAAGGAAGTGTTAAGTGTTTGAGCAGAGTGTTAGAAGATGCCTCTCCTCATTACAGCAGCAAGGCTGGAATTTGTCTTCTCTAATTAATCAGCAGTTCACTTGTGAGCGGGTGTCCTTCCTCCTCTTCCTCCAGGTAATACTGAAACCCCTCCAACATTCAACAGCAGGACTTTGTCAGGCAAGTCCTTTCTCTTTAGTCTCTTTTGTATTTGAGGACAGTTCAAGTGCTTAGACAAGCTCCTGACTGTCAGGCTCTACCCACTCACACCTCCTTCCCTGCTTGCACACAGCCATTCATTTCAGTGTTGTCTGCTGTTACTCCATGCTCCTCAAACTTTTGCCTCTTCTGCAGCCCTTGCCTGGGAGAAGACTTGCAACAACCTTGTTACAGCATGTGTGGTTAGGATTATCCCATACCTTTCCACACTGAAGACAGAAGTACAGTCTGCCAAGGGATAAAACCAGTGCCTTCACCTTTCTCCACACTTTGCTTGCCTGAGACACTGTACCAGGGGAGATCTGCAGCCCACTATTGGTGCTGAGAGGTGACTGCCACACTCCTGCAATGTCATAAATGCCATTCTGCTTCGGCAGAAAGGAAAGAGCACTTCAGGGCAGAAGCCACAACTTTGGAGGTTCTGGAACAGCAGCCACTTCAGTTTCACATCAGCTGTGTACAATCCTGTGGCCTTCCTCAAATACATCTGAAACCAGGAGCCTAGGCAACTTGGAAAAACAGCCTAAAATCTCATTCTGAACATTTAGGTAGAAGAGCATGGTCCTTCCCGGTTCCCACGTAAGACTGTGCTGGTCTTAGCATGCCAGTTGTTTCCCTCCTTCCCTGGAGATTAAATCCTGGCCACCCCAGTAGTCCAGCACAAACACTGCTCTGGCAGTCAGTGCTTCCCAGCACTGTCAAACCCAGGTCCAGTTCTTTTATCCATGAAAAATCTACTCTTCTGGCTAGGTTTGGTCACCTACTAACTTGTATAATCCTCCCCTGCTTAGAGGAGTTGCCTTCACGATACATTAATGAATGGTATTTTGATGATGGTCAAAGACACCTTTTCTGCATTAAGAAGGAATTTCTCCCCACACATTTCTTTCCCAACTGCATAGACACACAGGCAAAAAGACAGCTGCTTGATCAGCCCAAGCTTACCACTGTGTGGTAATCCACACAGGAATCTCTGACCCCTTGTCTGAAAGTGGTTTTGTCCTTTTCTTCTGCTTTCTTTCCCTTATTTTTTTGCAGGCTCAGATGTTTCTCACACAGCAGGGGTCTTCCCTCTTTTCTTCTCAGCCTGTCAGATCAATACATAGGGCAGTGAGCTGCACAGCACAGCCAGGGGGAATATTCAGTCCACTCAAATTGTTCATGCTGTGCCAAAATGTCTGGAGGGGCAGTTCACTACTATGCCAGCTGCCAGCCAGGCTGCCAGGCACTGAGGTGACCATAGTCATGTTCATGTGTGCTGTGGCACTGTAAATACCCACAGAGGCCTTTTCCTTGGGATTAGGGAACAAAAACTATTCATCTCAATCATTAAAAGCAAGAAGTCTGAGTATGAGGGAAATTGTTTGCAGCAGGGAGGTGGCCACAGCAAACAGCAGTTGTGAATGCTGCATTCAGGCACTGCCATCACCAATAAAAGGGTGCAGCAAGGCTTGGCATGTGCTGATGTGTAGCTTGGAGCATCAGTGATACACCAGGAAAATAATGGGGAGCAGAGAACGGCCTCGGGGAAGCATGGAGGAGCGGGGCAGAGGGCACTGGGCATCTGGAGCAGGTGGAAGCTATCTCCCAGAGGTTGATGGTGGCCCAGTAAACAAGCCCTATGTTGTCACTTTGTGATGTGACACAGCACTTAACATTTTTGCTGTTAATTTAGCTCCCATACTTGAAGTCTTGGAGCAGTACTTTAAGATTGTTTTTGTTTTGAAGGTGAGAGTTTGGAGAAGCACTTGATTCAGAATATCCATGTCTCTCTGTCTCCCTTCTCTCAACCAAGACATCATGGCATACTGAAATTCCTAACTGCTTTTTTTTTTTCTTGTACATTTAACTTCAGGCATATGTTTTGTGTATGAGCAATAGTGAAAAATTACCCCACACCTAGAAGTCATTCTGGTAACTCCAGTAACAGTGAAACAACAAATTTCAAGGATCATCGGCCTCTCCAAACGTTCATTTTTTTAACAGACATAACAGCAAAGTAATTATCATTAGAATAGTAATTTTGTTTCAGCAACCCTTAAACTCCTGCTGTGCCACTGGATTGCCAGTCTCTGTGCTGGGTTGATGGAAGGAGAGGATGATTCTATTAACTAAGTTTCAGAATAATTGAAGAAGGTCTTTTAAGATACAAACTTTGCTTTGATACAGGAATTTCAAAGGTAAATGGAAGCTTCAAAGGAAGCACTGGGAATGCAAGGATCTCAAGATTGAGTTTTTTGTGGTGGGTAGCTCTTGACTTCAAATTGTTCCTTATGAAGATACTAGTTCCTTCTTTTCACACCAAAAATATGTCAAAACAAGACATATAATTTATTCAGTTCCCTTGGATGCCATATGTAGCTGTCGTTTTCACGATTTAATGTATAAACATGAGAAGGCATTTTTGCCATGAAATTATATTAGCAAATACTGTCTTACTTCTAAGCTCTCCTCTGAAAATTGACCATATATTTGGAAACCAGAACTACACAGACTGTGTTAAAAACACATAGACCCTAATGTGAATTGCCTTTGGTCTTGTATAATTTCTAGACTGAGCTGTGAAATGTTGTCTTGCAAAGGTGGAAAACTGTGGCAAATGAAAAGGAAACTATAAAAATGAAAAACTTTTATGTTGAAATGGATTCTAGAAGCTTAGATACTTGGCAGGTTTCTTGTCCTGCAAGCACTTTCCTTCACACACTTTTTGATGCAGAGATGCGTGCAATTGTAGAAAAGCAGTACCCAAAAAGTAAGAGATTTTCTAAATCACCTCCATTCCAGACATACTCAGCTTATTTTATTCCTGAGAGGATGATAGAAATCTCAGTCTCCCTGGCATATCTGTTCTAGGACTTTGCTGTCTTTGTGGTAAAAAAAATAATTCCAGGACCTAATCAGAGACTTTGTTTCTGTCTTTGATGTTAGCCTGTTCTTGTTCTGTGCTCCTGTGAAGAATGTCATTGGAGATGTTTTTTTTTTTTAATTTTGATCTACTGACTCTAACACAACCCAAATACACCTACACTCAAGACGAGCTTTTGGTATGACTTGTGTGCACTTGACCATTTGCATAAACCACAATATGTATGTTGAAAACAGTGGCTATAACAAGGACTCAAAAAAAGATTCTCATATCTGCTATAAAGAAGAAGAATTTAACATCTGCATTTTAATGAAGTAGCTGTAGAATCTTTTGCTTTATTAAATATCAGCTACCTGGTCACATATTGGGTACATCCAACTATTTTTGCTCTAATCTGTACAGGTCGATTGAAAAATATTGGCCTGCCTTGATATTTTTAGTATTTTACACAAAAGTTTTCCACCATTGGTATTGATTTTAGATTTTTTACTTGTCTAGGGAATGGGAAGATTAATGAATAAACTCAGTTCTTTCATATTACAGTTGAGTCTAATTAGATGATGGGATTAACTAATGTTAAGCAGTCACTGAGCACTGTGGTGATGTGTCTTTGACAAGAGTATTAAAAAACCCTAAAAAAACCCCCAACAACCAAAACAGTTTTCCTGCATGTTCAGGGAGAGAAGGGATAGTGTGTAGCAATGTGTATTGCTGAGGACAAGAAAACGGTAGTGATGTGGGAAGAATGGCAGGGATGTGATAAATGGGAGAGGAATGTGACTGAAGGAAGAAGCAGTTGGAAGTGTATCACTGTAAAACAACTGATTTTTCCTTCAAGGAATTAAGGATAAGAGACCAGAAGATTTTAGAATCTCAGTAACAATCATGAAAACTGTCCAGTCAAGAGAATTATTATGCTTTTTGTGATAATGATAATCTTTAGTTCAAAATACTTTTCCATATCCTTAATATTGTGAAACTCTCTAATTCATAAACGTAGGTAAATGTGTTTCCTAGAAGCCAAAGCAGACAATAGTATCAGAAACGGCTCATACTAAGTAATTTCATTGGTGAGGCAGATTTTTTCAGTTTCAGGATGTTTCCTTCTCTAAAAAAGGTAAAAAAAAAAAGGTAAGTTTCTGTGCAGTACTCTGCTCCTAGCCCACAGTTGATCCTTTTTTTCCTTTTGTTTTTCTAGTTTTAATAGATGCCACAATGGATTCCTTCTGCACTCAACCTGACTGTTTACTTTTTATTACCTCTTTTGCTTCACAGACAGGGTTGTAAAAGACTGGAGCAGACTGCCCAAGGCAGAGGTGGAGTCACACCTGTAAGTGTTCAAAAAATGTGTGGCTATGAGGACATGGTTTAATGGTGAACGTGGTGGTAGTGCTGAGTTGACGGTTGAACTTCATGATCTTAAGGGTCTTTTCCAACCTTAACGATTCCATGACTCTATGATTTGATGCCTGATCCAAATTCTGCTCTGGGCAGTCTCAAGGACCTTTGTTCTCCTGTATGCATGAGGTAGTTTGCTGGGCAGTGTGTTGGGAATGTGTGCTGTGCTCCTGATGCATAGAGTGGCACAGCCACTCTTGGGCTCAGCAGATGGGGTGCACCAGCATTGATACCAGAAGAGCTGCTACTCCTGGGTCCTGTTCTTCCTCTCCTGTTCCTTCACCTTCCCTCCATTGCCCTGACCTCAGCAAATCCACCTATGGCATTGAGTCCAGGTAGAGCAGTTGATAAAGATTGTTTTTCTATTATTCCAGTTAAAAATCAATTATATCTACTTTGGAGAACTTTTAAAAACACCTTCAGATTGTCTTGACCCAATAACCCCAATGTTATCAGGTCTAGTCCAGGACAGTGTCAGGCAGATGAAAGCCGAATCAGTGCCTTGCAGTATTCCCAAGAGTCTGTATCAGCCGTGTTGTAAAGTAAAAGGACTTGTGGTAGTTAATGGCAAAATGTTGAGCTGAATAGATGTCACAGCAGCGATATCTGTCAGGAATCTCTTCTCTGGCCATTACAACTCACTTCACGGAGGAACAATAACAGCAAATTCTTTAGAGTTTTGCAGAGGAGTTGGTGAGGCTCAGAATTTAACAGCATCTTATGTCAAAGAGGTATTTTTTAAAGGATTTTTGTGTTTTGGGTAGGGAAACCTGCGAGAATGACTGTACAGCCTGTGTTTGAATAACGTGTCATTATGATCGCTCAGCCCCTACTGTTAAATCTCAGTTGATATTGCTGTTTATACACAGGGAGCTTTGGTTTGGCATGCAGAGCTTCACTTCCATGGTAGGGCTTCAGCTCACTGCTGGGAAACTGGCTGGAACAGATATCCAGAATAGAAAGCACCAATATTTTCATGTTGAAATTCTCCTTTGAAACAGCAGGGAAGATAATTAATGCCAATCAAGAGCTTTGTGGAAAAAAATTATTGTCTCAAAATTTGGGGTAAGTTTACAGGTGATTACAAGCGTAGATGATAAAAGTAATGGAAATGACACAAGGTGTTTAGACTGTTCTAAAGCATGTGACTGAACAATGCATGACATCCCTTTAGGAGATCTGTTCCCAGTGCTGTAAACTGTCTGTATTAATCCTTTTGAATAAAGCATGATGGCATTGCTAATAAATATGCAGATGACAAAAGTTAGTCTCCTTTCAGAGAAGTTTATGCAGCCAGTTCCTATGGCTAGATCTAGGTGATATTATATCTGTATACCTTAGAGGCTGAATTTCTTTGGGGACCTGAGGCTGCATCTCCAGACTGAACAGGAGAAAAATTGCAAGACTGAACTATGCCATGCAGTAAAAAGGAAGGAACTATTCCTTTGCATTTAGCCTGAACATAACAAGTCACAAGTTGTGTTAAGACACTGGTAATATGAAAGAAACTTAATGGTACCTGGTTCTCTATTTCAGATGAAAAAAAAAACCAAATCAGCAAACCTTTCTGTCTAGAAAATGAAATCCATTTTAGTGGTGGGGAAAATTAAATACTGCATTTAGTTTTAATTTTTTTCCTAGGGATAGATTCTCCAGAAATGCTGCTGTTACTTCAGAACATCCATCAGAAAAGATGCAGGGTAGCTTACCCTGAGTGGAAAAATGAGTTAGATGGTGTAGCAAAGTCTCTCCTAATCCCACAGTTCTGTGATGCCACAGATTCTCCAACATGACGTGTTCCTGATGGCTTTTTTTAACGGCTAATGCACTTAATTTGATAAGCTAAAATGTTTCAGATTAGATGATTTTCAATGTAGTGTTCAATAATTCAAACCTTCAAGGAAGCATTTCAAACACATTTATGATGTGCAGAAAATGCCCCAAACTTTTCTTGCCAATTCTGTATTGACTGGCTTTCATTGGATATCTTGTGCTATCAGCAGGATTTTCTAATGACAAAACCAAATTTTTGTCCCAGAGATGCATGTCAGCAGTGGACAAATCATAACAGTATGAAGAGATTTGACACAAACTTCTAAATGAAATGAAAAATGGATACTTTCTAGCTTTGAATTCTTATTACCTGCAGATCTGACTTCTCTGTATTTTTTGTAATTAAAAATTTAAACCATAATACTAAATTCCTAAAAAAATCACTAATGAAGTCTATAAAGCTGAACTACCATTTCCCATGAGATGTTGAGGCAGCCTTTAGTTTGTGGGGTTTTTGTTTTTTAATTTCACAGTTTTGTGTCCTTTCCAGGGAATTTACCGCTTTTAAGCTAGGGAGTTGGGTTTTTTTGTTTGTTTATGTCTCTCTGTGTGAGATGGGGGTTAATACCACAGCTGAACTCTGGATTTCCAAACATGACCAAGTAGTTAGCATTGAAAATAGCCCAGTGTGAGTGGATAGTCTTTTTGTATGGTACTTCCAACACCTTACAAACCAGATTCAATTGTTTCCAACTATGAGCAAATGCCCTGCGGTGAAATGTGGAGTCTTAATTAACAGGGTTTATCTGACTGTCCTGATGATCCTAGTCTGCAACCAATGAAACCACCATAGACTTCATATGGTCTTTGTTTCCAGCCACTTGACTGTTTCGGCTCTTGAAGTGCCATGGCTTAGGCACTCTGGATGTTTGTACATACCTAGTGTAGCTCAATTAAAGCACCTGGATGCTAAAACAGAGTTGCCAACAGAATCACCAAGGAAAAATAAATTTAAGCTGATTATTTTGATACATATTGTGATGCTTCTAGCTTGTGACAGCCATGTTTTGTTTGCCATTGCTGTCACAACACAATGCCTCTGAAGTCTTTTTTGCAGCTGAGCTGGAAGATATAAGACATAGAAATGATTTTCTATCTCACCTGCTACTTCCAAATTACTATACATATTCTATATTTCAAATTTTAGGTTTTTCTCTCTCATGCTTCTGGCGTTAAGTGTGGGCAGCAATTCTAAGGGGTTGATTCTGCCCCTCTGCCCCCTTAGGTGAGACCCCACCTGCAGAGCTGTCTCCAGCTCTGGGCAACCAGCTGGAAGGACATGGAGCTGCTGGAGCGAGTCCAGACAAAGCACCAAGGTGATCAGAGATGTGGAGCAGCTCTGCTGTGAGGAAAGGCTGGGAGAATTGGGATTGTTCAACCTGGAGAAGAGATGCTTTGGGGTGACCTAATTGTGGCCTTCCAGGACCTGAAGGGACTGACAAGAAAGGGGGAGAGAGATTGTTCACAAGGGGCCAGAGTGACAGAACAAGGGGGAATTGCTTTCCACTGACAGAAGGCAGGGTTAGATGGGACACTGGGAAGAAATTCTTCCCTCTGAGGGTGTTGGGGCCCTGGGACAGGTTTCCGTGAGAAGCTGTGGCTGCTGCATCCCTGGAAGTTTTCAAGGCGAGGTTGGACAGGGCTTGGAGCAACCTTGTCTAGTGCAATGTGTCCCTGCTCATGGCAGGGGAGTTGGAATTAGAGGATCCTTAAAAGATTCCTTCCGATTCAAACCATTCTGTTATTCTAAGAATGTAGTTTTATGAAATTGTTTTGGCTTCTAAATAAGATTTGCTTCAGTCTGATTCATGTCTTCTCTAGCAAGTCTTCCATAGCAGCTTTGCTGTTCAAAATGCCTCCTAGTATTTTCTTTATCCTTGCAACATCTAGCCCAGGGACAACAATCTTCAAGGTAAGATATGAAGGGAACTGATGGAGGCTCTTATATAAACACCATTTTTCTGCTGCTCAGGTGAAGTGGCAGTGAGGAACTGCCTTCCTTGTCTACACATAGATTGTGTCCTTTGCTCTTGTTTTGTTGGGAACCTCCTGGCAGCAAGTTGGGACTGATGCTTTGAATGCCTCATCTTTTTGCCTGCATAATATATTTCTCTTGCCATGAGCAAATGCCAGTTGATAAATGTGTGAGAAAAAACACGTATTTCTTCAGCTGTATTTCATACAGTAGTAATTGTGTTTCACTCTTAAAAATATATCATCATTTTTTTCCTCTTTGTTTTTATATGATCAAGAAATGAAGTGCTCCCTTAGAGGAATGAAAGGACTGCCAGCATCCCTGAAATTCAAACCTCAGTTGTATCAAAACACTCCCTCAACTATGAAGGCATTCAGAATTCAAAGGATACCTTGTCAGTTTTTGCTCTTTCAATCTCCAGGGAGCACATAGTACAGGTAAAGATGGAGTCAGGCAAGCCAGAAGGAGAGACAAAAAGAAACATCCTAGTTCAGTCCAGGCAGTCGGGTCAATCCTCCCTACGAAGAGCATGAGTCCTCAGAAAGGAAGGGGCTATGAGGAGGGAAGAAGAACAAAAGTTGAATGAAGAGGTTTCAGGAGGGAGGAGAGGAGGAAATTCACTTTGCAAGAAAGGAGGAGCAGTGCAGAGCATCCTAGGGAACAAACTGCATACTGGGAGTACAAGACACTATTACATGGGGAACAGAAAGTGTAATAACCCAGTAACAGACTTGGTAGTGTATGAAAGCAGTAGGGAATGAGAAGAAAAGAATGCTTCTGTTCATTTAGGAAATGGGACGCAGAGAAAAAGAAGAGCACAGCAAAGACCAAAACAAATGAACAAGCAGAGGGAGATCTCAAGTCGCCCGCAGCTTTTGTGTTGTTGAATTCAAGTACAAGTGGAGTGATTACTGTGTGTTCTTAAACAGATGTGTGCTGTGGAGGGAGGAAAGCCAGTCTCAGCAATTCTATTACATTAATGCTGTTGTCTGCTCTTCACTGACATTTTTATGAGGGTGCATCAGCTGCTCCTCTCGACTGAAGAGCCAATTCTCAAGGCTCTTTTCTACATCCTAGGCCTGTATTTTGATCCCCATACGCTCACCTTCCTACAGATAAACTAAGTGAACAAATAGCAGACAGCAGTACTTTCTACTTGAAGACATTATTAATTGAATGGAGAATGTTCGGGGCAATAAAACTCTGCAAATCCAGAATAAATTTAGTGAATAGCTTGGATGAAAAACAAGTGACAGGATGAAGCTTAAGGCTGGGGATTTCTTTAAAAAGGTAATCTGCATTTTGGGATTGACTTAATATAAGAAAAGAGACAAAACAAACACAAAAAACTGAAGAATCTAAAGGTAGAGTATTTGTGTTTAACTTAATATTATTTGTCCAGCTGAGCAAAATTTCTTTTAGGACTAGTTATCTAAAAATAAACACACAAATCCTATGTTCTTGTAACACTCTTCTCAGGCTGTTCTCAAGCTTCTCCAGATAGAATCCTCCATTTTGGATGTGAGGCATCCTTTTTTTGATCTTTCGTTTAATATTTGTCTGTATTATAAAACATACTGTTTCCTTGTCCTCAGCTAACCAGGCCATCCAGGCCACTCTCATATCCACTGGTACTTGCTGTTCCACCACTGTGTGTGTCGACCTCAAACTTTGTCACTATTCACTCTGTTTTTCACCCCTCAATTCACTGATGATAACACACAGACAACATCCAAGCTATGTGACATCTCAGAGTGATTCCTCCTGATGACAGTGGCCTGATGGTCATCAAAACAATATGTTTAATGTGGGTGATAATAATTTATTTTCTAATGAGTCCCAGCTGCTCACTCAGAAGGAAGCTGCCTGAACTGTCTGTTTGGGCTGGGACTCTGCATTGTGTTGTACTAGAGATCTATAAAATGCTGTATGAACATTCTTTATCTATATTCTTCATTGGTCACTTCACAAGAAAAATAAACTGTGTATATCTAAAGATTGGAAGGGGCCTTCTTCTTGTTTCTTGTTTCCATGCAAATCCATAAACTTCCCAAATAACTGCTGAATACTCCTAACCATTTCTTCTCTCAACACTCACACCATGGTGAAAAATATCAAATGTGAAGCTTCTTCTCCCCTTTTCTCTTTTTTTCCTCCCCCACTTTGTACACACTGTGTGGATCATTAATTTGTTGCTGCAATGAAGAGCATGGAAATAGCATGAAAACTGTTTACAGGCTTTGTTGCCATTTCCTGGCAGGTTCTGAATTAGAATGATAATGAATGATACTCTAGATTAATGACGTAGGAGGAAACTTTGTTGCTCCTGAAGCCAAGGGAAGTTGTTCCATTGACCTTTCAGTACCAGGATTTTACTCTAAGAGTTAATTTGAAACTGAATATGGATGTAGAGACTTGGGAAATGGCTTTTAGGATTATTTCTATTGAAATCCTGTGTGCCTAGAATCTCTGCTCAGTGCTAATATCAAGGAGAAATGATTGGCGTCAGCAGTGTTTTCCAGTGCATTGTTTCTAGTTTTTCAGTGCTTTATGTTCTAGGATCTGTGTTGTGTCCTATCATTTCTTTAAAAACTATATAAATATATATCCCATAGAAGTGTTCTTCACATGTATGCCTACCCAAGTTACCAAGTGCTGAAGTTCTTCAGCTCTCAGTTTGCCACCAAAGGTATTTTTCTGCTTGGTGAGTTGAGTTCTTGAAAGTAGGAGTTCCTGATGTGCCACTTAAAATACATTTAAACTTGTACAAAGATGATTATATAAGAGATACTACTGGAGATGAAAAGACATTCTTTCTGAAGTAATTTTGAGCCAGTATTTGATGGAGAGCTTGCTTCAATAGCTCTCTTTTTGTGTTTTAAATTTCAAAAGGAGATTGTGTCATTTCTTTAGCAGGTATTGCAAGAAACTAAATACTTTGTTTAAATATTTTGTGTAGTTAAGCAAATAAATTTTGAACAGATGGCTTCCATTAACAAACTGATTAGAATATCAAACATGCATCCTATTTCCAGGAGTTCCAAAATTATGCATAACCTAAATTTTGAAGTTGTGAGTTTTGGTTTATTTTCTTTTCTTTAAATAACTATGGTGAACCTGGAAGATTTGGTGCTTAGCCGGTAAACTGACCTTAAAACGTTATCAATATTTGTGCTAATGCTAAAAACATTAGAATATTCCCTTCTCTTTTTCCTGTCTTACCTTTGGTAATTTCTGTTTTATTGCATCTGTGCGCATCACAGTTGTGGTACTCCAAGACATCCCCAGTCATATTTTAGTCTGGGAAGACAAAAATGAAGTCTTGGCCATTGTCTGAGACTTTACATTTGAGGTGGCTTAGTTCTAGCATGGGCAGGTTGAAGAAATTTGGAAATAAAAGAGTGGGGGGAGGATGCTCAATGCATGAAGTATAAGGAAAATGTACTGACAACATTAACAAATAAATCAAACACAGATGTAGGAGTTTCTAAATATGCTCATTAAATATTTACAATTTGCACTCTCAATACAGTAAAATATGTTGACATATCGATTTATCTTTTTGAACAAACTATCATACCTGGCATGGTATAAAATTTATAACAAAGAATAAACTAGTCCGGAAAAGCCAATTACACTTCTTGAAGTAGTAAAAATGACACTTACTGAAAAAAAAATGCATTTTTAGAGGATCTTTTTGTTGATCTTCATACCTTGACCATTATGTTTATATAGTATGATGACAATTGCACGTTTTAAGGTACAGAACGCTTCCTGAAGCTGACTTTTGGAAAAGTTCTTCATTAGTATTTTCTGCTGTTACTCCAGTGGGACAAAGGATAATTATGATGTGCATTAGCCAGGAAAGCAGTAAGGCTTGGGTTGTTTTCCTTTGTATACAGAAATGAACTGCAGGAGGCTACAGTGGCCTTGGTTTTTTATTCATTTCTGGAATTAGAAAATTATATTTCTTGGTTTTGCAACACAAAAAGACAAATGTTCAGATGATTAAATGCACCTTAAGGGTGCATTATTTATTTGTTTGTTTGTTTGTTTGTTTGTTAGACTGTGTTTTTCATCTTTTAAAATCAATCTTCTTTGAAGTTCACACTAACCTGATCTCTTCTTCAGACAGGATCACTCTGTCTGCTGTGGGATTTCCTTTCCAAGCATGATGCAAAGGCAAAAACAGTCAATGTGGAAAAAATGTGGTCACTAATATTTGAACTTTCAGTCTTATGTGATGGGAATGATAAAAAAAGATGGAATTACACCTCTGAAGGAAGGTCTTGTGTCTTGCGACTCCTCCCTTACCTGAGGTTGGAAGGGGGCTTTGGTTTTATTGCAGGGATTTTGGTATATGGGAAGTGCGTTTCTTTCAGCAGGATGATGATTCTAATCAGATTGGTTCTATATTAACAGTCTCTAAATTGTATTTCTTGTATTTAGTGAGCTGGGTCCACAAAGTTTATGTGAACTGACAGGACACATAAGGAGATAGCAGAGCACTTTGCCCTTTATAAGTCTATGACGTTATATTTGTTACAGGCTTTATAAACCACTGAGTTCAGGAATGAGGCAAATCTGATATTCACTCCATTTTCATGTGCTATTTGTCTCTTTCTGCCATAGTGTCACATTTATATTGATTTCAGTATCGACTGACTAAAAACCAGGACAATCTGAGTTGCAGGCGATGTGATGATAATAGAGTGACATATTCTTTAAGAACAAAAGTATTCTCAGGGAAATGTATGCTTTGAAATAGAGTGTATTTTTGGACACTGACCTGTGCATATATGTATTAACGACCTGGTGATGGTCACAGACTGTGAGAAAAAGCAGATAATTAAAATTACTGCCTCTGCAGGGAAAAGCCACACGCCCAGCTGAAAATAGTTTAATCCGTAAGCAGGGGCTCATCTGAGTATTTTGAAGTGAAAAAGCTGGAAGAGGCCTGCAATAGAACAAGGAGAGAGAGTAAAGCTACTGGAACTCTCAGAAAGCAAGAAGAGGGATGAATATCCTGGAGTGATGGTTGTGTGCTTGGTTGTTTTCCCCCTTTCCATTCTGATTTGCTGTAGATAGGGCCTTTCAGCTTCAGTTAGGGACATCCAGCTCTTGCTATTGCAAATGACTGGGTAGAAAAAACTGAAGTACCTGGGATTTTTGAAACTGAGAGTCTTATTTGTTGAGCTGTGAGTGGTAAGAGCTTAAAACAAAAGCAAGACAGGTGCACTGAAGCGCAGGAAAGTTGGAAAAACAATAAGGACTACAGTGGGTGCTTTTTAAACCTTCTGTAACAGAAAATTGGCTGCAGAGAAGGTGTAAATAGGCATGATCATTGTTAATAAAAAGGATAAATGTCTGTGAATGAGATTTTGAAGGGGAGGATGAGAATGGCAGCATTTTGTAAAATTCACTAGAGATGTGCAAATTAAGTGCTGAGAACAGTTCTCAAGCAGAGGGGGGTGAAATTTTAGGGCAGTGAGGTGAAATTTTAGGTGAAATTTTTGTCAGTTTATGGAAATGCTCTAGCTGGATATGTTACCCAGCTATACACCAAAGCCTAGGTTTTAAATATTAAGAGTATTTTTTAAATAAATAATTATATAATCAAATTATTTAAATATAAAAGTATAAAGAAAATATTGAAAATATTAAAAATTAGTTCATGAAGCTGTATAACAAAATGCAGCTCCTTTCAGAGCAATGTTAAGAGCACATTGTGGGTGGGATTCACCAGAATGAGCTGTATAGTTTGGCCTTTATGCTGCATTTTACTAGTCTGAGGTGTAGCAGCAAAGACGCGATTGCAGAAGTTGCAGGAATAATGTTCTGAATCACTAACTATCCCTGTGTCACGGCTGGATATGTAAGCAAAGAACAGAGTGAGCATGTTCCAAAGGTGTTACTGAGGGGTCAGTTCATTTTTTAATAGACAAGCAGGCTTGAGAGGAGGGAGCCAAGCAGAAATGTCTCTGGGTGTCAGATTCTTCACATGTCCCAGAGAGAGGAGAAGGATGGAGGGCATTCTTGATTAATAGAGTGGGCAATACTCCCCCTAGGTTCTTAAAGTATCTCAGTTCCTTAACTCTGAAGCACCGAGTGGATGGGGAGAGCAGGAGTGTGGGCAGTGAGTGTGGATGTGTTTTGTGGGATGGGCTGAACAAAGAGATAATCACTGCCTGCTGCTAAATGGTTGTGAGGAAGCTGTGAGTTCTCACATATGGGTTGTCACAGGCGAGTCATATTAAAAATCTTTGGCTTCAGCAAGATACAAAACACAAAGACTCATTAGCTGTCTGCCTGATTCTAGAGCATACTTGGCTGACTCGTTCAGCCCCACTAATACAGACTTTACCTGTCCTATCACACACCTGGGCAGGATATTTTGCTTCCCTGAGTGCTGTCATATGTTGGTCCAAAGCCCTGCTCTGGAGAGACAGGCTGTGTCACCTCTGAGAGGAATATCTTCAGTCAGTGACAGCTCTTACTCATGTTTCTCTAATGCAGTTATAACCATGTAACTTCAGTTTGTGCAGGCTGGGACTTGGCTGCTTTGTTTTTGCACAGAAATTATTGCTTGCAAGAAAAATATTAATTTATCAAGCACTGATCAGCATGCAAAAAAAATGACAGAAGCTCACCTCCCCTTGGTTTAAGACTTAGACTTAACAAACGTAAAGGCACTGAGATTCCATGGCCTTTTAACTGTGAGTAATTCTAGTAGGTACAGCAAATGAAAAGTTATAATGTTTAGATGAGTGAAAATGAGTATTTTCTTCACTAATTTGTGAACTGCATTCATAAAATCTGTACCCAGTGGCATGTTACTGCTTGGGCTCACTTTCATTCATTAAAAACATTCCTATTGTGATTTTAATGGGGATTTTGCCAATTTTTTAAAACAAAATAAGAACTCAAGTCGGGAGTCTATATTGCATCCTTACAGGAATTGATCACCCCAGCAGCACCATCCCTATCTAATCCCAGAAAACAGAGAAAGTAGCATAAATAAGTAATTCAGAGATGCAGAATTATTACACCTTCTGAAGAGATTAATCATGCTTCAGTATGGGGGGACTATGTGTCAGCTCTGCTAGTGATGAGAAGGGGTCAGAATGGGGAACCCTTGGCTTTGAAACTGTGCCAAGACAAACCTAAAATTCACAGATATACACAACAGTATATATAAACAGTAAGAAAATGGTAACCCAGGGGCCTGTCAGGGAAAGGAGAAGCTGCATTGATTAGGTCACTATTCCCCAAATTCTTTGTCCTAAGGAATATTTTGTTCTGTCTGTGAGAATGAGGAGATGGTGCAGGGCGAAGTGTGTTTTTTGAGGGTTCTTTGTCATTGTTTGTTTTTCTTGAGCAGTAACTTAATATCCTTGAAAGTCATCATAAGCCTGGCTGATTTACAAGTACATTTTCGAGAAGGCTGTAAGTTCTGGTGGTTTTATTGGAGCATCCAAGCCAGGTCTAGGGGAGTTACAAGCAAAGGACTCTAACAAGGCACACTTTTTCCTTACTGGCTTTTGCAGGAGAATGAATTAGTTTAGTGACATTTTCCATTGTTATTTCATCTTTGTGACAGGAATGGATTGAATATTCCTTCTTCAGTAGGTTTTCTTGGAGTGTATTTTCATTTCTCATCGTCCATTCCCTTGTTTCCCCTATAGCTGGTGAGGTTTAATGGAGAAGCTGAAAGGGTGAGTCTTTCAAATGTAGAATATTGAAAAGGTCAAAACAATCCTCTACAGCCCTGTGGTTCAGGCACACTGTGGGGATTAACATTCAGATACCTTCCACCACAGCAAAAATTGAAACAAGGGATGAAAACAACGCCTTCTCATGACAAGTATTGCAATTGGGAAGGAGAAGGAAATAAACACTTGGCCTGCTCCTGCAACTGCTTTCACATTTTAATAGTTTTGTACTTGTCTTATAAAATAAGGTCTCATTTACTGTTAGTTACTAACTTTTATTTTGCTACTTAATATCTGAATTTTACTTTCAGAGCCTGTAATCAAAAATCAAACTGTAAATTAGGCTAATTGAGTTGGGTTTTGTGGATCTTTTTTTATTCAAATTGCTGACTAAGCCAGAACAATTAACCAAAAATTTACATTCCTAACCATTACCCAACCATCGTTCTTCTCTTCCTCTTCACTTAAAAAAAAACCCATGAAAAATTGTTTTGATGGTGTGTCTCCTGATGTTTTAGCCTTCAAAAATTCCTGATTGAAACTATTTTTTGAGTCAAGATGCTTGTGCCTTTTGATTCATGGAATCCTAGGCTGGTTTGGATTGGAAGGGACCTTAAAAATCATCCTGTTCCAACCCCCTGTCATTGGCAGGGACACCTTCCACTATCCCAGATTGCTCCAAGCCCCAACCTGGCCTTGAGCCTTGAAAACTTCCAGGGATGGGGCAGCCACAGCGTCTCTCAGGAACCTGTCTCAGGGCCTCAACACCTTCATAGGGAACAATTTCTTCCCAATATTTAATGTAAACCTACTCTCTGTCACTGTGAGGCCATTCTGCCTTGTCCTGCCAATTCAGACCCTTGGAAATAATCTCTCTCCACCTTTCTTGTCAGTCCCTTCAGGTCCTAGAAGGCCACAACTAGGTCATCCCAAAGCATCTCTTCTCCAGGTTAAACAATCCCAATTCTCCCAGCCTTTCCTCACAGCAGAGCTGCTCCACATCTCTGATCATCTTGGTGCCTCATCTGGACTCGCTCCAGCAGCTCCATGTCCTTCCTGTGCTGGTTGCCCAGAGCTGGAGGCCGCTCTGCAGGTGGGGTCTCACCTGAGGGGGCAGAGGGGCAGAATCCCCCCCTCCCCTGCTGCCCATGCTGAGAGATCAGCCCAGGGCACGGGGGGGTTTCTGGGCTGGGCCATTTTCTGCCTCTCTCCCACCAACACCATGGTGGATTGTGCAGGAGGATGGGAAGTCCAGTGTGTGCCTCAAGGAGATCTTATTTTGGGTGAGAATAGCCAATGAATCTGGTTGTATGATGTTAATAAATATAGAACACTTCTATAGTGGCTATGTGTGCATATCCTCACTGAGCACCTTGTGACATTGATCTCAGCCACAGGAATTCTGGGAATCTGAGCCTGACTTCCCTCTGATCATCACACCAACAAAGAATGAGCTTTAATAAACCTGAACAAGTGCAGCTGTACTGGAATCAGAACTCACTTCAATGTATAAAATGCAACAATCCAACTCCTCACACCATCTTTCCTGTTTGAAATACTGTTATCAGGCATGGAGGCCAAGATCTTAGGCTAAAAAAATTAATCTGACACTTTTGTGGACATTTTATGGACATTTGACAGAGGTGTTCCATGCACTAGGAGAATGATGCCTGTATGTATATCTAACAAAGTAAGTAATTAGGGAAGGTGATGATGTATTGGGAAGTGTGAGACTTGGCATGATGTAAATGGTATGGAATAAGGGGTGGATATTGTCCTGGTTTTGGTTGGGGTAGAGTTAATTTCTTCACAGTAGCTGGTACAGTGCAGAGTTTTGGATTCAGTACTAATGTTCCTAACACACTGATGTTTCGGTTGTTGCTAAGTTGTGTTTATCCTTAGTCAAGAACTTTTTTGTGTCTCATGATCTGCTAGTGAGGAGGTACAGAAAAAAAAAGCTGGGAGGAGGCATAGCTGGATCAGCTGGATCATAGCTCAACTGCCTAAAGGGATATTCCACACCACAGAAAGTCATGCCAAGCATGTAAACTGGGAAGTTATTAGGAAGGAGGGCCCAAGTCCAGTGTTGGGGTCTGACATTGGTCAATGGGTGGTAAGCAATTGCATTGCGCATAATGTTTGGGGTTTTTCCTTTTTATTATCATTATATTACTATTATTATTAAATTTTATTTTGTTTCAGTTATTAAACTGCTTTTATCTCAATTTACAAGTTTTACTTTTGGTTCTCCTCCACTTTCCACTGAGGGTTGTGGGGTGCCTGCATGTAGTTTATTTGCCAGCTGGGGTTAAACCACAACAACCCCCAAATCTTTCTGCCCAGGGCTGCTCTCAGTCTGTTGATTCCCAGTCTCAATTGATCTCCAGGATTGCTCCAACGCAGGTGCAGCACCAGCACCTGGCCTTGTTAAGCCTCCTAAGATTCCTATGGGCCACTGCTTGAGTTTTTCCAGTTCTCTCTGGATGGTCCCATCCTTCAGGTGCATCACCTGCATCCCCAGGTTGGTGTCATCTGCAAACATGCTGAGACTGCTCTCAATCCCTTTGTCCATGTCATTAATGAAGACATTAAATAACACCAGTCCCAGTACAGACCCCTGAGGGACACCACTGGTCACTGATGTCCATCAAGACTCTGAGCTGTTGACCACGACCCTCTGGATGCAACTGTCCAGCCACTTCCTTATCCATCTAACAGTCTACTCATCAGATCCATCTCTTTTCAATTTGGAGAGAAGGATGTTGTGGGGGCCTGTTTTTGCAGGCTTTACAGAAGTGACATCTTTTTGTNCTTGTCCTGCCAATTCAGACCCTTGGAAATAATCTCTCTCCACCTTTCTTGTCAGTCCCTTCAGGTCCTAGAAGGCCACAACTAGGTCATCCCAAAGCATCTCTTCTCCAGGTTAAACAATCCCAATTCTCCCAGCCTTTCCTCACAGCAGAGCTGCTCCACATCTCTGATCATCTTGGTGCCTCATCTGGACTCGCTCCAGCAGCTCCATGTCCTTCCTGTGCTGGTTGCCCAGAGCTGGAGGCCGCTCTGCAGGTGGGGTCTCACCTGAGGGGGCAGAGGGGCAGAATCCCCCCCTCCCCTGCTGCCCATGCTGAGAGATCAGCCCAGGGCACGGGGGGGTTTCTGGGCTGGGCCATTTTCTGCCTCTCTCCCACCAACACCATGGTGGATTGTGCAGGAGGATGGGAAGTCCAGTGTGTGCCTCAAGGAGATCTTATTTTGGGTGAGAATAGCCAATGAATCTGGTTGTATGATGTTAATAAATATAGAACACTTCTATAGTGGCTATGTGTGCATATCCTCACTGAGCACCTTGTGACATTGATCTCAGCCACAGGAATTCTGGGAATCTGAGCCTGACTTCCCTCTGATCATCACACCAACAAAGAATGAGCTTTAATAAACCTGAACAAGTGCAGCTGTACTGGAATCAGAACTCACTTCAATGTATAAAATGCAACAATCCAACTCCTCACACCATCTTTCCTGTTTGAAATACTGTTATCAGGCATGGAGGCCAAGATCTTAGGCTAAAAAAATTAATCTGACACTTTTGTGGACATTTTATGGACATTTGACAGAGGTGTTCCATGCACTAGGAGAATGATGCCTGTATGTATATCTAACAAAGTAAGTAATTAGGGAAGGTGATGATGTATTGGGAAGTGTGAGACTTGGCATGATGTAAATGGTATGGAATAAGGGGTGGATATTGTCCTGGTTTTGGTTGGGGTAGAGTTAATTTCTTCACAGTAGCTGGTACAGTGCAGAGTTTTGGATTCAGTACTAATGTTCCTAACACACTGATGTTTCGGTTGTTGCTAAGTTGTGTTTATCCTTAGTCAAGAACTTTTTTGTGTCTCATGATCTGCTAGTGAGGAGGTACAGAAAAAAAAAGCTGGGAGGAGGCATAGCTGGATCAGCTGGATCATAGCTCAACTGCCTAAAGGGATATTCCACACCACAGAAAGTCATGCCAAGCATGTAAACTGGGAAGTTATTAGGAAGGAGGGCCCAAGTCCAGTGTTGGGGGCTGACGTTGGTNTGACATTGGTCAATGGGTGGTAAGCAATTGCATTGCGCATAATGTTTGGGGTTTTTCCTTTTTATTATCATTATATTACTATTATTATTAAATTTTATTTTGTTTCAGTTATTAAACTGCTTTTATCTCAATTTACAAGTTTTACTTTTGGTTCTCCTCCACTTTCCACTGAGGGTTGTGGGGTGCCTGCATGTAGTTTATTTGCCAGCTGGGGTTAAACCACAACAACCCCCAAATCTTTCTGCCCAGGGCTGCTCTCAGTCTGTTGATTCCCAGTCTCAATTGATCTCCAGGATTGCTCCAACGCAGGTGCAGCACCAGCACCTGGCCTTGTTAAGCCTCCTAAGATTCCTATGGGCCACTGCTTGAGTTTTTCCAGTTCTCTCTGGATGGTCCCATCCTTCAGGTGCATCACCTGCATCCCCAGGTTGGTGTCATCTGCAAACATGCTGAGACTGCTCTCAATCCCTTTGTCCATGTCATTAATGAAGACATTAAATAACACCAGTCCCAGTACAGACCCCTNACCGCCAGCCCCAGTACAGCCCCCTGAGGGACCCCACTGGTCACTGATGTCCATCAAGACTCTGAGCTGTTGACCACGACCCTCTGGATGCAACTGTCCAGCCACTTCCTTATCCATCTAACAGTCTACTCATCAGATCCATCTCTTTTCAATTTGGAGAGAAGGATGTTGTGGGGGCCTGTTTTTGCAGGCTTTACAGAAGTGACATCTTTTTGTCATTTACGTATCATTATGTCATTTACATAAATGACATCTGCAGCCCTTCCCTGATGGAGTCACTCCATCACAGAATGCCAATGGACTGGTCAGGCAGGACTCACCCCTAGTGAACCCATGCTGGCTATCTTGAATCACCTCCCTGTCCTTCATGTGCTGCAGCAGAGCTTCTGCGAGGGTCTGTTCCATGATCTTCCCAGAGAAGAAGGTGAGGCTGTCAGGTCAGTAGTTCCCAGGGTCCTTCTTTCTACCTTTTTTAAAGATGGGTGCAATGTTTCCCTTTTTTCCAGCTTCTGGGAAAATCCCAGCTGAAGGGGGAGAAGGCTGACTTTCACCTTGGTGAATATAAGTAGAGATTGTTTTCACACAACTGGTCAGTCAGCAAAAGAGAAATAACTTTAATTAGGAAAATGGACAATTTGAATGGGTTTTTGCTTCTGTCTGCATAACAAAATACTTACTGGCATGGCTCACAGGGATAGCAGCATTAGGAATGTCTGCAAAGGTAGCTAAAAGATCTTATCTTGATCTGAGGCTCCTAACAAAGCCTCTTATCCATGCAGCATCTTTTCAGTTAGCAGAGTGTTGAGTGTTTTAAGCTCACCACAGTTTAAATTACATCAGATATTCAGTGTGCATCTTTTATTTGGCTGTCTTGATCTATGATCTAGGTAGAGAACCCTGAGTTCCATTTCATAGCATAATAATGAGACCTGTCCTAAAATACTGCCATTAAATTACCTTTTAGATACTTACTGAAACTTGTCCAAATTGGGCATTACCCTTATAACGAAGCATGACATTGATGTAAATATTGTAATAGTGAAAATTTGATGATCTGAACGAGGGAATTGAATCCACCATTAGCAAGTTTGCAGATGATACCAAGCTGGGAGCAAGTGTCAATCTGTTAGAGGGTAGGAAGGCCCTACAGAGGGACCTTGACAGACTGGAGGGATGGGCTGATTCCAATAGGATGAAATTTAATAAGTTGAAATGCCAGGTTCTACACTTTGGTCACAATAACCCCATGCAGAGCTATAAGTTGGGGACAGAGTGGCTGGCGAGTAGTCAGACAGAAAGGGACTTGGAAGTACTGGTAGATAGGAAACTTAATATGAGCCAGCACAAGTGGCGCAGGTAGCCAAGAAGGCAAATGGCATCCTGGCCTGCATCAGGAATAGAGTGGCCAGCAGGACTAGGGAAGTTATCCTTCTCCTGTACTCAGCACTGGTTAGGCCACACCTTGAGTACTGTGTCCAGTTCTGGGCCCTTCAGTTTAGGAAAGATGTCTAGATGCTTGAACATGTCCAGAGAAGAGCGACAAGGATGGTGAAGGGGCTGGAGCACAAGTCCTATGGGGAGAGGCTGAGGGAGCTGGGGTTGTTTAGCCTGGAGAAGAGAAAGCTCAGGGGAGATCTTATTGCTCTCTACAACTACCTGAAAGGAGGCAAGGGTTGGTCTCTTCTCTCAGGCAACTGGTGACAGAACAAGAGGACACAGTCACAAGCTCCATCAGGGGAGGTTTAGGCTCAATATTAGGAAAAAATTCTCCACTGAAAGGGTGAATGGAATTTACCATTGGAATGGCTGCCTGAGGAGGTGGTGGAGTCACCATCTGTGGAGGTATTTAAGAGAAGACTTGATGAGGCACTTAGTGCCATGGTTTAGATGAAGGGTTAGTGTTAGGTTATAGGTTGGACTCGACGATCTAAAAGGTCTTTTCCAACCTTGTTAATTCTATGATTCTATTCTATGATTCTATAAATTTCTCAAGTAGCTGTAATTGCATTTTTTTCTTTCTGTATTGGAAATTTTCCGTTTTGTGCTATTAACTTGTTTCTATTATGAAAATTATGCAAATTGTCTTTTTAGTGAAGATCTTTCAATATTTTTGTGTCAAGGTTAAGATTTTTATAAGGATTTAATTGATTTTGATCAATTTGCCACTATAAAGAGGGGCATAACTAAGAGGAGCTGGTGAGTATGCCTGAGAGTACAGAAACTAAGAGGATGTTATGTGAAACTGTTTAATCTAAGACATCATTCACCTGTTCATCTTTGAAAACAATCCCAGGAAGGAGTATATGCGAATAATTTTAGAGGATATGTGTTAATTAGGAATAAAGACATCTGTTTGAGTTTGTGTCATTAATGAATGGCACACTATATTTATTCTGCTTCTGGAACATTTTGTTCTCTTAGAAAGAAATGTCCTCAGAAATGTAAATTGCAGATACTAGATCATCAGTTGCATTCCAGTAATACTTACCAGCACCACTTGTCATTGGCTTCACACTCTCACCTGGTTTAAATCTCTCCTCTGACTCCACTCCCAGGTGAAAACACAGGCATTTTTTGTTTTCATCTTTCCAAGCCTTTGGCATAGATAAGGAATTATGTAGTGCCCCATCCTGAGATAATTGCTGTGAGTTTTGCTGTGCCCGTTCTGTTTGTCTTAATCATCTGATCCTGCCCTACACTTTCACACCAACACTTCTACGTTTTCTTTATAAGTAGCAGCTTTGGGAGTGTGAACTTCTGTTCCACACCATCCTTGTTCTGTGTCATTCTCTCTCCGTTTCATAGTCCCCCTTTAAACCCCATCTCTTATGTCCACAATTTACTGATATCCAGCCTTGACACTGGTAGAAAGCTGGGGCCAGTTTGAGCATGGTGAGCACTAAAAATATTTATACTTACTGCCTCTTTGCTATATACCTCTCTCTCCTCCTTTAACTTGCTTACAGACTTGTCATAACTATGGCTTTTGATTTCAAAAGCCCCAAGTGTATTTCTTTTTATTTGTTTTTACAGAACCTTCTGTTGTGTTCTTCTGTGGTTATTAATGAGAACTCTGAATTGGATTTTATAACTGTTGATATGCTGATTCTTGAGGTGTAAACCAGGTAGGTAAACTTCTAGTGGGAGGAAGGGCATGTAAGGAAAAGGAAGATTCTGGGGCTTTTATGTGCCTCAGGTGTGCTGTGGAAATGAATGTTCCCTCCACGCGACTAGTCCTTGCCAGGATGCTTAAGGGACTGTATAATTTATTATTATTTAATATCTCCATTGATGGTCTGGGTGATCTGAACAAGGGGATCACATTTACCCTCGGTAAGTTCACTAACACCAAGCTGGGTGTGAGTGTGGATCTGCCGGAAGGCAGGAAGGCTCTGCAGAGGGATTTAGACAGGTTGGTTTGATGGGCTGAGGGCAATTGTATAAGGTTGAGCAAGACCCTGTGTCAGGTCCTGCCTTTGGGTCACACCAACCCCCTGCCGTTCCAGGCTGGGGCAGAGGAGCTGGAAAGTGCCTGGCAGGAAAAGCCCTGGGTGTGCCGGTGACAGTGGCTGAACAGGAGCCCAGGTGTGCCCAGGTGGGCAAGAAGGCCAAGGACAACTGGGCTGTTCCAGCCATGGAGTGGCCACAGGCCCAGGGCAGTGCCCGTCCCCTGTGCTGGCACTGCTGAGGCCCCTCGAGGGCCGTGTCCAGTTCTGGGCCCTCACGGCAAGGGAGACATTGAGGGGCTGGAGTGTGTCCGGGGAAGGGAACGGAGATGGGGAAGGGGCTGGAGCACCAGGAGTAGCTGAGGGAGCTGGAGGGGCTCAGCTTGGAGAAAAGGAGGCTCAAGGGGGACTTTCTGGGTCTCTCCAACTCCCTGACAGGAGGATGGAGCTGGAGGGGTGGTCCAGATCTGCTCCCAGGGAACAAGGGACAGGATGAGAGGCAACGGCCTCAAGCTGTGCCAGGGAAGGTTCAAGTTGGACATCAGTGAGAATTTCTTCACTGAGAAGCTGGTCAGGCATTGGAAGGGGCTGCCCATGGAGGTGGTGAAGTCCCCATCCCTAGAGATGTCCAAGGAATGACTGGACATGGCACTCAGTGCTCTGGGCTGGGTGACAAGGTGGGGATCTGTCACAGGTTGGACTCGATGATCTTTGGAGGTCTTTTCCAGCCTAAATGATTCTGTAATTCTGTATCATTCTCTGATTTCGTGTTATTCAGGGGTCAGTCACCCTTACACCTGCTAGCTTGATGCCCTTATGTGTGTTATAGCTTCAAGCAGCAATACAAGTGATCATTGTGATACTAACCCAAAAGTTTGGTACCAGAAATGTGAGGTGTTCCCTGAATCAAGTTGACCAACTAGGCAGCCAGATCTCTGCCTGTCTCTGCTCCACCACATCTTCCATATATCACACAGAGTGATGTGCTAATACTGATTTTTCTGAGTAAATGTAAGGACCTCACAGTGGTTCCCGAGCACGAGTAGAATTCGTATTAAAAGAGCACGATATTTTGGAACAACAAAAACAATGCCACACTGTCATTTCTTAGGGAAGCAACATGAAAATATGGTCTGAGACAGGAAGGCAGGAGGTTGCCAACTGAAACAGTCACAGTGAAGGGAAAAAAACTGGGATGCTGTAGATGGAATGGAGAAAATGTTGCAAATTGACAGAAAAAAAAAAAACGGGCAGACTGGAAAGCAAAGGAACAGATGTCCCATTTTGCATTCAAGAAGTTCACTTCTTTGGCATTTAATCACTACCTCTCGTATTCTCAAACACTAATTTGTTACATGTACCTTCAAAATGCTCAACTCTTCCTATAAGTTAAGTGTGCTATTTGTAACACTCGTGTAGGCATACACTGCACTGTGGAGAAAAGGAAAAAAAAGTATAATTTTTTACATCTTCTAAAAATACCTTTGAACACAGAATGTGTTTGTGCAAATGCAGACTTAACTTGTAACACAAGCATGTAGCTAAATGATCTTTTTGGTTATTCTAACCTGACCTCGAGTTCTCAAGTTTCAATTTTGCATCTGGAGAAAAAACAAAAGGGGAGTCTCCATTGCTTGAACACATTTCGTTTATACTGCTCGAATAGTTAGAAAAGAATTAACATTTACACGGGCCAGTGATGGAATGGGAAATAAAAGAACACAAACAAAACCAATAGAGACAAAAAATGTAATGGCATGGAGTGAAATGTGATGTTATGGATGACGCTGATACGAAGTAATGATGTTACTTACCAGAGCACATCAAATCCGAGGGTCTGTTAGTATTTTCAGGTCTCCAACTAGGGTAGTTTTAGAAGGGAAAGCACTTTAAATGCCCATACTGCATAAAACTACTAGAACCTCTTCTTAAGTGGACAGCAAAGTGCCTGGTTAATTCTACCTCGATGAAGTAACAGGGTGAGAAGCAAGATTAGGAAAGGGCTTCCTGGACTCCCTTCTAACACACTGCTTCAAGACTGTCTGCCCTGCAGAAGACAGGACAGCAGTAGCTTTTCAGCTCCAGAAGTCCCTATATTTTCACACCTTCCTCAAGCCTAAATGACTCCAATGCATTCCCGTGGTTTCACTTACACTACGGATTTGCTCATGCAATACAGTTGGTACAGCAGGATTTATACATTTTATTTCTACATCATCATAACTTTTGGCCACTGTTTGTTCATGAACTGGTCTTTCTGTCACATGTCACTGACAGAGTAATTTGTCATATGTGTTGTGAGACAGCCAGTAATATTATCTTCCTGTAATATTGGAGTCATTATAGCAGTTATAAGGCTGCTACAGTTATAAAACTTCAACAGTGCACAAAATCTGTACTCACAGAGCCTTCATTAGCTAAGCAAAGATTTCTTTATGGGCTCTTGTTTATTTTGGGTAATGGTATTTAAACTTGGGTAACAGTTTTTCTTATATAATCAAAAAAATATCTAGATTTCTTTCCTGAAAACATATTCCTTGTGGTTAACACAGAGGGGAGGTAGTGTGGAACTCGCTAGCAAAGCTTGTCCATAATAAATTCATTGAGGTCGTGTGTTTGTGAATGCCAAAGGTTTTCATTCTGCTGTTTTTCTTCGGAAAGGTTAAGATGTGTAAATACCTTTGCTAGAGCTGGTTGAGTGGCTAGTGCCTTTGAACATGTCATTGCCCATCCCTTTTCCTAGGCTTTGTGCTATGGCTGGAGCTCTATGTCTGGACTTTTCTGAGAGAGTCCATACTGAAAGCTTTAGCCTGGTTTCCTCATGAGTCACAGCGTTTTGGTGAGATCAAAACTAGATCAACAGAAACACAAGATGATCAAGTGTAAGTGTTATGTCATGGGAACAGTTGAGAAGCTGTATTTAAACTGTGAAACAGAAGGATATTTTAAAGTTTGGAGGTGACCACGGGGTGTCAACTAGCTTGTTTACAAAGTAAAAAAGCACAGAACTCTGTATCATCCACCCATCTTTTGATAAACATAGGTTTAACAGACTTCTCCCTGTGAGGGCCTTGGCAATGGCAAGGCATTTCTTCGACCTTCCTCTACTGATTTTGGAAGCTACTACTCTTAACAGAACTTATTTCCAAGTTTATTTCCCTTTGTGGGTTAGAGATTGGTGTGTCTGATATGGCAGTTTCTGTACTTTTATCCGTAACTCTACACTGTGACTGTTTTTACACTCATAATGAAAAGCTTTTTAAATTTACTCTGTCCTATTATTTGTTCACTAATGCAGTTCTCCTTAAATTTTATGTGTGACCTTCATCTCCATGAGGAGATTCACAAACAATTTTCAAGGTTGTTCATGTGCTTCTCACTGCATCTAGCTCAGTGAAGCACAAATAAACTCCAGAAAAGCTCCAGACTAGCTGTTGAAAACTCTGCAGAACAGAGAAATTTTCTCTTCTCAAAATTGCCCATGTTCAGATTTTAAGAGAAACAAAACATCAGTTTGAGCTGTTGCATATCATAAATTTCATATTTGATGTATTTTCTCTATAACCTAGTGAATTACAAGGTGTTAATTTTGCCACTCAGGGGTGCAGCTGGTACTTTTACCAGCTGCTGCCCATGCTGTAGTACAGGAGTGCTAAAGTCTTGACATTTACGAGCTCTAAAGGATTTACATATTTAACAAAAGTTTTAGCAGTGTAACAAGTGTTTGGCAACAGTGTACAAACTAACCTGTTGTGGTTTTAAGTAGCCAGAGTTTTTTATTAGCGGGGGGGCTAGGAGAGAGGCTTCTTTAAGAAGCTGCTAGAGTTTTTCTCTGCTCTAAGCTAGCCAAGGTCAGGCAACAA
>WEIV01017881.1:550496-577668 GCA_013390005.1 Calyptomena viridis | reverse complement strand
TTTTTTCCCTTCTCTGAGAAATTTTAGATCTATGTGTGGGCTCTCGGCTTTTAGCCAGAGTCAAACCATGACATAACCTGTGCTCTTTAATGTTATTACCTTCCATATTCTGCCAGTGCTAAATGATTAAACAATAAATCATAACACGCTGAGACAATAGCAATGACTGGAGACATCTATGAAATACAGACTTCTGGAATGCTCTTTTATTTCTTGGACATAGTTTGTACCTTAAAATGGTATATCAACAAGGGCAGTGGAATGAGACATTTTCTGCCATTCCTAGTGAAATATTTTACCTCTAGTGAGAGGGGGTTGTTCTTGGTAGGAAGGTTGTAATTCAGAAGTTCATATTCCTGCATTACTAGAAGAGCTGTAACTTGAATTACCTCATCTAAAGTTGATAGCACAGTTATGGACAGAGTTCAAACTAAATGAGAGAAGTTGTCCTGAATTCGGGAACATGCTTCTCATTGACAGAAATGAACTTCTCATTCTGATAATGTTGCAGTTCTTACATGATATGAGCATGTGTTGATTACCTCTGGGAGAAATATTTATAAGTATCTTCTCATGTGTGATTTTGTGTATTTTCAGGAAAAAATGCTGGCAAGGAGCTGGCAGAAGTCTCACAATCGCCAGGCCTTGTACTTACGGGCAACTTCTGCTTGCCAGATGTCTGCTGGAAATACAACACAGCAGAGAGGAAACAGTCTAGGAAGTTCCTGGACTGTGTGGAAGACAACTTCCCAACACACTTGATAAATGAACCCACTGGAGGAGGGGCCCTGCTGGACATGTTGTTTGTGAACAGAAAAGGACTGGTGAGGGATGTGGTGGTCAGTGACTGTCTTGGTCAGAGTGACCATGAAATGAGAGAGTTTTCAATCCTGGGTAAAGTAAGGAGGGACACCAGCAGAAATTCCACTTTAGACTTCCAGCAGGAAGACTTTGGCTTGTTTGGGACATTGCTAGACAGAGTCCCTCGGGAGTCAGTCCTGAAGGGCAAAGAAGTCTAGGAAGACTGGATGTGCTTTATAAAGGAACTGTTAAATATTCAGGAGCAGGCTGTGTCCATGTGTAGGAAGACAAGTCATCAGGAGAAAAGACCAGCCTGGTCAAACAGAGGGCTTAGGCTGGAACTTAGGGAAAAAAAGAGAATCTATCGATTCTGGAATGAGGGTGAGTTGGTAGGACTGTAAGGATGTTGCAAGGTTGTGTAGGGAGAAGATTAGAAGGGCCAAAGCCCAGCCAGAATTTGATTTGGCCACTGCAGTTAAAGACAAGAAAAAAGGTTTCTATAAATTCATTGGCAGCAAAAGAAGGATCAAGGAGTGTCTCCATCATCTGATGAATGCAGAGGATAAGGATGAGGAAAAGGCAGAGGTACTTAATGCCTTCTTTGCCTCAGTCTTTAATATCCAGAGCAGTTGTTCCCAGGATACCCAGTTCCCAGAGCTGGAAGCTGTTGATGGGGGACTGAGTGAAGCCCTTGTAATCCAGGAGGAGATAGTGACCTGCTCTGCCAATTAGGCATGCACAAGTCTATGGGCCCTGATGGGAACCACCCCAGAATAATGAAGGAATCAGCAATCCTAGTTAACTGGAGAAGTCCTAGCTGACTGGAAGTTAGAAAATGTAATGCCCATCTACAAGAAGGGTCAGAAGGATGATCTAGGGAATTACAGGCCTGTCAGCCTTGTTATGGAAGAGATCAACCTGAGTGCCATCACATGGCACATGCAGGACAACCAGGGGATCAACCCCAGCCAGCATGGATTTATGAAAGGCAGATCTTGCTTGACCAACATGATCTCCTTCTATCACCAAGTGATCTGCTTAGTAGATGAGGGAAAGACTGTAAATATGTCTACCTAGATTTCAGTAAAGTGTTTGACACCATCTCCCACAGCATCTTCCTAAAAAAACTAGCTGCTCGTGGCTTGGATGGGTGGACTTTTACCCTTGGATGGGTAAAAAAACTGGCTGATGGCCAAACAGTTGTGGTGAATGGCACTAAATCCAGTTGGTGGCTGGTCACCAGTGGTGTTTCCCAGGACACAGTTTTGAGGCCAGCCCTGTTTAAGATCTTTATTGATGATCTTGATGAGAGGATCAAGTGCACCTTCAGTAAATTTGCAGACAACACCAAACTGGGTGGGAGTGTTGATCTGCTCAAGGATAGGAAGGCTTTGCAGAGGGATCTGGACAGACTTGATTAGTAGGGTAAGAACAATTGTATAAGGTTCAATAAGGCTGGGTCCTGCACTTGGGTCACAACTTCCTGCAGTGCTCCAGGCCAGGGGATGGAGTGGCTTGAGAACTGTTTGGCAGAAAGGGACTGGAGGTGCTGGTTGACAGCCATCTGGAGATGAGCCAGCATGTGCCTGGGGTGGCAAGAAGGCCAATGGCATCTTGGCTTGTTTCAGGAATAGTGCAGCCAGCAGGACCAGGGAAGTGATCATCCCCCTGTAGTGGGGCACTGGTGAGGCCACACCACGAGTGCTGTGTTCAGTTCTGGGCCCCTCAATTTAGAAAAGACATTGAGATCCTGGAGCATGTCCAGCAAAGGGTAACAAGGCTTGCGAAGGGTCTAGAGAACATGTGAGGAACAGCTCAGGGAGCTGGGTTTGTTTAGTCTGGAGAAGAGGAGGCTCAGGGGATGCTTCATTGCTCTCTACAACTCCCTGACAGGAGGTTGTAGTGAGGTGGAGGCCAGTCTGTTCTGCCAAGCCTACATTGAGAGGACCAGAGGAAATGGCCTTAAACTGAGACAGAGGAGATTCAGCTTAAATATTAGAAGAAGGGATTTTCACTATTAGGGTGGTCAGGCAGTGGACTAGGTTGCCCAGGTAGGTACTGGAGTCAGCATCCCTGAAGATGTTTAAGAGGCATCTGGATCTGGGGCTGGGTGATGTGGTTTAGGTGTTACAGTGGCAGTGCTGGGTGGACAATTGAACTGGATTATCCTGAAGGTTTCTTCCAATCTTTATGATTCTATGAATCTATGGGTATAATGGCATTTTAAAGGTTCTCTGGGATTTGTTTCTGAATAATACACTGGACTTTGGAACATTAACTTGTCTCTCTCAGCCATTACTCCCAAGCTGGCACAATACCTCTCCATCTCAAGAAGCCACATGTGCCAGAGTGTCCTATTAGTTCTTTGTCCAGCCAGGTCTTTCCTGGAAGATTTTCTGGAAGATTTCCTGGAAACTTTTGCTGGAGATGTGAGTAGAAGTTGCATGTGGCTATCTCTGCACCACCACCCCTGTATGCTTCTGATGTTTATAGTGAGGGATGTGGGTAGGTGGCAGGCAAAAGGAACACTCATGAAAATAATTTATTCTTCATTGAAACACTGAATGCTTAACCTCACAAAAAGTACCTAAATTCCACCTGTGGAAGATGTTATAGTCCCATCTGCCAAAATATGTTTGTTCTTCGTAATTTCTCAAAGGAGGGTTTTGACTGCCAAAAGCCCATCTGATCTAAGTTTTCTGATACTGTTTGACATTATACTAACAAAAATTTTTTTTTTGTCTGATTCTGCTGCTTGGAAAACAAATCGCCAAACTAACCTCAAACAAGCAAGTATATATTTAGTAAATTATCCTTAAAGTAATTTTTTTAAATGCCTAATTACTGGTGCTGAAGAAGAATTTATTGAACTGTTTTGAGTTAATATTTGCATAGAATCTATATTTGCTTGTTCATGATAATGGCACATGTGTGTAGTCTTTTAGAATCGTAGTCGTAAACCCAGTACTCCAGCGGTTCTATTAAAGCAGATTGAACAAATTTGCTTTTGAAAGGAAAAAGCATAAGCATAAAAACTTAATAAAGTGTTATGTAGACTAGATTAACATTTTGTTTTTCCTCTAAAATTTCTTATTACAGAAGAGTAATGAAGGTATAGTGAAAAATGAAGGTATAGTGAACTTATAATTAATGTGTAATTAATTTCAGTAAATGCATTTCACTTCATACATTCATAGAGTCTAAGAATTCAATCTCAAATAAAGGAAGGCCATTCTTTTGTCCAGTTGCAAAACATTAATTATTTATATTGAGTGAGGTAGTGCAAGTGGTGAGTGACAGAAATTGTTCCTGTAGTGTAGAGCAGTTCCAGTTCAGGTCCATAGGTGAGGAAAGGAGTCTGAACTTCCTCAGTGGGAAGAATTTTGTCCCTGTGGAGGTTGAGACAGGCTGTGGTGGTGCTGATTCAGTGTCTCTGTCCTACAATAGAAACGTTGTCTCTTTCCCGCTTCTATTCTATAGTTAGCTAACTTTCAGCAGGCAAAATCTGCTTATAGCATATATTAGTACACCCACAAACCTGGCTCAATCTCTTTGCCTCTCATTGAAGTGCAGTGGAAGAAGTCCCTGCAAATGGACAGCAAATAAACATTTTATTCAGATAGCTGTTTGACATATGTTTTGTGCAGTGATGCAGCTTCAGTAGACCTGCAGAGACTGTCCATTTTGCTATGCTCATCATCTGAAGTGATATTATACGGGACCCTCGTCTGAAGGCAGATGGTCATCACAATTCCCCTGGGCAGAGAAGCTGCAACCTTTGTATGTTGAGGTGAGAGATTAATTTCTACACTTTAGACAAAGTTTATTAGAGAAGCCATCCCACTGAGTCATGACATGCAGAAAGGACCCTCTTGCTTCCTAAAGTTCTCCTCAGAGAGGAGCCTGGGTGTGGCTGGATTAAATCTTAGACCCAGACTTGGCCAAGAGTTTATATGTAACTGAGCCTTTATACAACTTTGTCCTGCAGGATCCAGGATGGCAAATCAGATATATTTATATAAAAAAGATATTATTTGCTGTAATAATGGTTAGACTAAAACATCTATGATAATGGTTAGACTAGAAGATCTTAATCAGAATTATTTACTACACAGAACAGGTAGCTATAACTATTAATATAGTGCACTATTTTTTAAGCAATATTGAAGCAATTATATTAAAGCCAACAAAATCAATTATTAAGTAGAGGTTGATATTACTCACCCCAATCAATAACTGTGGCAAACCTCTTGGGATCAGCCTTGAGGATTAACCTTGAGAGGTGTCTCCACTCCAGGGAGGAATCTTCACATACACTCAAAGAAGGAGTTAGAAGACTGTCCCATTAAAAAGTGGATCTGGGCTTTATAGGATAAAGTGGTGGACTGTCAGTCAGATGTCCCCAGGCCAGCTGTGCCAGCTCAGCAGCTTTAGATAAGTTATTGGTGGTGTCACGTGTCTGTTCCTTTATCAGGTCTGCCACATCTTCATCTCACTATCAGGATGTTTAACTTTGGGATCAATGAATCTGATTGGTTTCACCATTATTCAACACCAAAACCAGGATGTTTTCCATCCACCACTGACAGCTTTGTAATGTGGGAATTGTTTTACCCTCACTCCAGGCAGAGCATCCTGTTACAGCTATGGAGTTTAACATGAATGGGGCCAGTGCCTGAAAACTGTCATGCAACATATCTTGTTTTTAGCAGATTTCATGCATTTTATAGATGACCAAGCCTTGGTCCTCACAAGATTTAGCCATAGGAATGCCTAGGTTGGGCATTGCAAGATATCTTGGCTGAACCACTTGCACCAGCTAAGCTGGGTTATGGCAGTTCTGGATAGGAGCAGGAATTTTGTAGACGTAGAGGGAACTTTAGGGAACAAAACTTAAGAGGTTAAATTACAGAATGAACCGGCATGGACTCCTTTTGTAGGTCTATATTTGGCATATCCAAATTCACAGTATGACCAACCAGATCAGAAATGTGACAGCTCAGGTCGGTACCTAAGGCACATCAGCTGTGCCTCTCAATACTTTTTTTTCCATTTGACCAAAGTTAAACCGGAATTGTATAGAAAGAAAACATAGGAGATGCAGTGATGTTTAAAATGCAGGTTATATGTGATAGATATTTTGAACTGTATTATTTGCTATGCACTGCTCCAATATTATAAACAACCCAAAAGGTGTGAAAAGACTTCCCAGTAGATATTTCAATAAGATCACCATTGCACTAAGGAGAACAAAGATCATTTTTAAAGCAAATACCAGCAAAATATCTAGCAAGTATCAGCAAGGCTTGCATTAGGCTAATGCAATATTTGAAATTTATATTTTTTTTCATATTTCATATCAAATAGCAAAATAAGCTCAACATATTACAGCAGTAACAGCTGGTTTGCATTAGCCAAACCCTACGGTGGAAAAAATTAAAGATTTTTTCATTGTCAAAGGGAGCCTTCTAAAGACTTCTGTTACAGTACATTTAAATCAAAATAAATATTCCCAGGAAACTGTGTAGACAGAAGAAATAGAACTTGTGCTACATTTCAAGAAAAAAAATAATTTCTCTGATACCATTTAAAAAAAAAAAAACCAAACTTGCTTTAAAATACTACTTACTTGTCAAACCTGTCTTCAGTTAAAGTGAACAGCAAACAAATACGGTTCAAAATCTTTGGTATTTTCCTGTTCAGCCATGCTCTTTCTTCTGGAATTGATTTGATTTGGGTACTTAGTACCCAGTGCAGCTCCTCACATAGCTAAAGCAGGAAAAGTCGGAGGAGTAGCTGGATGTCCAGTGGGCCCTCATGGACTGGCTGTTGCCAAGGAAACTCTTCCTCTGGTACCCATGGAGGCAGCATTCCTGCTTCTTCATCTGCACTGACACAGGAGCATCACTCAGGAATGGAAAGAGAGCAAAACAGCTGTGGAGGAAACTTAATATGGAGAAGTAATTAAAGTGTTTAGATACTTCAAATTTAAAAGTTAAGATGTTTTTCTTACAGAGCCCTCCAAGGGGAATCGTGTGCTGTGAAGGGAGCTCTTGCCAATATGCTGAAGGCCTTGGAGGAAGTTATACTGCTGTTTTCCTATGTGAAGGTAGTTATCAGCTGAGCCAGAACTAGTTAGTCACTAAATCGTAAATTATAGGTGTGTGGTGCAGCCTCCAAAGGGAAACAGAAATCACAAGGCTGTGGCTGTGTCAAAACTTACCAAATACCTACTTGGAGACACTCATCTGGAGTCCTGTGTCCAGCTCGGAGGCCCCAACACATCAAAGTTGTTGATCTTTTGGTACAAGTCCAGAGGAAGCCACAGAGATGCTCCAAGGCCTGGAGCCCCTCTGCTCTGAAGACAACCTGGGAGAGCTGGGAGTGTTCACCTGGAGAAGAGAAGGCTCTGGGGAGATCTTAGAGCCCTTTCCAGTGCCAAAGGGTCTCCAAGAGAGCTGGAGAGGGACTTGGGACAAGGGATGGAGTGACAGGAAAAAGGGGAAATGGCTTCAAACTGAAAGGCATTTGGTTTAAATTCAATATTAGGAAGAAATTCTTCCCTGTGACGGTGGAGAGGCCCTGGTACAGGTTGCTCAGAAAAGCTGTGGCTGTCCTATCCCTGGAAGATGTTCCAGATCAGGTTGGACGGGGCTTGGAGCAACCTGGGATAGTGGAAGGTGTCCTTGCCCATAGTAGGGGATTGGAACGAGGTGGTCTTTAAGGTCTGTTCCAATTCAAACCATTTTGTAATTCTATGATTCTACTCTTTTGGAGGGAAATAACCCTACACAGGCAGAATTCCCAGTCACAGGTGCCTGTTAAAATTTGTCCCACTGGATGGTATGACCTGTTTCTCCGTAAACTGTTGGGAAAGGCTTGTTTTTCCTTCTCACTGAGTGTGCAATTAAAAACAATGTATAACCAGGAGTATGCCTGAAAACTCTCGGACAAAAATGCTCCCAGGACTACCAGCCACTGAAGATCTGGTTAAGAGCAGCTGTGCCTTCAAGGCACAGGGGGAATGAGTCTGAAAGGAGTACTCTAAGTAATAAACTCAAGGGAATTTGGAAGCTGACATCTGTTACATGGTTAAATACCTCTCTCAAATTTCTCATTAAGAATATGGATTAATTTCTTAAGCACTGGAGAGCTCATGAGCATATTTCCCCTTCACTGAAAGTACCCACCCTGCAGCTGATCTGAGGCCTAGGTGTAGGTATTTCTTAGTGCTCTAGTATCAAAAGGTTGATTTCCTATTGATCAGATGATTCATATTTTACTGGGGTTTTTTATTGTACGGAACACTAAATGTCTGGTTTCTTGCAAATTTTCTGGAAAACTGGACAGAAATTATGAATTCTTTTGCCAGAGGCTTTACCTTAGTCCGTGTTATCTCATGAAACTCTTTTCAGTGGAAGACAAGTCTCCCTGTGCCCACCTGTGATGCTTTATTACTCCAGAAATCCTAAAAAAAGGAAGAAAAGGAGCTCCATTAAGCACTTCATACCACCATTCCCAGAGTGAATGATGATTTAGAATTACAATGAAACTTTGGGTAGTGTTTTGAAGGCAAATATGGCCATTTCTGTCTTGTTTTCCCAAGTTGCTTCATGTGCTCCCTATTTTTCAATTGTGCATATTGCATATAAAAGATGAGAAAAACATATATTTGCCTTTTCTGCTGTTACCCAAGCCAAGTAATTGAAGATTATTAACTTCATTATTTTTATCCAATTCTACGTTTGATAGTTATGCTGTACACTTAAAACTCTCTTGGCAATTCCAAATGATTCTTCTTTCTCTCACTTCTCACTAACTCTTGGATATTGCTGTTGTGTATTGTAAACTTTAGCTGTCTTTCTCCCATGAGGAGCTGAAAATGATTCCTGTAAGGCAAGTACTTAAGAAATTCATTTATAAAGTGCATTTGGAAAGCTCATGAATGTGTTGGGGGGTACTGTACAAATAGAAGATTATTCATTCAGTATGAATTTAGTTACACATTTTCAGTGTAGTATAGATTTCCCTCCTGAAAATAACCCATAAAATTTCAGGAGGGGGGAGGAATCTCACCTAAATTGGTGCCTTTTCTTTTCGATCTATTTATAGAAATAAGGATTACAGAATGGATTATGGTAATTTTCTCACAGCATGCTATTTCTTGAATGATGCTAATACCTTGGTGATTGATAGTCAGTGTAGAGGGGAGAACGTTAATAGTAAATGCAATAGTTTTATTTCCCTGTTTATACATATTTATTGTATTTTGCAAGAAACACGCATTCCTATAGCCTTGCTTGTTTTAAATGCTATCACACTGCTATGCTTGTCTTGAATAATTTTTTTCTGAAATATAATTTGAGGGAAGTAATTTATAAATGTAAAAATACCTATATTTATGGCCTAATAAAATCTGATAAATTTGTTTTGGGTTAGATTGCAAAACTCTATGGGTAATCATATAGGTTGGTGCATACATTTTATTTTGAAGTGGCAGTAATTTACTGAAATAACCATTAGCATAGACAAGTTTAAAATGTGCTAAGTAATTGCCTTGGACCTTCAGTCTTAAAAAACCCAACATCCTATATGAATAGACATTGGTCTTATTAATTCTTGTTATTCATGTTCACAGGCTTAGTCCGTTTTTGCATTATTCTCTCTTCTTATCTTATGAATTTCTTCGTTCCATTTTCTGTTGCTTATAGGTCTTCCCTATGAATATGAAGTGTTAAAAATAAACCAACAGTGGCATGCTTTTCATTTGTAACTTAAATTGCCCCTTTAGCATATAAGTCCCCAGCACAGGAAGGACGTGAATCTTTTGGAGTGAGTCCAGAAGAGGCACCAATATAATTGTAGGGCTGGAGCACCTTTGCCATGAAGAAAGGCTGAGAGAATTGGGATTGTTCAGCCTGAAGATGAGAAGCTTTGTGGTGAAACAATTATGGCCTTCCAGTACCTTAAAGTATCTGAGGTCGACCTCTGCTTAGAGGGAACAAGTGACAGGACAAGAGGAAAAAGCCTCAAACTGTGCCAGGGGAGATTCAGGTCAGACACCAGCAGGAATTTCTTCCCAGAAAAGGTGGTCAGGCATTGGAAGGGGCTGTCCAGGGAGGTGGTGGAGCCCCCATCCCTGGAAGTGTTCAAGGAATGATTGGATTTGGCACTCAGTGCTCTGGGCTGGGTGACAAGGTGGGGATCAGTTACAGCTTGGACTTAATAATCTTGGAGGTCTTTTCCAACCTCAGTGATTCTGTAATTCTATGAAGGGAACCTACAAGCAAGATGGAGAGGGACTATGGCCACAAGGATCTTGAGTGACAGAACAAGGGGAAATGGCTTCAAACTGAAAGGGAGTAGGTTTAGAAGAGATAATAGGAATAATTTCTTGACTGTGAGGGTGGTGAGGCCCTGGCACAGGTTGTCCACAGAAGCTGTGGCTGCCCCGTCCCTGGAAGTGTTCCAGACCGGGTTGGACGGGGCTTGGAGCAACCTGGGATAGTGGAAGGTGTCCCTGCCCATGGCATGGGTGTTGGAACTAAGTGGTCTTTAAGTTTCTTTCCAACCCAAACCATTCTGTGATTCTATGATTCTGTGACTGTTCATTAGCCACCATGTAATTAAGTTCTGAAAGAATCAATCTAAAACTCACATACTTTGATGTAACCCATAACGTACTTGCCTGAACAATGTACAGGCATTAACTGGATTATTTGAGTAGGCATTTACTATTTCAGTACTTTACTAGTAAGAGATGGAAGTTACTCTTCAGGATTGGTGATGGTAGTTGTGTTATTTAAGAAAACTGTTCTGTTGTCTATATTTGTCTCTATAGGTATCAAGCTGCAGAGCAGAGATGTCACTGCACAGCTCAGCATGGATCACAGTTCTCTTCTAAATTAAACTATTTGACTTTAGTATTTCTAGGCCATAGTGTTTCCAACACTACTTTTCAATACCTCGGTAAGTACAGCTGGCAACCTACCTGAATGTCCAAAAGGATGCTCTGAATTAGCTTCTTTAATGTCATTGTTCAATATTGGGTTGACTAGCATGCTGGCTACGTCGAAAATACAGACTTCATTCAGAATATGTTATAGCTTAGTTTATTTAAGGAAAATGGAAAATTTCCCCTAATTTTCCCCTCATGGAATTTTCCACACTGAATGAGTACTGCCAGACCCAAAAACTGGTGGAAGACTTTGAAGCCAGAAGAAAAAGGACATCACAGGATGTAATTGAATTAATGAAAATGGAAGAGCAGTTGTAATCCTACCTGTAATAAGCCAAAGCAGTGTAAAAGGAAGATGGAGCTCTTATGCACTGCTGTTGTGATGCTGACAGCATTCTCTAAAATCAGGATATCTTGCCTCTTAGGAGCTGTCAGAACTCAGAGTTCATTTTTTATTTTTTAACAGGATTTTCTATTTTTGCCTTTATAGCCCTAAAATCAGGGACTGCTACTTCATCCTTTCTTTCTGCAGTGAGTATATTCTGCAGCTGAGGGATCATAGAGGACCCAGGACATGAAGACATACATGGAAGGATTTGGTCACTGAAAAGCTCAGCATGACCAGGAAAATAGCTTCCTCAGGGGTCCCTCGTGTTCTTGGATCAGCCCTGGCCATGTCTTGAGCTGTGCTGACCCACAGCAGCTGAGCCAAACTACTGCTGGCAGAGGCTGCCCTGCTAAACGGCACTTGAATGTCCTTTTTGGATGGACTGCAGCTGTGCCCGGGATGTGTGCAGGTTAATTCTAACTTCTCACAGCCGCAGTGACAGTCCAGTGAAGTCAGAGGAGTGTTTAGGATTATGAGGGCTAAAATTACCCTGTACCCCCAAGCCGGCAGGCTGTCTGTCAGGAAACCCTGCAGAACAAGAGCAGAGCTTGTTCTGCTACCAATTGGAGGACATGAACACAATTTAGTGAACAGCTGCAAGGAAGAGAACAAAGAGATCTGGTACAAAAGATTTCTGTTTGGGTGACAGAAAAAGAGAAATTATTATTAAGCAGCTTAATTTCCTACAGATTGGGTTCAGCAAGTTCTTTTGCTAATTTGCAACTCTACTTTACCCATGGAGATTCAAAGGTAATCGATAATGGTGTTTGGCCCAAGATACTTACTCAGTCAAATTAGTTGCACTTTATGTATTTGCATCTCATCATTCAGTTGACATTTCTTTTAGGTAAGCAAAATTTTATTTTGCACTACACAAAGAGGCCTCAGTAAAACTTTCTCATTGAGGTATGTTAGATTTCAGACTCAGAAGAATGTAAATTCTTATTTGGTCAAAAGGGAAGAGTTAATCAGAGCAATGGAAGATGATGTGGAGTACTGTGAAGTATTGACTCCTGTCCAGTATTTATTTTAATAAGATGTTTCAGAATTCTCATGCTCAAAATAATTGTTAATTGTACCTGTGCCAGGGAGCAGCTTAGGTGTCCCTAAGAGAGGGACAGAGAAACAAAGAGCTGGATCTATTGATACTTGCCCATCAGCATCAACTTCTCTGAGGATGAGCAATAGATTTTAGTGTTTGATGGACCAAACACGGGATGGACAGCTTTAAAATGGGATAAAAAGGACTAGGCAATTGGAATGTATATCCCGGACAAGTCTGTTTCTTTTCTGTCTCTGTGGACTTTGGAACAATGCTGATTATTTCACTCTCTTTTATATATTAGTTTTTATTCAGCTATTTATACACATGTTCTTAGTGGATAATAAATGCTTCTATTGATTTGCCAAATTCAATAAACTAGACTTTGATTGACATATCTTATTGAATTTCCAGATGCTGTCAGGGGGCAAAATGTTAAACTCTTTCCAGAAGGAAGACGAATAGGACTGCCTTGCAAGAGGATTCCAGGGGTGCAGAGTTTGCTGAAAGTGTCTTCTCCATCTGGGCCAGTTGCCTCAGAATTAGAAATGACCATTAAATAGATCAACACAATGAAGAAGTAGGATGCAGTATGAATATTGTTGTGAGGAGACAGAGCTGTGTAAACACTTCCCTCTTGTGAGACAGTACTGATGTATCAGTGCTACACGCATAGTGCTGGTGGGAAGCACTGGGCTCTTCCCTCTGTATAAAGTGGTGTACCCATGTTTATGTGTGCTAAAAAGAAAGCCAGATTCACTATGGATGCATCTTCAAACTAGTGAAGTTGTTGGGAATCAAACTGAGTTTTAAATTCTTTGTATAGTATAAGGCTACCTTTCTTTTCTGTGTGGCACTGTTAGTATCTATGTAATGCCTACACACAGTCATGGAAAAATTATGTATCATATTCTTCCTTACAATATTCAAGTGCCTAATCTCACTGAAGTCTATGACAGTGTTTTCCTAAAAGTTGACAGGGTTTGTTCCTCTTGGATAATAAAACCATCCAATTTCTAAATAGATAAGAATTTCACATTAGCACATAGACTGAAACATACTGAGTCCTAAAATGTATTTGATGTTCTAGAGACACAGCTACTAAGCTGGAATGAAAATAGGAAACAAAGCAATGATAAATTACTGTAAAGTAAGTTAAATGTTCAAAATAGATAAACTGTAGCTGTAATCTGTGTAGCCTCAGCAGAGTACAGGAACCCTGTTTAGCTATTTCCAGTGTGTATAGCACTGACTCCAGTTTTTTTGTGATTAAAATAGCTAAAATAATAAACCCAAACATAACTGATGACTGTAAGCAATAAAGACAACTTCAAGCATCACCGGCTGAAAATAATCTGTTCTGGGCTGAAACATCTGACTCTTGAGAGAGAAAACTCAGTTTCTAGCTGTCCAACCAGATATATTGGCTACAACACAAGCCTTTAATCAACCTTAACAAAAGAGTCAATTAGCAAAGAGCTTACCACTATAGTAGAGCACTTTTGATCATAACCTATTTCTCTAAATTTTGAATCCTTATTATCTTTTTTTTTTTTTTAAATTGACTTTTCAGTTCAGTTTTCTGATTTGAGTGTTTCTTCCCAATTACCCAACTTTCAGGCCTCATCACACATCCTACTTAGTTTCAGGTTAGTGCTGCACTCATTATTCACCAAGTTAGCATTGCAGTAAGGATTGTGTCCTTGGCACAGTGTGCATGTTTTGCTTAATTTAAAAAATAACTGGAATAGCATGCTTTACCCATTAGGTATAATAACATGGAGGAAAATGTTTCCTACTTGATACACCTGCTTATATATCACAGTTAAGGTACATCCCATTTGGGGCTCAAATTATCAAAAGTAAGAATCTAGGAAATGTGATTACATCAAAATAAGTTTGTTGAGTCCAGAATCTTGTCTCGGGGAGTTTGCTGGATCAGGTGCCTTTAAGCAAGATGCAGAAAGCCCCAGTCTGTGTAATTTGTCCATTCTTCCACTTTCTGCTTTGTGGTATGTGGTTTACTTCACACTGGATCATTAAGATGTGTGTCCTCATGTTTGCAATTTTGTTATGATTTGATGTGACTTCATTTCTGTGCAAATGTAATTTAAACGAAAGAACTGGCTAAATTATTTTCTAGAATGTCTTTCAGCTGTCATACTTCAGTCTAATTTTGTTATATAAAATAATGTTCTCTTATACCACTCTCAAATTAATTGTTTCCAGCCATCCCTTGCTCTCCTGTCATGAGAATGGTATCTTATAATGACCCATTCTCTTTTCATATCGCTCATTAGCTTATGTATCTTTATTTCCTCTGTATTTGTCCCTTCTTTTAGCTAAATATTTCTAACCTGTCAGACTTTCTACATTTTGTGTGTGTTAAGTTTTACTGCTGTATCATTGCCTGTTATTTCTTTAATGGGAAATGACCAGAAATTCTGACAATAATTGTATCATCTTGATGAGTTTAATCAGTGATATATTGTGTTGCTAAGGCTAAAATTTGAGGTGCTCAATCTGATTTAATTTCAAACACATCAAAAAGAGCTCACCATCCCCACCAACACTTACGTGTACAGATCCAGATGAAAGTGGCTGGCTGCAGGTGATGCTGGTATCAGATTTCAGTCTTGGCAGCATTGAACCTGCTGAATAGATTCAGCATACAACTTCCAGGAAAGCTAACTGTGGAGACACTCTAGTTTGAACTGATCAACAGGATTCTCATAGAACACTGAACTTATTCCCACTGAGGTGTTGGTAACTCATGCAATAGCAGAACTTCAGGTCTGCCACAGCAAACACCTTCAGTTTGGCCCTTGTGATGAATTGTGAAAATTCTCCTTTCCTTTCTCCAAAACCAGCATCATGTTTTAATTTTACAGTAAAGTAAACTACTACTGTCAGATTGATGTTATTTTACAGAAGAGATGAATGAAGAGGAGATGGGAGTGAGTGCTCTACTGGTGATACAAATAGTGTTCAGAGACTACACAACTATCCTTTCCTTGGATGAGCTGATAATGCTGAAATAGTATAATGCTCACTATAATTGTGAGGTTCAAGACATGAAAGCTCAAGGACAATGAAGGAGAACAAATGTTCACTGAAGAACTAGAGCCAACTAGTGCTACATCTGTATGCTCTCCTCTGCATTTGTGTGCTGGTATCAGAGTTCAGGAGATGGGTGGTACCTCCTGTCAAGAAGAGTCAACATTGTCTCTGCAAGAGAGGACAACTTGCACGGCATTTTTAGGCTGTCAGGCACTGTGGTCTTGCCCTGTGGCTTGTGTAAGTGTTTTTTCTCTGTGCTAAACAGAGGTTGATTTCCCATCTAATTTTTCTGTAAAAGAAATGCATGCAAACAGCTGTTCCCAGACAATATCTGCCAGCCCAAACTCACCTGAGACAGAATGATTCAAATTGAGCTTGTCCAAATACCATAGTGCATTGGTGAGTCACTAACAGTTCAGTTAGTCAGGATTTACTCAATTCTTGACATCCAGCTTTGTAACTCATCAATATGTAATGGAAATCTTCAAAGGTCATTCTCAGGACATTGAAAATCCATCTTCTCATGCTGCAATACACAAGGGACATAAATACACACACCAGCATAGCAGGCCTTAGGGACAATGACGCACTCAGTTTAAGATTCTTGAATAAGGGTCCTTCAGGGACATAGTGAGTTGTCAATGATAGTGACAAAAGATTCTTAAAGGCAGCCAAAAGTAATTTCAGAAATTAATTCATTGTTTAGTTTGTTGTATCCAGCTAAAATACTATATCTGCTTCTCCTGATTAAGAAAAATAAATGATCTGTTTAGATTTTTGTTTTGGGCTCTTATCTCTGTGGTGCCCATATAAATCAAGGGTAAGTTCAGTGAGCCTATTATTCATTCAATACTGATGTAAACATGGATTAGTACAAATCTGGCCATCAGCCTGTAATGGAAAAATGCCACGGGTTGTGTTTCAAATGTTTATATCAAGAGTGGCCAGCATATAGTAAAGAAATAATTATGGAAGACAGTGAATGCTGTTAAAAAATAGCTGGAGTAGACCCAAGCTAGCATGGTTTGGAGTGATGTGATAAGTACCAAAGATTGGTCCTCTCCCTCAGGCTAGTAGTGGGAAGAAGTCACCAGAGGAGCAACACTCACCATTTTGACCACTAAACGTTACACTTTTCTCAGAGTAAAGGTTATTAGCTGCAGGGTGCTGGCAGAAATCCATTTTGAATAATTGTATTCTAGCTCCTCAATTGCTTCTGTTAGTGGCTAAGGCAGTCTCACCTTCCTGTCCTAAAAAGCCAGGTAGAAGCTATTGTGTGACATTTACTGCTAGTGGAAAAGTGGCTTTGATGAGGTCTTTAGTGGGATATTTTTGGGAACCATTTCAACTTTAATGTGATGGCCATTTGTCCATCTGAAAGATTTGCTTTCTATCTGTCAGCCCTGAAACCTCTGTTCCATGTCTGTGAAAGTCACTTACCTGACTTCCACTCCTCTGATAGACCAGAACATTCCAGTAGAGTTAAAGCTTGACTTTATTCCCAGCTGTGCTTTCTCCCTTGTTGAAGGCTGAGGCCTCTGTGCTGGACTGATCCAGCTATGCACTCCACAACAGGGAGCTGTGGGACATTGGGATTTCTTCTCGCAGCTCAGAGATTCCAAAGTTATAATTCTTTGAGGCAGACAGAGGTTCTGATATTATTTCAAGTTTCTCCAGCACAAGGCATTGCTTCCTGCGCAGAAGTGTCCCCAGGTAATAAAGGAACGCAGATTGCTGCCATCTTGATACTTTTTGGATGATTTTATTAGCTATTTCATAACTTAGTACTGAAGACAGATGACTTCATATGGAATTGGGCAATACTGGGTCAACCCTTTTGTCTATGAGTCCAGCACTGAAACACAGAAATATAAAGATTGCAAAACAATGTGATTTCCTTTATAGCTTAATATTTATATAGTAAAATATCAAGAAATTGAGAACAGGTTGCCCAGAGAAGGTGTTGATGCCCCATTCCTGGAAGTGTTCCAGGCCACCTTGGACAGGCTTGGAGCAACCTGGGATAGTGGAAGTTGTCCCTGCCCATGGAACAAGATGGTCTTTAAGGTCCCTCCCAACTCAGGCCATTCTGTGATTCTATGATTTTACAGGTTTTTTTTAAACCCTGGGCATGATTTGATGCTATGGTACCATAGTAATGGCTTATTTTTAGTGAATCTTTTTCAAGTTTCAATCAACAGCACAGAAGAGCAGCCTTGCCCACCCAGAGGGTCTGCTTTTGAATCAATCACATATTTTAGTTTTGGGAGGGAAGAGTAGCCTGCCTCCCCTAACCACTTCCCATGCATGCCAGAGCAGCCCTGTGTAATGAGTCTCTCTGTTGAGACTGCCTGTGGTTTGCCATGGAGCAGTGAGATTGGATCTCACTTAAGTCGGGGGAAGGCTGGTAACAAAGCTGCTGCCATAACTGCAAAGCAGGGCCACAAAACATGTCTAGTCTGTCTGTTCATGGTTCTGTCTTTTCTTTTACGAAGTACCTGTCCCTGGTTTTCTTTTTTTCAAGGTTATCAAGTTTTATTTCAACTTCTGGGAAATTTCTGGAGCAAGTCATCCATTCTCGTAAACTCCTAGAATTGCAGCATCCAAAAGGGATTTATCTCAAGGAAAAAAAAAGTTCACATTTTCTCCTGAAATAGGGAAACAGTTCTTGTGGATAGGGCAAACACAGTTGAGTGTTCTTTTCTGTCTCATGGGAAACTATCCTCTATAGGAAACAACCAAAGAACAGATACAAACTTGATTATAGCTACACCTGAGAAGAGTTATCCCCACTTCCCTGTCAAAAGAGAAAGGTGCTGTGCATGAGATCTGGAGAGCTTCGTGCAGGAGTCAGTTATGGTCAGTGTTTTCATTACAGACGAAGACATATGATGGCATAAACACGATGCTTACTATATGTACTTTCTAGGAGGTAAGAATAAGAAACTAGTGTATCAATTGAGTGGTTTAATGAAAAATTGCATGAAATTAAATAGGCCATACATAATGTAACACTTAAGCAGGAATAACTAACTGTATACAAAAGTGTCGGAGGATAACTGGCCAAATAGCAGGTCTGTAGGAAAGGAATTCAGGAAAACAATCAATCACAAGTTGAACAGAAATCACCAATGGTGTGCTCTTTCACAAAAAAAAAATTACACCGGGGTATATCAAAAGTACAATTTGAAAGGTGTGTAAAGTGATCCTCCCAAATTACTGAGCATTTGTAGTTTAGTGTTTGATTTAGAGTAAAAGCAAAAAAAAAAAGTCAAGAAGACTAGAAGTGGAATTTGAGGTGCAAATGCATATGAGGTCACAGTGAAAAAGAATGTGAAAAGTGAAGGTAGCAAATACCTGATGACAGTGCTGAGCAGTTAAGTGGTTTGGATCATCACTCTGCTCCTGGTAGGAGTAGGAAGGTCCTGCTCAGGGCTGGCTGTTTTCCAGCAACTGAGGTGCAAGGTAGGGAGATACTAGAAAAAGATACAGATTTGAACATGCAGCAAATTGCTCCAGTTTCAGGAGCTGAATTATGAAGTAGATGGGCTGTTTAAAAGAAACAAACCTGTTGACGGGCAGGAAGTGTCCATTAAAAGCAGCAACTGTATACTTGCATTCTTTAAAAAAAGAAACGGTTAAAACTGATTTGGGGAATTAAAAACCTATAAGATTTACAGTGGACCTGTCAAGAAGGACAAAATGCTAATCAGAAGAGCTAGTCTTATGAAGTCTTCGAGGTGCTGGAGCATGTCCAGGGATGGGAATGGAGCTGGGGAAGGGGCTGGAGCACCAGGAGCAGCTGAGGGAGCTGGGGGGGCTCAGCCTGGAGAAAAGGAGGCTCAGGGGGGACCTTCTGGCTCTCTCCAACTCTCTGACAGGAGCAGGGAACAGGAGGTGGGGTCTGGCTCTGCTCCCAGAGAACAAGGGACGGGATGAGAGGAAACAGCCTCATGCTGTGCCAGAGGAGGTTCAAGTTGGACATCATGGAGACTTTCTTCTTGGAAAGGGTGGTCAGGCATTGGAAGGGGCTGAGTCCCCATCCCTGGAGGTGTCCAAGGAACGACTGGCTGTGGCACTCAGTGCGCTGGGCTGGGTGACAAGGTGGGAAGGGGGTACAGGTTGGACTTAATGGCCTCAAAGTTTTTTTCCAACCTTAATGACTCTGTGATTCTATGAAATGTTCCAGGCCAGGTTGGATGGGGCTTGGAGAAACCTGGTCTAGTGCAAAGTGTCCCTGCCCATGGCAGGAGGGTTAGAACCCTTCCAGTCCAAACCAACCTGTGACTCTATGATTATAATGAGCTAAACTCTTTATTTCCTGTTTGTATGCATCAGGATGTGTTTCTGTGATTGAGAAGGAATGACATTTGGCTTACACTGAAGTTCCCTGGTTAAGTGAAAATATGCATTTTATATTTGCATCAATTATTGTTCAAGTGTCACAACTTGGAGAACTTGTGCTGCATTTAAAGGCGGGGAGACATGGATGTGGGTAGCCTCAATCTACCTCACTTTGAGCTTTCCAACAGACAAGTCAGAGAAATGTGAAAATGCTTGTGTTCAAATTTCAGCTGCGGCTGTGCTTCTGTTTCCTCCTAGGACTGTTCATTTCCCATCTGCTTAACTCAAGGGGTCAGTCCATATGCCTCAGGCAGTTGGAACTATGTCTCTCCCAGCCACTGAAGGCACAGATGATCTCAGGCATTCCCTAGCAGCCTGTCACAAAAGATAGGAAAAATATAACATTCAACCTATTTTGTAAAAAGTAGTGTGTGGAACATTTAACAAAACAGCAAGTCTGGATACACCATATGCAGGGAGCTGCAAAGCTCAAACACCAAACAGGTGTATAAAAAGGGCTTTGGAAAGAGAAGGGAAAAATTTACATTTCTTGTAAATAATCCTGGAATATTTTAAAACCACTCTGAAATGGAAGGACAACCTAGAAGGCAGGTGAAGGCCAACATACTGAAATACATACTGAGACACACTTCTCCGAGTGACCAGTAAGACTCGTTCTGATGGTGAACTTGTGGAAGGTGCCACATTCAGAGTGTGAGGGACAGGAACCTGTTTGACCATCTGTCACCAGATCTGGAGGGTGAAAGTAAGTCGTGTGTCTCTGGGCTTTACAGACAGTTTAGCACAACTGAGTAGACAATTGGATAATCACAGAATGGTCTTGGCTTAAAGGGGCCTAAAAAATAATATAGTTCCAACTCCCTGCCATTGGCAGGGAAATTCTTACTTCAGTAGGTGAACCTGAGTGTTTCTAGGCATTGTTTTCAGATGTTAAATACAAATTTCAAAATGTTAAATAAACAAGGGTTAATATTTTTCTGAGTTCTTACATTTTATTTGCAAGCAGGTAATTAAAAAAGCTATTCAAAGGTGCTTATAAACCACAGATAAAGAAGAGCTCCCAACTGATAGTGAAATGATGCAAGAACAAAACTTTTATTGACTTTTGAGAATAAAGAAGCAGTTAGTTGTTATTATAGACATCCTGCGTTTGTGTTTTAACTTTGTAATTTAGTTACTGATGAGGTGGAATCACTTTTGATGGATGTGTTCACAACTAAACTGTAAAAAAGCTGCTGAGTGTGTTCTGGAAGCTGCTAATTATTGTTAGCTGTTACTAGTTTTAGCTCCGGTCATAGATATTCAATTCTTCACTTCAGTATTTTCTATGCATCCGAATAGATACCTTGTTAATGTCAACTCTCCAAAAAGTACACCTGATTTTGACATGTCTCCAGGCTCTATGGAGAAGTAGGGAAGTAATGGTCACTGATGTAAATCAACCCTTTTCCTGGGAGAGGGATCAAAAGCTCCAAGTGAAGTGCATCCCACATGAAATGACCTTTCCAAAACCTCCCTCTGTGCAGTATCCCAATCTGGAGAAGTTTAAATATGTGCTTGCTTGTTGAGATTCATAAATACGTTGTGTTCTAGGTTGGACTAGATCATCTCTAAGGTCTCTTCCAACCTTGATGATTCTATGATTCTATGATTCTATGTTCCTCCTTGTACAAAAGGCATTATATTTGCTATTATCCGATCTTATTTTCTGGTTCAAGCTATGATGCTTTCTGAGCACAGCATATTTATTTCAGATTATTAAAATTTACCCTTGGGAGAGACTCACACATGTTTTTTTAGAGGCTGAAGCACCTATGTTTTTTCCCATGAGTCTTTGGAACTTGGAAGGGAAGAAAACTTCTAGATCCCGAGAAAAGCATGTATTACCTTATGAAATTCTCTTCAGTTCTAGCTGAGATGTAAACTTGGTAATTTCACAGTTTTTGTACTTGATTTCTTAGCAAAATGCTGGCACTTTGTAAAAACGTAAACAGTGTAGTCTGGAACACTGTGCCACTAGGAATAATGTCACGCTGGTAGGGACACAGTTTCCTCAACGGACAGAGAGAAGACCCTTGGGTAGACTAGACTTGTAATGCAATATTGTTTAACCTGTTAGTGATTGAACAAACAAATAACCCCAATACTCCACTTCCCAGTTAAGAAAAATATCTCCTCTCTTTAGCAGGTGATGTAGCTACTCTTGTTGTATGGGATCAGTACATAGCTGGCAATAGGTACTCAGGAACTGTTGGCATTTCTCTTTCCCCTGTTCTCACTTGAAGAAAAGATGGAAAACAACAGCCTTCTTCTCTGTATATCAGTGTTATTGTGCTAAGAGCTGCTTTAGTTGCAGCATCAGGCACTCAAAAGTTATGAAAAGTCAGTCACTGGTGTCACCTTTGAATTCAATGTCTCTGGGAACTGCTGAGGCCCCTGTGTCCAGTTCTGGTCCCTCACAGCAACAGAGACATTGAGGGGCCGGAACGTGTCCAGGCAAGGGAATGGAGCTGAGGAAGGGGCTGAAGCACCAGGAGTGGCTGAGGGAGCTAGGGGGGCTCAGCCTGGAGAAAAGGAGGCTCAGGGGGGACCTTCTGGCTCTCTCCAACTCCCTGACAGGAGGGGGGGGGCAATGGGGTAGGTGGGCTCTGCTCCTATGAAACAAGGGACAGGGTGAGAGGGAGCAACCTCAAGCTGTGCCAGAGGAGGTTCAGGTTGGACATCAGGGAGACTTTCTTCACTGAGAGGGTTGTCAGGCATTGGAAGGGGCTGCCCAGAGAGGTGATGGAGTCACTATTCCTGGAGTTTTCAAGAAACATGTAGTAGTGGCACTGGGGAACACGAGTTGGTGTATTTGGCAGTGCTGGGGGAACAGTTGGACTCTGATCTTAGCAGGCTTTACCAACCTAAATGGCTCTGAGATTATGATATCATCTTTACCTACAGCACTTCACTCTCCTGCCATCTCTCTCATCGGTGTTAAGTGTACCTGTGTGTGTGTCAGGGGGGTTCTCAGTTCATGTGTAGAAATCTGGAGGTGAGTGGAGAAGGGAACATTGAAGGGGACTGCTGCAACAGAAAGGATCACCTGTGATGGAGGCTGTGAATGAGAATTCTCCTCTATTCCTGTTTCTGCTGCAGTCTCAGTGTGTGTTGCTGAGCAAGCCATTTCAACCAAAATAGTTTTTGTGGCTACTCTGTGTCTCATCTCCTGAACCCCCAGGCCAAATGTGGAGAAGTGCTGAACACTCACAGTCACAAATTAAATCGATGGGCAGTGTGGTCACTCAGCATTTCTAGAATTAAGGAAGAGCAGATAGGCTCTCTGGGCATGGGGAGGGCAGCACGTTCTGGGTGCCAGCCTTTCGTCTGTAAATGACTTGCAGCATGGCCTCTGGCATGAGTTGTTTGGGGTTTTTTGTTTTAGTGTCCCTGTTGTGGACACACTGCATCTTGCAGTAAATATAAATGAACTAATGTCTGTGAGACATCCCCAGCTAAACTTTCCCCCAATAACAGGTGAAATTAATACATTTTCTATGTATAGCAGATTTTGGTTGGTATTGAGGAAACAGTATTCCTACAGATACATACTGTATATGATATACACATACTGTATATGATATATACATCACACACATGTATGTACAGATGGTTTGATATGGACTAGCACATCAAGGAGCTGCACCTGCTTGCACTTAAATCAATAATGACATTTCCATTCATTTCAATGAATGTTACAGGAGATGATGGATTAGGAGAACTTCATTTGGGCTTTGGGGAATTACATTCACAACTTTAATTGTATTCATACAAAATGAACATTGATCCTTGAACAAATTCTTAGTACAGCTAGCCATTGGAAAAAAAAAACACATCAGAACTTTGCAAATGCCTCTGCACATTCTTCTTGTGATTAAATGTTCTTTAAAAGAGAAGGTAGGGATGTAATAGAAAGTATTGCCCTGTTTGCAATTATTTTGAGTAGTAAAACAGATTAAGTAGAGGCTTAAGGCATGAGCTTAGTGAATGTAGCCATATCTAAACAAACAGTGGCAAATCTGCTCTTTCACTGTGAGTTTTAAGATTAAATAGATGGCAGTTTTGAAATTATATGTAAGCATATGCAAATATTTGATTAATGGGGTCTTGACACTTTAGCTTGTAATTCCTCCTCTCTTATTAAAATCATCTACCAAATTTTGAAGTAGAAATTGAGTCTTCTTCTAATTAAAAGCATTACTTTTCAAACAAGATTGTGTGCTATGACAAATGCTACTGAATTCTGCACTAGCACAAAAGCTCCTGAGTTCTCAAATCTGTAGGTCTTCTGTATAAGCAAAGAAGATTCTCTGCTAAAATCTCTGTAATTCATCTAATAATGGTGTCGAGAAATACCTGGCTAGTGCAATGGCTTGGATGCTGATCAGCATTTCCCCCCTGCTTAACCTCCCTAGACTTCCTTTTCTTCCTCCAGTAGTTAATTTGAAGAACTTGGATGTTTAAGAAGCATGAGGAAAGAGAAGTATGAGAAGAAAGAATTTAAGTCAGGACACAGGTTTTCATTCAGCTGTGTGCTTACAAATGATGCTGAGGCATGAACTATGAGGTGATTTGCATAGTGCACACTGTCATTTAAATATTTATAGGGTTTCTATAAAGCACCAGAGTATCACAAGAGTTAAAATTCATGCTCTTATCACTTTTGTAGGGGACAGGAACATGAGAAGGCTTCATCTAAATCAATACCAGTTTTGCTTTTGACTTTAGAGTGCATGAGGGATGAATTTTTGGACTCAGCTACAGCTGGGGGATTTAATCTGGATTTACACAGGTGAAATTGATAAGAAAGGGTCACGGGGTAGCTGAGCAAATGTAACAACTGGCAGCTGAAGGGGGGATGGTCCTGCACCACCTGCATCATCTGCTTATTCCAGACCTGCTCAGTAATGGCTTTGCTTCTTATCTGACTCCTCAGTGGTCCCACATGGCTTGTTAAAGATGAAGGAAACTCTGCTTTTCACTGCCAGGTTAGTTTTCTGCTGGTTTAATGAGTCGAACTGGGTTAAGCAAAGTTGCTGTGAGGATAAAGAGTAGAAACATGGCTTGGGGAACTTTTCTTTTGGTGGCAAGGCCAGCCAACAGGGCAGAACTCATTTTCTGAGGCATGCTCTACTCCTTTTTTTGTGTGAGCGTCTGTGGTGGAAGCACAAGCAGCAGTGAGGTTGCTGAGGTCTCCAGCCAACACCAGTCTTCTTTTGATTTTATTGTTAAATAATTGTTGTTTGGATCCCATCCTGATTGGAAGAGTCTGGCCTGGATTACTGTGTTGATCATGGGCTTAAGCTGATAAGCTTTAGGTGCAAAGATAGGAGAAATTTCAGTCTGTGTGTGGTGTTGGTCATAAATACTGAAGCAAAAAATTAATCAAGGCCGAGTCCCCTGTTCCACCAGCTGCTGATCCTGCCTGTTTGAGATTTTTATTCTGATAATTCACCAGAAGTCTCCCATTTAAGCCTGCAAAGCTCACATATTCAGGAAATGCTCATATTTAAAGCAAATAAACTAGTACAAGAAAGCTCATGGGCCTCTGTGTGAAGTGTACAAGGGTCTTTATAAATATCTCTTGTTTGTAAAAACAAGTTTTCAAGGACAACTGATGGAAGCCTAAATAGCACTTTTGCCAATGAGCTGACTCTGTGCCAGAACCAGGACACATTATCTTCCCTCTTCAGCTGCTGTAATTAATATTAATTTTTACTTAATGGAAATCACCTTGTTAACTTCCATTCCAGCATCCCTGAACTAATCCCACTCTCAGAGTTCACACCGGTGCCAGCTCACCACAATTCCTCTGTTTCAGTGAAGTTTGCGGGTTTTTTTCCCTCTCAACAAGGCAAACAATCGCAGCTGTGCATAGTCTTGGTTCTCTCGGGTGAGCGTCTCAGCCCCGCGAGGTGACGGCGGTGTCTGCACCGCCGGGAGTGCCGGGCCGGGCGAAGGAAAGGCAAAAGGGAGGGCGNCCGAGCTGGGGAGCCGCAGCCCCGCAGGGTGAGAAGGTGCGGGAAGGAGCAAAGCCATTCGCCCGAGCAGCTTCTGGCCTCGGTTTGGGGGCAGCGAGCGCTGCAGAGTGGCTCCGAGGGGTAGGATGCTGCTACCTGACGCCGTCCAGGGGAGAAGCACTTAAGGTAGTTGGCGGCATGCCGTTTGCCTCGGATTAAACTCCATGCTCCTTTTCTAATGTGCAGCGTTAGAGCTCCTCACTACTCTAGAAATAGAGTCCGCGTCCTTCTAAAGACGAGGGTTGGCTATTAGGATTCCAAAGGAATCAGCAGGCTCATCTGAAAATACTTGGGGAAGCTCAGATTTTACTCAGCTTCTGTGCAGAAATTTTGTGGTTCATACACCTATTCTGCCGTTTGGATGTGGGATGATATTAAGACAGTCAAGATTTACATGGTCATCTTCAATTGAAAGGTCAGGAGTAATGCTTTTTCTTCATAAAAGGTTTTACAGAAAAGATCGTGATTTTGCAGGTGGAGTTGCCGGCAGAAGTTTGAGGGAGGAGCACAGGTGAACCCAGTAAAGGGGTTTGAAGGCAAGAGGGGAGGGGAGTTTGGGATGATTAAAGACGCGAACTCGGGGTTTGTATTCACTTGGCTAAGGCTGCTTAGGAAAGCTCTCTTCTAGGAGTGTCTGTTCTGCCCTGTCTCGGAGATGAGTAGAGCGGGTACGGTGAAAAAGAGAACATTTGTGTCTGAAAACAGCAGTGGTACCTGCTGCTCACCTGTGAGGGGTCTTTCCTTTGCATCGGCTATGAATGGCTGAATCAAAGTGGAGTTTGTTAAGAAATGAAGGTAGATGCTGCTTTAAGGTAATATCGGGAGGCTTGCCCCTTCAAGGCCTCTTATGCTCCTGCAGCAGGTCCAATTTGGCACAGGTTTATGCGGGACGTTCCCGAGGAGGAGCGGGAGCCTGGAGCGGGTCTGACCCGCTGCGCACCCCGGACAGGCAACAGGTCCTCGCGGTGTTGATTCCCCACCTGAAACTTTGCACGCCGAATTCAGCCGAGACACTGATCTTCCCAGGAAAAAGGCCTACAGGTGGCCTTTGGGGATAAGGCACCATCAGCAAACACAGAGACTCGACAGCTGGTGCGTGTCGGTCCGGAGTTGGGATCAGTAAGTGGCGAGAGCGGCTTTGCCGGAGATTTCTTTCCTGGCACCGCGGAGCATCCTCCCGCTCGGGCAGGACGGGGGCGTGGGATGGGAGCGCAGCGCTGCCGGGCTCCCCGTGTCGGGAGGGATGGAGCGACGGAGTGCTCCCCGAGCCACCGGACAGGTCTGCTGTGCGCGTCCTGTCCTGGGTGTGCTTGTGGCCTGGGGAACACGGCGGGCGGTGGCTGCGAGGAAGTCGGCTGCTCCATCCCGGAGAAGCAGCGGGCAGAGGACCGGTTACCGAGGCAGGGATGCCCGGAGCCCTCGTAAATGCTTGTTGCCTTCTTTCTCCCCCTCCCCCCATTCCTCCCCCTCTCCCTCTCTTCCTTTTTTTTTTTTTT
>WEIV01017881.1:474432-550454 GCA_013390005.1 Calyptomena viridis | reverse complement strand
CTCGGCGGCCGGAGCTGAGAGAGCCTCCTCCGGCGAGGACAAACACCGTCTCCTCCTCCTCTCCTTCCTCATCGGTCCCTGACGCCAGGCAGAGGAGAGACGGCGACCTCAACTGTTGTCGTGCCGCTTTGAGACGTAGGGTTAATTTGCAAGGGCTAGTGCAGAAATGCGGTGTTTAGACTTTAATATCTGCATATGGTAATCGGTAAAATAAAAGAACCCTTTAGTATTCTGCTCCTGTAATACTTGGCGCGGGAGAGGCTGCTGTTACATCTCATTTCCGAGCTCATTTGGGGGAAGCGGAGTGATGCTGAGTGCCTTCTCTGCTGCCTTTTCCCGAGTGCCTCAGCCCTTCAGGCGTCGGGGAGTCCTGCGGAGGGGAGACGGGAAGCTCCTTGTCTTGTAATCGCAAAGCTGCGGGGAGACACCTCGGGCTCGGAAAGCCCCGTGAACGCTTTGGGAGTGGGATTACATCGGGAATCAGCAGGGTGATTCCTTCCCCCTGACTCCTGGTAGGTAACGTGTGACTCTTCTCCCTGTCTTTTACACACCCCAGTGATTTGATCTATCCCCGTGGCTGAGCCGAGCTCTGTGTTTGAAATCTTGTGCTAACTTGAGAGATGGACGGTGATGAGGTCAGCTTTGGGGGCTGGAGCCTGAGCATGGTGTCATCCAGGGGCACATGCCGGGAGAGGCAGACGCCGGCTTTTCAAACCCTGTTCGTGTTCCAGCAGTGGCCACTAATGACGACTGCGTGAATGTTAATTTAGAGGGAGGGATAGGGTAGTTGAAGGGGTTGTTGGATGCAAATCAGTTCCAATTGACTGATTTTGACTCGGCCGAGGTCGAGGGAAAGCCCCTGTGTTTGCAAGGCAGGTTGTTCCCACCTCCCATCACGAAAAGTTAGGGTGGAAGCATTTCCTTTTCTGTTGCCACCCACCCCCCAACGGGAGGAGGTTTGTGACATGTAAAATTCTCAGACTGCTCTTTGGGGTGTCTGTGTGTTAAGCAAATACGTTTCTCACTTCTACTGAGAACAGTTTTGCTTTCTGATGGAAACTGGGGAAAAAGATAGATTTAAAAATAAAATCAGACTGTATAGTTGAAGTGGTAAAGCAAATGTTCTCAAGATCCCACGTAGCAAGCTGGGAATGAATGCAAACTGTTCCTGCTGTGTAACTCTTCCAAATTCGGTTCTCTCTAGAAGGTGTGATCTCGTCTTGCTTCCTAGCAAAGCCTGATCTGCACGGCTAGTCAATCATGGAATGTGTATGAGGTGCTTTCTCAGCCTGCTGAAGAGGCAATGAGAGCGTGTTGGCACTGCATCAGGAGTGACAGATTTGTCACATTCGTAACCTGGTGTGGGAATCCACCCTGCTTTAAACTTTTTGGTGTGTCAAAGCTTAGCAAAATTTGGAGCCTGCTGGCTCTCCCTCTTACTTCAGGTGCTGTGAATCTGGCGGGCCCCCCTATGCCACCCTCTGGATGGCACAGTGACTGTAGGTGACACATGCTTAATTTTTGAGAGATTGACCATAGACCAGTAAAGGGACACTTAGATCAGGCTTGCTTACATTTTTATTCAAACTTTCATAGTGCAGCTTTTCACATCCTACTTTTTCTGTAATTTCCAAATGACAATATGTGCACATATTTGGGAAAGTGTAAGAGTATCTAATTCATTTGGCAAAATGGGAATGGTTATTAGAGCAACTTGTTAAACATCTTAAAGGTAAGTATTAATTCAGTGTGCATTTTGCAGATAAAGAGGTTCAATCAACTTTGTGAGACCATGGTTGTTGTTCGTTTGTCCCTTCTCTGCCAACAAAGCATCATTTCACTTGTGTACATGTGTGTTTCCCAGTTCTGCTCTCTAGACTTTGATTTTCTGTACTCTAGTGAAAGTCTGAAGCACAAAGTCTGAGTTGCTGCACTGTCTATCCGTGATGTACATGCATTTATTACTTGGTAGAATGGCATGTTGGTGTCTGTTTGGGACAGCTCCACTACAGTGCTGGATGGGGACCTGGGAACAGTGCTGTGGAGTGGAGCTTTGCACTTGATATAAGAGCATAGATGTGTGACAGAAGTTAGAACTTAGCTTGAGTTCTTGTTCCTCAGTTTACAAAGTAAACTTCCATTAGTTCTTTATGTATTACTACTGGCACCTGTACACTTCAGGAACTATGTTTTTACTTAGTAGAACACATTCTCAAAAAAATAGGATCCTTCAGGTCTCCCTCACTTACCGCTTCTTTCCTTCTTTCCATGCCTTAGCAGCCTGATACACATGGAGATTTAAGTAATTTTTGAACGGCTTTAAACGTGGGATCTAAGTTGTTAAAATGCTTATCTTTAGCAAGGAGGTGAAGGAAATAGAGCCACTACTTTTGCACTTTTCCTGGCTTTAGTAAACTTGTGGAAACAGTTAGGCCTCAGCTGAAATGCTCTTATACAGGAAAATGGTATGAAGCTTAGCTTTCTCTTTTGTTTGTTTTATTTTTGTTTGCATCAGGGCTGTTCTCCAGCCAAGCAGAAAAATCTGAAAACAAGAAAGTAAAGTAAATTCTAGTCTTAGTTCAGTTTCTATCAGTAAGTCTGATAGAAAGCGCATTGGTTTGGCCACATCAAACCTCCTTACCTCATAAAGGTTGATTTTTTGATGTTCATCCAAGCTTGAAGTAAACTTAAGAGACCTTTGGCAAAATGAACCATTGGAGGGTTTTGTGTGAACCAGCTATTTTTTCTCTTGCACAGATAAAAACTGAACTATTATCCAATTAATATGTACTACTTGGTACTTAAAATGTGCAGATGGGTAACAGAGTAGATGAAGCTGGAGATCTGGATCCAGCCAAAAGGCTATTTGAGAATTAAAACCACGTTTGCTGGTTTGGTTCTATTAATAGTTTATGAATTCAATATCTGAACCACAGAAAACAGTAGTTAAAATGGCAAGGATTATTGCTCAAAATCTTGCAATCAGAGCTTGCTGTTTTAATTAAAAATAACTAATCAACTGATTGATGAAGGGAAAAAAAGTGCCTTGCAGGTACATATTAATTTTGCCGCTACTAGACTATTCCATTTGATGCATTTGTTGATGTGAAATCTTTGTGGGAAAGAGACATTGAGTGCCTAAAAAGCTTCTAAAAGCACAACAGAGCAGGTTTCTGGGAGAGGAGATGCTTCTGCGACTTTGCATGCTTAGGTGATTTATTAAAGACTCTTCTCAATACGTACTAACTCAGCAGCAATTGGAAGTGGTTTGTCTTCTGGCAGTTCAGGCAGTCGGTATCATCCTCTTGGCAGTGGCTCTGTGTGTTTCCTTGCTGTTAGGATGACATGCTGTTCTTTGGAGACTGCATACCTGGCTGAATTTTTTTCAGGCTGTAGCACAGAAGAAGGTAGAACAAAGTCCTTCTAATTGCTAGTGACAAACTTCATGAGTAAGAGCTAAAGTAATTTACAGTAGTTTCTGTTTTGTATATATAAAATCTTCCTATCTGACCTTTTTATGACCCCTGTATTTGCCCAAAACACACAGCTTGGATGTGGGAGAGAGAAGGATATTCTTCCTGGATTCACCCAAGAAGGGAAAAGCCATTGGAGAGAAGGGTGACCTGCAGCTGTAGAGTGGCTGCATCTGCCTTGGGCCGCTGTGGATTCCCCTGTTGTCAGAGATTCGACTTTCTCAGTGTGATTTCCCTGAATATTTGCCTGATCTTAGAATTCCAGAATGACTTGGGTTGGGAGGGACCTTAAACCTCATCTCGTTCCATGCTCTGCCATGGGCAGGGACACCTTCCAACTAGACCAGGTTGCTCCAAGCCCCATCCAGCCTAGCCTGGAACACTTCCAGGGATGGGGCAGCAGCAAACCCCAGCACTGTGAAGGGGAGATGAGCAAAGGAGCAAGCCCCTTTGTATTGGAAGGATAGATGAAGATGCTAATTGTTTTTGTGTGTGTGTTGTTTTGTTTCGGCTTTCTTGGAGGAACTTTCCCTCTGCTGGGGAAGTCTTTGAGGAGGATTGGAGAGCAATTAATGGCCAAACAGACAAGCTGTATATCTCAATTAGGATGCTGCAACCGTGGTGACGGCACAGAGCTGTGATGGGCCAGGTGCCAGCCAGGCTCTTACCCTGTGTATAAAATCATTACCTGAACTGTGCTGGCTCATATTGGGAATAACTACTTTGAAATAATGCTCCAATAGGAGTTTACATTGGTGGCATCAAGTTTGTAATCTTAGCCTAAAGAGGAACAGAGAAATCCTGGACTTTTTCCTCATTTTCATTGCAACTTCAAACAAACTCTGCCTGTAGTGGATGTTTGCCTGAGGAAGGGCCATAGACTGCTGTCTTTCTCCAACATGTTTTGTCTGTTATTGAGAGAATGCCCTGCAACATGGAAAGACACAGTGTTGGTTCAAACAAATTCCCTGAAACAGTGCAGTCTGAATGGCAAAGAAAAAAGAGCAGCAGAGGGAGGTTCAAAGTGAAGTGGCATAAAGGCTGTGGTTGTTTTCTGTCACTGAAGTACGAGCTGATTTTTTATTTAGTTCATATGTTTCATTTTCTAACCTGAACAAACCATTTGAGGTATCGAGAGAAGAAACTGAGGTAAAAAGATAAAGCTGACTGATAAAAGCTAGTGGAAAGATTTCTGGAAGGAGTTTGGGAAGGATGTAAGGAGAAAAATACTGATAAAGCAGTTTGAGGAGTCATCTTGGGAAAATAGTAGTGAGTCCTTTCTGAGATGAAGATCATGTTTAAACACTAAAATGCTGCTCTTGCTAAACTGATTTAATTAGTGGCAGAGAAATGTACAGCCTACTAAATTACTTTTATCAGTGCTTTTATTTACTACTTTGGTGGTTAGGCAGTCACATTTGGGTAAGAATTCATGGCTAAGATAGCTTTGTTATTCCAGAAATGCACATTAACACACATTTCTACTTAAAACCAACCCAAATAATTCTGTAGTAAGTGGCTTAGTACCCAGGTTGTAAGTCTGAATGTGTAAATATCACTGCTTGAGGATCTGGGAGGGCTGTGTGACAAAGGTTATTGATATGTCTATTTTACAGACTTCTTATTGTGGTAACTGAGGAGCCTTCCTGCAAAGCTTGTTGGTCTTTGCATTTATTTCATTCATGTGTTTCCTTCTTATGCATTTTAAACAGATGAAAATACTCCTCCTTGGTTTCTGTTCAAATTCTGGGTCAATGTACAGCCATTGGGGAGTGTTGGTGATTTATTCTTTTGGATGAGATGAACAACTGCAGTCTGTTATTGCTCTGTCCTTACATTTCGTGTGGTGCGTTTTACAAAACTATGAATATTAATCCCAGCATGCCAATTTAATTTGAATAGCTGATTGCAGCATTTGCTGTTTGTCTATGGTTTTCCCTTCCCTGTATCTTTAGAAACAGTGCTTCTGCCTTGGTTGCTCTCTTCCATTTGGCACTTCCATGGTTGCTTTTGGTAAGAGTGAGAACTCCTGTTATCAGATGGTCTGGGTGTGTTGTGAGCCATCCCATGGGAACACTCCAATATTGTTGACTCTCTGCCATCTCACAGCACTTGCCTGGCACTAGGTGAGCATATGATCCCAGATTTCTCTGATACCTGTGTTACAGGGATGGTGTGTGTGTTGGGCAATTGTATTTTAAAGCTAATAGTTCTATTTAAATGTAAGGATATTGCTTGGACCAGCAGCTCCAAATGTTGCTTGTTGATGAGCAGCGATACAGGGATGATGGTAGGCAGCTTTGTGCTCTCTCTTTTGCAGATTTTAGCTGTCTGTATGGGTATTTCCTGAGTGAAGCAGATGTAGCAAGCAACACCCTGTTAGCTGCTCTTATGACAAGAACTGTTAAAATTTCAGTGATGTCTTTTAGAGTAAAGGGCAGGTGGTACTTGGGGACTTGGCAGTGCTGGGTTAATGGAAGGACCCAATGATCTTAGAGGTCTTTTCCAATTAGGATTCTGTGGTGACGATTATTGTCATGGTGGAGAAAAAGAATTTTTGCTAAACAGAGAAATTAATTATGGCCTGCCAGAAGTAGGAGAAGAGGTGCTTTTAAAAAATCCCCAAACAAACACTGAAGTATTCTGTTGAACTGGTTTTGACTGAGCTTTCTTTTAGCTGCATTTTATGTGTTTTCCCTAAACAACATAGATTTGAGTGTGACCATACTCCAAAGTTTCATTCTGGTACCTAATGGTGACAGATGTGCTGCACCTCATAGGTGCTCCTGGGTCTGTCAGGGACAGCAACAGAGCCCATCCTTCTGGGTTACTGGAGCCCTGACCTTCCAGAGAAGCTATTTAAGCTTATCTGATTTAGTTTTATTGAAATGCAGTAGCAGTAAGGCTGGCTGGGAAGCAAGTCTTTGGAGAGGTGAGTGATGGAAGGGTGGGGATAAGCTGGGAAAGACCTCTAGAGGGTTGGGCCAGCAGTTTCTTCCTGAATGGAAGCAAAGTTGCTGTGTTTGTTCTGTGCTAATCCACACTTCACATGGCAATAGCTAAGTTCCAAGGCTCAGTATAAATAAATAAATAGGTGTGTACTGGTTAACCATGGTGGTGTTTGAGTTCTTAATTGCTATGGCAGATCCTTATTCCCTGAAGTCTCCACAGAACAGACCTGTGCTTCCTCTAGCAAACTGAATTTATGGATTATGAAGTTTTTGTTTCTTCTTTTGTCTTTGTTTTTACATTTAGGTAGTATCAAAGCTTGAAATAACTTGGGAACTTTTATTTTCTGGTGGTGTGTCCAACAACAGAAAATAACTTGTGTCTTTATTCTCTGCTTTTGCCTTCAGAGGTTTCAAGTTTGAGGAAAGTATTTGTGAGGTAGGCACAGTGAAAATAATTAGAATATGATGTATTTCATTTTTATTGTTGCATCTAAAAGGAGTGTAAGCTAGAAAGGAAACCCACACTCTAGTGGAACTAAATCTTGACACTTAAGTGCCATGTGTATGACAAGGAAAAATGAATGCCCTGAAGCAGAAATAGTGTTTCCTTTGAATTTTTATTCTTTTTTTTTTTTGTTCCTATCAGAGAAAAGGGGAGAGATGGGTGAATTGAAGTTAATTTTGAAGCACCACCAACTGGTTTCTGAAGCTTATTTAGCTTATGGAGCTTTAGGTTATTTAACATTCACAAATTTAATCTTGAAATCTCACAAGAACAGTCTGAACTCTGTTACTCTTATGTCTACTATCGTAGATTTGTTCATAGTAAAAAATTTCTGCAGTTCCAATAGTCAAGAAACTTTCCAGTATTTGCCTGTTTTACTTAAGTTGGAGGATTCTTTCCCTTGTAAGTGCTGAAATATATCATGTAACAGTAAGGTAATCTTATTCAGTAGCCTTCTTTTACTACTTTTTCATATTTCTTTTCATTTTCAGAGAGCAATGGCTTTTATTGGAATAAAACTTTGAGTTTGAATAAAAAATAAATCTTTTAACATTTAATGTGAAACAGTTATTTACGTAAGTACTTATACCTGTGTGAGGTCTGGGTAACTGCACCTGGTGACTTTCAGATGGTGTCTTTGTTTTTTAAAGATGGATACTCTTGAATAAAACAGATTAATGACCGGTGAACCACAGGGCGGAGAATAAGGTACTGTGAACTCATATACATATGAAAACATAGTTGGATTAAAAGTGGAGTGTACAGCCTCTGGGAATTCTCCAGCAGCCTCTGCCACAATGTGGTGTCTTTCTGCCTGGCAGCCAACTTGGGAGGCAGAGTAGAGGGAGGTGAAGGGCTGCTGATGAGTAGTGTTTCTCTTTTTCCTAGCAGTTCACCTGCATTTGTCCAGAGGCTTGTCTGGATGAGGGAAGTTGAACAATATGGCAGCTGCAGGAGGGATAGAAAAGCTGCCCCACCGCTGTGGTCTTTTTTATTTATCTAGGAAGGTGGTCTGAAGGACGCTGGTGGGACTGAAACTGCTGAATAGATGAGTCAGGCTGTTCTTGAAATTCATAATAGATGGAAGCTTTGTCCACTGGCACTGCAACCCACTTCCCTTTCTGCTTTATTTTCCTGATTCTAACTTCAAACAGCAATGAAGCAGTGGAAAATACTGCCTATGTTTGCCTTGCTGAAGGTAAAGGACAGAGGATTATTGAAATACCTTAAGAAATGTCTTTTTTGGGGGGTACAATGATATCCCTTTGAATCTTTGATATTGTTCCTATTCTGATATCTTTGAAGGCAGATTACAAAAAAAATGTAATCTTCTAACTACTAAGGGAGTCTCAAACTAAAGGGAGCCATCCGTCAGAGATATGAGTGTTACGTCCTCTTGCCCTCCCACCAATTTTCCGGATAGTGACAAGTTTATGACTTGGGCTGTCAGCCACAGAGGATGTCAGCGAGGGCATGAAATTCTAGGTTCTTCTGAAGATATCCTTGTATAACTCCTGTGGAAGAAATTAGCAAATTGTTTTGGTGACACAGCAGGTAACTAAATTGTCAAGGCTACTGAAAAATTAAGTCGATTTTCTTGGCCACTCACACCTAACACAAGCTGGGGATTTTTTGGTAGAAAGGAATCAGTTCAGGGAAATAGTTGGACTGTTTTGAAAATAATTCTGGACTGAATTAAAGCTGGCATTGGTTGTGCCAGAGTTAGTCCCTTTGTACTGAGAGCTGGTGGTGATTTGGTAGGGGCATGGAAAGCTGATGGAAGAAGTATCATGTGGCTAGATTTTTTTTTTTTCATTCTAACATTGCGTTTACTAATATGAAAACTGCTGTAGAATTTTTCTATGTCTGTATTTTAGAGTGAAGCAAATCTATAATTTGTAGTTAAAGCCAATAGCTACAGTTCATTGAATCACAAAATTGTTTGGGTAGGAAGGGACCTTTAAAGCTCATCTCACTCCATCCCCTGAGATGGGCAGGAACACCTTCCACTATCCCAGGTTGCTCCAAGCTCTGTCCAACCTGGCCTTGGACACTTCCAGGGATGGGGAAGCCACAGCTTTTCTGGGTAACCTGTGCCAGGGCCTCACCATTTTCATAGGGAAGAATTTCTTCGTAATATCTAATTTAACACCTTTCTCCTGTTTCGGTACTCAAGTATGTCTCTGACCTTGTATCAGTAACATCTTAATGTTACTGGTGCTGTTGAAATACTCGAGGTGGTCTAGGAGATATCTGGCCTCCTGAAATGACAGAACTCGGGTCACTCAGTAGGAAGACAGTTCCTGAGACGAGCATTTGGTACCTGAGGTTCATCAAGAAGTTGTGGCGGTTGAGAGTATTGGAAAAACGGTACCTTTCCAAGGTAAAATCTTTGGAGATTGATTCATTACAATTACTCTTGTCCCTATAGTGTCTGCTGGAATTCTGCTTTTTGGACTTTAATGTGAAACCACCTTCTGTTTCCTGACACAGGTACCTACAGATGAATGGGTGCACGTGCTCCTAGTCCTTCTAAGTAGACGGGCATTTATTTGTAATTCAAAAGAAATTATTTTTTTTAGTGTAGTGGTAGTTGGCACACAAAGAATTTATTATAAGGACTGTGTAGATCCATCTTGTCAGCAAACATTTGTTTGCAGTTCTTGTACTGCTATATATGATATTTTGCTAAAAATCAATTACAGCTTAATAGTACATGGAAAATTAAGAATAATGAAATCCATCACTAAGGTTGTTGCAAGCAGACAGGCTGAAGCTATTGTTAGTGTGCTGGTTTACTTACAGTAATACTGTTTCCCTTTCATTCAGTTTCCTGATCAAATTTTAACAGGAAGTTTGACATTTACATGACATTCACATCTGTAGAAACACTGTTTCCTTTTCCCCATTGCTCAGTTTTCTTAGAGTTAACATTCTGGTCAAAGCAGTGAGAGAGATTGGAGAAGGGATCCGATAAGAAATGATCACTGTAATAAATTGGTTGTGTTCTTGAGGCTGCCTACAACTATTTTAGTCTTCTGGAGTGGTGGTGAAAAAAGCTTTAACCCACAAATTGGTAGCAGGTAGTGCCACAGAAACTCAGATTGTTGTTGTCCTCTGGTTGTCCTTTGGTTGTTTTTAGTGTAAGTTTTGAAGGGTTGAGAATAACGTGCTGCATGTCGCTTGTATAGATTTGAGTGAGGTTGTGGGTCTCAAGAACTTGGGAAGGAGCTGGGTACCTGAAATTATGCTGTGTGCTCTGGACCAGAGCCTGTGGGGAGCACCCACCTGGGCCTGACTGAGGGACATGTGCCTGGGGAGCCTTTGGCCCCAGGAAGGATGGGGGTGGATGATGCTGCAGCCAGAAGGTACCAGTCTCACCTGCTGAACTGACAGAGTGTTTGGTGACCTTGGAAAACAGGGCAGGGATGAGCCGTGACAGTGTCTTGTTCACAGAACTGAAATACAGTAGGCACTTCAACTGTACATCTCATTTTACATATATATCCACTCATGGGTGCTTAAGTGGTCCCCAGAGCCTCCTAAAAGCCACAGAGCAATTTTTAGTTTTGGTTCTGCACACTTTGAGCACATACACCACTATCAGTTCTGATTTGAGCAATGGACATGGAGGAGTTGATTTGTTTCTGTGGAAAATGGTGACATTTCTGGGCTTATGATGTTTGTTGCATGTAAAGGAAGAGCTCTACATGGAAGTTGATGTGAAATCAGAAGTAGTCACTGAAGGAGTGCAGCTGCACCAATACCAGGGTCAGAAGGATTAATCTACGTTAATCTATGTGTGTAAAGATTTGTTTTCAGATGTTTCTAGTTCCCCAGTCTCATGGCCAAAGCCTTTCTATGGAACTATCAGTCTTGTCCTGCTGTATGGTTTTTAATAATAGTACACATAATTAAATTTATTTCTTAATTTCATCATGACAGTATGTCTGTCAAGTACATTTAGAGGTTGATTCGAACAGGGTATCTACTTAAAAAAAAAAGCATCCAAATGCAGCTACTTAAAGAATCTGTGTATTTCACAAATCAGATCTAGAATTGCTGGTAGTGGCTTGTTCTCCTGTGTTTAGGATGGAACTATTTAGACACATTAACTGATCCATAATTTCAGGTAGACCACGAACTTGAATTTTTGTTTGCAAAGCTTACTTTCTGTTGTTGATATGAAGAAATGCTCCTATCTTGAGACCTTTTTACCCATTTTTTCAATCCCATTTCAATGAGTAGCAGGTGTGTTGTACCACTGAAGTTATGTTATAAAGAAAGGAAAGAAACTCCACAACTTTATGTACTTGAGAAGTGTCAGAGCTCAAAGGAAGTGGCTATATTGTGTAATTGTATCAGTTGGGAGATGGTGAAGCACAGCTAATGAATTTTGGACTCTGAAATCAGTTATAATGAGGAACTCAAAATTTGGAAAACTATTTTTGGGAGTTGTTAGAAACAAAACCAGCACTTCTCATCTGCAAGGCTAGACGTTGACTCTTTAAGGTAGCGTAGGCATGTCTAGTGGCAAAAGATTGCTCATGAGATTTTAATCTTCCGAGATAGCTGTGCACCCTGGCTCCTTTGGAAATAGGTAGAACTAGAGAGGAGGAGGTAAAAACTAGGTCTTTTCAAATACATAGTTAGATAGTGGGCCAAAGTCTTGTTCCCCATGTTCTGTGCCATTTCTGTTTTTCACCATTGTTATATCAACTTTTTGGATGTTCTATTACGTAAGGGTTACACTGCTCTTTCAAATAATGCAGGTTTTTTTGTTTTCTTAAGTATGTGAAACTGAATTTGTTCTTGGCCCTAGGGAGAAAGAAAAAACAAAAACAAACAAACAAAAAAAAGAAAAACAGAAGAAGGAAAACAAGGCCTCTTGCTGTTTTTGCAACAAGATTATGAAAAAGCAAATGTGAAACACTGGCTGTAGGCAGCCTTTAAGACAGAAACCAAAGCCTTGGCAGAGTCTTTGCAAGAGATCACTGATTATTAACCAGCCTCCTGTCCTAGACTCCTGCAAAGGCATTTCTGATGGATCTGCTTTGTTTACCTGTAACCTACTCCTTAGAGAGCTCTGTTTTAGTTTCTGCCTCTCTTGAGTGATCATCTAGAAAATTGTTCCATTCAAGTGCTCAAATAAACAAGTGAATTTGTTGTTAAAATTCTCATAGGAATATAGTTCTTTAAGGGACCTTCTGGGTCATTGAATCTGCCTGGCTGCTACTGCAGCTGCCACACTGAACATTCCCTTTCTCAAAACAAAACATGTCAGTTAATGTTCCTTCTTCTCAGTGAAAGGCTGATTGCTCAAATTAATGTGCCCCTCTCTTACAATTTATGCTTATTTAAGACCAATATTTTCGTATTTGTTATTGTGTCAACATTGTTTTTTTGCCTAAGTAATTTCCTTCCTCCTTGGTGTCTCTTGCTTCCACAATGTGTTCTTTAGAGGAGATTATGTTGCTTTTTGCCTGTGGTTTCCCCGAGTGAGCAACCACTCTCCTCTTGTGAGATCTGCTTTTTTCCCAGCATTGTCAGTAAAAGGTGTGAGCTTAGGTTTCTTCTGGGGATCTGAGAATTTTCTGCATTTAGGAACTTGTCAAATCAAAGAAAATCAGTGTCTTGGAGCAGTGTAGGCAGTATGCAAGTGTGTAATTCCTAAGGATTAAACCAAACATTAATATATCAACTGTAGTGGAGCAAGCATGGCTTTGAGGATTGAATGAGCATTGTCAGAGGATAGTCAATTAGGAACTGTAGAGGTAGGGCAAGGTGGAATGGCTTTAAACTGGAAGAGAGTAGGCTTAGGTTAGGAGGAAGTTCTTCCAGTGCCTCACCACCCGCACAGGGCACAGGTTGCCCAGGGAAGCTGGGGCTGCCCCATCCCTGGAAGTGTCCAAGGCCATGTTGGATGGGGTTTGGAGCAACCTGGGATAGTGGAAGGTGTATCTGCCCATGGCGAAGGGTGGAACTGGGTGGACTTTAAGGTCTCTTCCAACCCAAATAATTCTGTGATTTTATAGTGCTGCTTAAGGAAATGCTAGGAAGAGTTGATATCCTTTCTTCCTTCTCTCTCCAAACAGCTTACACTCTGTAGGCACTTAATGGGAAATCTGAGCAACTCTTCTGTCCCCAGTCAATCCAGTCTTTCTTTTCCTCCTTGGACAAAAGATGCAGAACTAGTTATGGTGGTGTGACCTGTTCACCCAGTCCAGCTGAGTGCAAGACCAGTGGTTGTGTCTCGTCATCACACTGAATCAGTAAAAATCCATGGAATTTGCTGATGTGGACATACATCCGTCTCTGTTGGGCTCATGTGGGACTCTCCAGAGTGTCTCTGGTTCTGAGCAGACTTGTCGCCTTGGCTGTAGTGTGACATGAGTGCATGGGCCAGCCTCTCCTGGGTGTCTGACATGTGGGCAGGAAGTCTTAATGTTATTTGGGGTACTGTGCAATATGCTCTAGAAATACTCTGCTGAGTCTTCAGAAAACCAGTCTGGGTCCCTCATGGTCAGGGCTGGGGCTAAAGCCTGATTGTGGCTGAATTGGCCTTTACAGAGGAAGCACTGGGAGTTGTGCCTTTTTTTCCTCTGTATTCTCCAAGCCCTTCAGGATCCTGTTAGCTTTGCTTGAGTACACAGAGCCAACTTCAGCTCTGTGATCACTGAGTAATGAGCTTTTCTAAAAGCTGAAGCACCTCAAAGCAAACGCATCTTGGAAGCTCCAGAGGAATAAGCCCAGGTACAATTTGCTTTCTTGGGTGGACAACCACCCTCTATCTGCTTTATACTCCCCGAGGTGTTTATGCAGGCTTTGAATATTGGCTAGGGAGACTGTGCTGGATCCCTCCTCCAGGCTTATTCCTTTGCATTTCTATTCTCCTTTTCCCTCAAACCAGTTCTTGTAGTTCTGGTTTCTCTAGAATATGTTCCCCTATGACATTGTAGCAAATACATCACTATAGTTTCAGTGAGGGGAGAAGCATCACATCTGGTTTGTTTATTGCTGCCTTAGTAGGAATATTTTGAAAAGCTGTTGTATTTGCTGGATGCTTTTGGGTCTTGGGGAGTGAACTAGTCTCATGTTTGCCAATTCTTCATTGATCTGTGTATCTTTTAGCATACTCTTCCCTTCCAAAGTTCTGCATGCATGAGATACAGACTTAAAAGATTAGTTGCTTAGATCTTTTTGCACCCTTTCTTCTTAATTAAATCCCTGTATTTCCTTTTCTGTAGCCAATTATATAGTTCTTGTCTTGAACAGCAGGATATGCCATGGATATGGTGGAGTCTTTTGAAGGTATAATGTCTCTCTGGCTCTGCTGTTTCGAATGCACTGAGCAGCTTTTATTTGTCTTCCACAGAGTGGTTGTACTAATTACCACCTGTGAGCTCTTGATTTCTGGCTTAACTGTGCATCCTTCATATGAAATGTTTCCACCCAGGTTTTGAGGAACTCTATTTTTGTGACCTGAATTTTCTCTTCTGTCACATGGCTCCATTTCTTTTCTGGTTGTAATACATGGCAGAGTAAGGAAAAGACAGACTTGAGGTACCTGCTGATCTTTTGGCTTCTGGTTTAATGGCTCAGCTTCAGTATTTTACCACATGATATGGTGACATGTTTCCTGTCATATAGAGGAGAAGAAAATGGAAACAAATGTCTAAAAGTGGTAACACCACAGAAGTGTGGGAGTATTTTGGTACATGTTCACCCCCCTAGACTATTACATGGCTAATATACAACTAATTTTAATTTTGCTTTAGAAGATTGCATCAGATAAAAGAAGAGGTAATTGAAATTTTAAAAGTAGTCTGCGTGAAAATAGCTTTTGCTTCCCTCATTGTACTAGGAACCATATATGGAGAACAATGATAGTTGCCCAACAATTTTGGGGGTAATCTGAATTTAAAAAGCTCTCCTTGACAGCTGTATTCAAATCCATGCTTTCCTCTGGCTTATTACTGCTCCAGGATGGCAGTTACAGCCTGGCAAATAGGACAGATTGAAGAACACAGGACCTGCAGAACCTTCCTCTTTAAATTATATTACCAGTTGCCAGCAGGGTTACCTCAGCACTTCTCAGCTTTTCCTGTTATTGCTTCGAAGAGCTGAGCATTTTTACAGTCTTTTAATTTTCTACATATTTTTAAAACCCTCGAGAAGCAACAATCAGAAGGACCATTAACACCTCAGCTATGGACTAATGAGGAACACAACTTGTGTGCTGGAGATATCGATTTGCTCAGTTCCAGTTGTATTTCTCCCCTTTAATCCTTTGTGTTCTCCCCTTGGCTGTGCTGGTTGTTTACTCACAGTATGCCCGAGTGAGGATAAGATGAACTACTGAAATACTGCTGCTCAGGGATTGATACATGGAAGCCTTTCCCTTTGTGTTCTTTAGATGCCAGAAATCCCCTTCTTTATTTGGAATATCTTCTTAATCTCTCTTTTCATCCATTTCAGCACTTCCATTTCCTCTTTTCTTTTTCTCTGCAGCACTTGGAAGGTGCTTCTTTCCTTCAGTGGCACTTCTCTAGTATGTTCCACCTCTGAGAGGAGAAAGCAGGCAGATTTTTTTTTTTTTTGGAAGCTGTTTCCTGTGGGTACTTCATCTGGTTTTCTGAGTTTTAAAATAGGCACGAATTTGTCTTGATTGTTGTTTTATCTGTGTAACATTAGGAAAAGGATCTAAATTAACAATAATGGTATAGTGCTGTCTAAATTGAAGAATAAAATGGAAGAGGATAAACCATCAGTTAAAAGCATTGCTAAAATGCCCTGAAATATGCTGCTTACCTTCTTTTCTTGATATATTGCCTTTTCAGAGCTCAGATAAATATTTATTCCTTGATTTCAGATTGATTTATCCTTACAGGATATGGCTTTACCCTGTCAGGTCTCTTTTGACTAAAAATATTGTTTTTGAGGAAAAGGTATATATAAAACATAACCTTAAGTTTAAACTTTTTGCTGCTGTGTTGTGAGGTTTTTGAGGTAGGAGTTGAAGCAGAATGGTCTGTGCCAAAGCAGGATCAGCTGCTCCCTCTATCTCTGCCTCATCACTGGGTGGTTTCTTTCATTCCCTGTGAAATCCAAATTGTATTAAAGCCTCTGTCTCTCCGTTAGCCTGTTTCTAAAGCACATTGTTGTGTTAGTACAGGTCTGTTAGTTCACCAGATGACTGATTTTGAAGAAAACCATCTGCAGAAAATGGTGTGAATCTAGCAAGGCACACTTTGTTTTGGTTTTTCAGTCACAATTTCTACATAATTTATTTAAAAGTGTTGTTTAACTACAGGCTAATTTTTTTTAAAAATAAACAAATTCTTACGTTTGTATTTATTTTTTCCAAGTCCTGGTGGTGTAGTTTGTGTAAAACTGTGGGTGATAGCAGATTGCAGTGTTTTGTAAACTTCTGAGGAAGTAAGTAGACTACATGTCTCATTTGGAACTTAAAAAAAAAAAAATTAATTCCTGGTCTTTGAATATGAAATAATTGCAAATTATTCAAAGTTGCTCAAGGCCAAGTTGGACAGGAATAGTGGAAGGTGTCCCTGCCCGTGACAGAGTTGGAGCTAGATGGTCTTCAAGGTCCCTTCCAACTCAAACTATTCTAGGGTTCTATGAAAACCAGTTTTGTTAAAGCAGTAACTTACGATTGGTAAGTTCTCTCTGTACCCGTGTCTATATTTCAGTATGTTCCTTTCCAAAAGAGTTGCGAAAAGTTGTGTTTCTCCAGAAGTGGCTTGCTAGATGTGGAACACTTCCACCTTCTTGTGTGGCTCAGGGAAAGAGAAAAATGATGCCTATAATAAGAAATGTTAGGAGAGACTACAGCTCAGGGAAGGCAATATAGCGACAAAGAAATTAAGTACAGCTTCAGAAAGTCAAATATCTTGTTAAGTCTGGGCAGAAATCAATAAGTGCTTTTGAGAATGGCGGTATTGAGTGTTCTATTTTGAGAAATACTTGTGTCTCTGGAAAACTGGAGTAAATGACTACAGCAGAGATGCAGATGAATTTTGCAGTGACTTTTCTAGGTGTGCACACTGGGAAGTCATGGATGTCTGTCCAGCTGTACTTCTCTAGGGCTGGATTTCTAGGCAGCCTATTGGCACCTTGGGACAGGTGGGAAGTTTCTAAAGACATTTCTGGTGCTCTCTGCATCTATCTGAAAGGAAGTTGTAAAGAGGTGAGGATCCATCTCTTCTGACATGTCACATCAAAGAATGAGAGGAAATGGCTGTAAGTTGCACCAGGAGTGCCTAAATCCTTAGAAGGGCGATCAGGCATTGGAGTAAGTTGCCCAGGGAGAAGATGGTGGAGTCGGTCTCTGGAAGTGTTCAAGAGGCAGCTGGATGTGGCAGCTGGGGATGTGATTTAGGGGTGATTATGATGGTGCTGGGTTCAAGGTTGCATTTGATGATCCTAAAGGTCTCTTCCAACCTCAACAGTTCCAGACAAGAGCCTGCCATCCTGTGCTGCTCTGCCTCAGCAGAAATGGCAGCAGCTGCCCTGGAAATGGGCTGTGCTCACCCTGTGCTTTGTGGATATTTGTCACACAGGTACCAGACCAAGTGACTACAGGCTGCCAGGACTGCAGGGTCAGCTTGCAAATGCTTCTCAGCTAACAGGGTCACCAATGTTTCCCCTGCTCTCCCCCTCCCCATTAGCAGTGCTCTTCTGTACAGGAAAGTAAATTATACTGTTTCTTCCATTTTCATTAAGGCTCAGCTGTGATGTCTGTTTTGATATTTCTCTGGATGAGAAACGTTCAGTTTGAACCATTAAAATTGCTGGTTCTGAGTTGATCCACAGCTCCTTCCTCTGTCGTAGGTGCTTATACTGAAATGGCTTTGTCTGAGGGGTTTGGCCGGTGCTGCTCTAGGTGGAAAATGGGAGAAAATCCTGGAAAACAACTGTGTTTTCCCACTGCCCTGGTTAGCCATAGCTACTTGGTCTTGCTGTTTGACGCTAATGCAGCTGCAGCGTCTCTCTGCATGAAGGTCTCTTCTCAGAAAGAAGTGCTTCAGGCTACAGGAGGGCAAGTAGGTGATTTTAATTTTTGGACCTCAATGCTTCTCTGAGTCCTTCGTGGGAGGAATATCTACATGTCTGCAGAAATGGAACTTGATTTGTACTGGAAAGTAAGACTCTAAGTGGAACAAATTGTGCTGAAGTCAACTGAAATAAGAGTTGGATTGTGTGCCAAATCACATCCTGTGGGTCTGTAAATCATTACTCTGTAGAGAGCAGCCTATAACAAAGCTCACTCTGCTACAGGACCCACAGAAAAATATATGTTCTCTTGCACTTGGATCAGTTAATGATACAAATCTGCTGATGGCTAAAAGTATTTATTTGCTGTGAAAAGAACCTGCTTATGCTGCACTGAGTGTCATGGTTGAATAGGAAGTATCAGGATTGTTTATTATAGATGGAAATGATACTGGGATATGCATTATTGACATGTTCCTATTCAAGGGAGCGTGTTAGCATTTCCTGTGTGTTTACTGGGAGCTGAGTTGCATGGATTTTGTTCCTAAACTTGTGGTTTTATGTTGCCAAACTAAGTAAGATGCTGAAGGGTATTGGAAGAGTCTGGGATGCTGTCCCAGGGGAACTATCTTTACTCCATGGCAGAAACTTCAGTTTTGTGGGTGTTTTAAGATGTGGTTTTGCTCAGGTTTTTCCAGCTGTGGCAGCAGTCCCTGTGCCAGGCTGCTTTTTTTTCAGCATGAAGGAGGGAATTGCTGCATTAGTTTTGCTTTTTTTTTGTTGTTTCCTCCCATTGTGGGGTAAAGATATGCTCTCAAATAAGCAGGTGCATATTTTCATAAGCCTCAAGCATTCCTTTGTGGATGAAAGTGTTGTAAAACATCTGAAAGCTATTTTCTTTGACATAAGCTTCTCTGTTTAAAGAATATGTGCAATCAATTCTTATTTGGGCTGAAGTAGATGAAATTGTTACAATGTTCTGATATAATGGACTGTATGAAATGGATATTTGGGCCTTTTTAAGTAAAATACTTTTGGAACATGTTTTGAGTTGTGAAGCATCTCGGATTGAACTGAAGGCAAACAAATAAACAGAAAATACCTACAAGAAAAAGGAAGAATTTTCTCCAATAGGCTGGCAAATGCATGCTAGTATTAAGCAATGTTTGTTTACAGGCCTTTTGATTTTAGGGTAAGGAATATGTTGTTTGGTGATGTGAGAAGGGGCATTGTGGGATCACCATCCCTGGAAGTGTTCAAAAAATGTGTGGCTGTGGCATTGGAGAACGTGGTGGTGCTGGGTTGATGGTTAGACTTGTTCATCTTAAAGGTCTTTTCCAGCCCGAATGATTCTGTGATTGTGCAGTGTTGCTATTAAGAATTATGTAAATCACTAATACAAGGAAATGGTTGAGCTGTTTACTTTGGGAATAGTGCTTACCTTCACAGGGAAGTGTTCTTTAAATTAGATTTCTTTGAATCTGTTCAGTGTTGTGGTGGAATGAGGCAGAATACATAATACCTTCTCGATTGATTCACTTTTGCAAATAAATCTGGATACAATTGTTGCTAAATGATGGATCCACTAGGTGTAATGGTTGGCAGGCCGGCAGTTGATAACTACTTTTTTTTTTCCTTGCTATTGCTCTCTGCTGCCCATGCAGTTTGCATCCCTGAGGGGTGTTGCTGCTAGGGTATGAATGTGAGTGAGATCAGATGTTCCGTGGAAATTTTGGGAAGACTAGTAGTCTTAATTAGTATGAAGACCATATGCTTCTAATCTGAGGGTCCTGTCCAGAGAATTGCAAGTGGCTGATCTTGAGCAGAAGAGGGATACAATCTGAGGAGCTGATAGAGGGTGTTGGGTTTGACAGTTTGCAAATCATTTTGGCTTTACCTGCTGTGTATTGTGCGGGTTTCTTATCAACCCAGATACTCTGCTCTGAGTGTCAAGCCTTGAATCCAGAGAGAGTGTGTTGATCAGCAGGCCTGAGAGCCTTTGTACTTTATGCCCAAGGCACAGTGTTGCATCCCTCCAACACTGGGACTTCCAGCAGCACTGCACAGCAGCACCAGCCACTCAGCAGAGAGAGCTAAAGTGTATTTGAGCAGTTCTGTGTGTTCTCAAGGTCAAGTCCTTGATTTTGGGGTTGGGATAAATCACAGCTGTGTTAAGTAAGAGACCAGAGCCTACTGGAGTCCAGAAAGCCCATTGCATCCTGGGCTGCAGCAAAAGAAGTAGGACCAGCAGGTTGACTGAGGTGATTCTCACCATCTACTCTGCTCTTGAGACCTCACCTGGAGCACTGTATCCAGCTCCATGGTTCCCAGCGCAGGAAGGACGTAGACATATTGGAGCGAGTCTAGAGGAAGTCATTAAGTTGCTTGAGTACCCTCTGCTCTGAAGGCAGGCTGAGTGGGGGGTATTCAGCCTGGAGAAGAGAATGCTCTGGGTAGACCTTAGAGCCCCTTCCAATGCCTAAAGGGCACCAAGAGAGCTGGACAAAGACTCTGGTAAAGGGTCTGGAGTAACAGGACCAGGAGGAGTTGGCTTCATGCTGACAGAGGGCAGGGTTAGATGGAATATTGGGAAGGAATTCTTGACTGTGAGGGTGGTGAGGCCCTGACACAGGTTGCCCAGAGGAGCTGTGGCTGCCTCATCCCTGGGAGTGTTCCAGGCCAGGTTGGACAGGGCTTGGAGCAACCTGGGATAGTGGAAGGTGTCCTGGCCCATGGCAGGGGGTTGAATAACATGATCTTTAAGGTCTCTTCCGACCCTATCTATTCTGATTCTCTTCCTTTCTCCTGGTACATTGTATTTCCTACAGTGTGGATGAACTGAGACTTACGAGACATAATATCAAAACCTATGTGTGCTTTGGGGGCCATGGTGTGCATAGGCAGGTTTATCCAGCTGCACTGGTGGTAGCTGTTAGCAAGGGATAGGGAAAAGCAAGTACAGTCACTTGTGCAGGATTTTTAGTGTTTGGAGGAAGAGCTGCTCAAGGCCTTGCTATGTGTATATTGCCAAACATGGTTGGTGCATCCTTTGTACAACTTGACAGAATCTGGATACTACTTTCCTTGCAGGTAACTTTCCTTTATAACAGTCCATATGAAAAGTAGTTCTGGTCATGCTTCAAAGTGCCTTGTTGTTGTTTCACTTTGTGCCCCAAATTGCACATTTTGGATAAATTAGGGCAGGAAACCAGTACATTACAGCGTAGGTGAAGCCGCTGTTTAGCACTAGGCTTCGTTCATACCTTATTACTACTCATTGTGGAAAGGGGAAGCCCTGTTAGAATAGTTGAGCCTGCTAATAACCCCACCTGTATCAGTTCAGCAATTAGTAAAATCAGGATAGAGAAGGGATAACAATAGTTAAATTTACCATAAAAGGTAAAAGGCCTTTAAAGGCAATATGTACACTGGCACACCTGAACAATCATACCTGTGCTTTGGTGCCTTGTTGGCATGACAGTGATTCTAAATGTGAAGCTTTGCTGTTGTAGTCCAAGGTGCAGTGCTCTTGCTGTGTTGTTTCACAGCCTTTTTCTTTGTAACATGATTGAAACTCAAGATGAAATGAGTTAAATTTTAGGGTGTATGTGACTCAACTGGTTAATGGTGTATTCATGAATGCCCTGGAAATGATGCAGGAGGGCTGTCCTGAAAGAGGATAGGTTTATGTGAAGTGTTGAATTGCTGTTGAAAGAGGAAAATGTAGCTGAAACTTAAGTAAAGAGCTGTGATAGTACCTCTCCTATTCAGGTATGTGGTGTAGGAACCAGAAGTGCTGGCTGGGTTCTTGCCAGCAGAGTCAACCTGAATGGAAAGAATTTGTCCAAAATCTTGCCTGAGTCTTTATCTAGTTTTGATGTAGTCTTAGGTATTACACAGATTCTTCCTGTGCAACGAGTGGGTCCTAGATTGTGCTTCTTTCTGTAAAAGCTCAGCACTTTTTTTGCTTCATTTGGCCTGTGATGTGACTGGGAGACTGATTTCATAGAATCCTAGAATGGTTTGGGTTGGAAAGGACCTTAAAGGTGATCTTGTTCCAACCCTTCTGTCCCCTCTGTAGGCAGGGACACCTTCACTAGACCTTGTTGCTCAGTCCCATCCAGCCTGGAAAATTTGATCTCGGAGGTCTGAGAGGGTTACAAATTCTTCCTATAAACTACTTGGGTGTTCAGATACTGAGGGGTTTGGTTGTCAACATGTGCTGATTTGAAGAAGACAAGAAGCGATGTCGCATCTGTTACTGCAGCATGCACTATCTTGGAAGCTTTGTTGGAGGCCAGTTGGTTGCAACAAGAATAACCTGCCCTTGGTTTATATCTACAATGCTTTACTTGATGAAATATGTTTTAAGACAGTATTATTTAGAATCCTCTCTAGAGGAAGCAGTGTTAAACAAACAAAACCTCACCATAAACCAACCCTCTTTAGTACATGTGTATTAAACACTTCAGTGTACTGGAAGAAGAATCATCTGCCTGCATTGTTTAGTAGTTTGCTGAGTTGAAAGCCCTGCTGTATTGTGTGTGTGAGGGAATGAATAGGCAGAGACAATAAAATAAAATAAACTCTACCAAGCTAGAGGGTCTGGGGACATCCCATACCATAATTCTGTACAGTTTCATTGTTCTCCCCCATACTCTCATACCTGCATTTCTCCAAGGATAAGCATCTCTCCTCTTCTTGCTTGGTTTTATTCCCTTTGTTTCAAGCTTTATTCCTCAGAAAACTCTTGTCAAAAGCTGCTATCAACTCCTGCAATTATTTCATAAACATATATATTTTATATCTCTCTATATAGATCCAGTTGCAGTGTAACGCTGTACGTTAAATACATGACCTTGCAACTTGAAAACTCTTTTGGTTTAACTTTACTTTCTTGTGGAGATTATTTCAATTATTCAGTAACCTTGCTGATGCTGAAGTGAGGCAACTTTCAGTTTTGGCACCATAATTTGGCAAAGTGCTGAACAGGAACTTCACAGCTATGGTTTTTTGCACCACGAGTATCAACTGCATTAGGTCTGGAGCTCATTTTCTTCAGGCAATGAACAGTTGTGGAATAACATCATTCTAGAGCTAATAACTTTCAACTTCACGTGACTTTGGTATTTAGGATATCTTTCTTAATTTGAAAGGAGATTTTTTCCATCAGCAAAATATTTTACATACATGTTAATATGCATGAGGTAAACATTTCCTTTATGTGTGCGTGTAAGTTTTTTTTCTATCTACAAACGATAGTGAGAACTACATTTTAAACCCACTTTGTATTTCTTCTTACGACTGCTTCTTTTTCTTCAGTGTCTTTATTAATAAAGGTGATATTAATTTCATAATATTCTTAGGGAAAAACTGTTGCATCTTCTGCGATTCAAGATCTATACTGTGCTGCTGGACAGTTTCTTCTTTGCTATGGGGGAGCACGTTCATAAGATTATGCAGTCTGGGGAGGTTGATTTATCTGCTTTAGCAGTCTGTAGATATGAGTAAAACCTGTGCATAGAGCTCTTTGTAGCAGGAAAGCTAAGATGTGTGTATGCTGAACCCAGCTTATGGTTTGCTGGTTTGAGCATGTTGAAGGGACAATCCTTCTCTCCGTCTCTGTTCTCTTGTTGATAAATGATGGCTGCAGCAGTGTCTTTGTGACACAGCTGCTGATTTTAAATTATAGTTTGATAGGCACAGAAATTAACAGTATAAAGGTCTTAAGTCTGTTCCTTTTATAGCTTTCTGGTGTTGATTTGGTAATTGCAAACTGCAGTTAAAATAACTGACCAGCTTGACATGGAGGGAATTGATTCAGGACTTCAATCTTCTGCTGCCATGCACTGTTAACTTTGCTCTGCAGCTCTCCTATTAGGCAATCTCATCTTCAGGCTCACAGCCATGGACCTGCTGAGGAGGGGAAAGGCCCTGCTCTGGAGAGCCTCAGTGCAGCCGAGCAGTCCTGGGAATCACAAGGCAATTTGACTGGCAAGTGAAAAAAATTTTAGATCTCACTGGATGTCTGGACTGACTCTTGGGCTGGGGATGAACCAGTGGGGTCTTGGTTTATGTATGTATTGATGATTTAGGGCCTGGAGTGTTGGAGAGGAGCATCAGCTGTGGGTGATTGGGACCTCAGCAGTAGCATTCTCTGAAATGCTGCATGTGCTGTGAGGACCAAAGAAGTGAAAAGCAGTGGCTGGAAAAGTATATAAAGAGATATGAATTGGGGTAAATGTCTGAAATGGGGCTTATAGCAGGTTTAGATTTTGTCACAATAGCAGTGGAAATAACTGTTGCTGTTTAAGCAGAGATTGAGAGTGAAGGATCGTTTAAAAGCAAAAATGGTGGAAAGCTAGTATTTCAGGAACTACAGGTAATTTGGGATCACAGAATCATCGAGGTTAGAAGAGACTTTCAAGATCATCAACTGTGAACCCAGCACCACCATGATTCCTCTTAAGCCATGTTCCCAAATGCCAGGCATCTCTTGAATACTCAGAGATGATGACAAAGAATATGGAGTGTGTTAAAACTTTTTATTCAGTAGAAGAAAATGTAGCAGATGTTGTGAAACTGGGAGGAAACAGTGAGGTTTGAACAGGGTATGAGGAAATTGACAGTGGGACAGATGTGTTTTAGTACAGTGAGCAACCTAAAATGCTACTGCTGCTTCAAGGAGTAGCTCCTTGGAGAACCCTTCAAGGAAAATAGTTCTTTATCTGCCTTTGAGAAGGGTAGGGAGAATGATTCCTAATGTTGCTCTGAGTTCTTCTTGCATTGACTACACTATACTTATCTGTAGGAATTAGAGGCAAGAATCTGTGGCAGCTCAGTTTGGTATCAAAAAGGGGGACAGAAACATGAGAGAGACAATTAAGGAATGAAAAAAGGCTCTTGAAAAGTAGTTGAGGGATATTGAATGAAACCACAGATCCACAGGCCTTATGTCAATAGTAGCAAGGTGGTTGAAGTTAATAAGGACTAGAACTAGCTGATGCATGGGAACAGAGCAAACTAAGGAAGAATCAATGTGACTTTTGTGGTGGGAAGTTGATCCTAATGCAATTATTGAAGTCTTTGAAGGGATCAACCAAGGCTATTAAGGAACCAAGGGGAATAAGAACAAAGGTGGTTGCGCTAAGAAAAGGTGATTTAAAAATACAAGAAATGGATGTTAGAGAGTCAGCTTTCACAGTGCAGGGAAGTTATGAGCAGACCTGTGGTGTTCTGCTGTTTCTTGGAAGAAAGTAGCTCTGGTATGTAGCTGATCACTAGTCAAGAAAGAAAGATGAGAGTGAACTGTAAAAAGCTACAAAAGGGCCTTGTAGTATTGAGTAGCTGGATAGTAAAAAGGCAGATGAGATTCAGTCTACATAGATGTGGAGTGATATACATTGGAATCCTAATTTTCATATGAAATCTGGGCTCTGAGCTGACTGTTGTTATAATTCAGGAGTGAGATCTTTGTGTTAAAATGGGGAATTCTATGAGCATATCAGCTAGGGCGCTTGGCAGCTGTCAAAAAGCCAGCTCAATGGTTAGGAATTATTAGAAAAGGAATAGAAAACAGAAGGGAACATTCTATGACCACATAAATCCATACGGTGCCTGGATCCTTGCACAGCTATCATCCTTCCAGCCTCGAGAGTAGCAATGGAAGCAATTCAGAGGCTGATGAAAGGCATCATCTGTACACAGAATGGTGTCTGTGCAGCACAGTTCAATAGGCTGTACTTGTCAGTCTGGAAAGGAAATACAGGGGAGAGGAGCGAGAGAGGCCTGTGATGTTTTGAGTGATGTGGAGAAGGCGAATAGAGAATTGGTTTCTTTTCAGTGAGGACCTGGAGAGTGCCTGATGAAATTAAAAGGTTCACATTAGCAGCAGGAGTTAATTGTTCACACCCCATGTGGGGGTGCTGTGGGGCTGTGCCGTGGGAGAGGGGTGTGGATGAGCAAAATTGTGCCTTCACCTACATGTGAAAGGTGGTTAAGGGTAGATATTCCCTTTTGCTCAAAGCACTCAAGCTGCAGGTTTTTGAAGCCTACGGAGTACTGGGAAAGCATTAATACATGCTTAGACTGACTGACTTGGCGATCTGTTCTTGGGCGCTGTTGCAGATTGGGAAAGAAGGCTACACAGATCTCTGGTATGATCTGATTTTGTTGCAACTGTCCAGATTTAAATCAATTTTAGTCAAATGTTCAACCTGACAGATTACTTGGGTTTTAGTGTTATATGTAACTTTGGAAAGGACATGTGAGAGTTACTCTTAACTCTAATGCAACTATGTCTAACATTGCTTTTTTTGTTAGCTTGGAGCTCAAATAATAGAGAAATAGTGAAAAAGGGCTTCTATCATTCCTGACAAAAAAAAGAATACCAGATTTGAAGAAAAAAGGAATCCCAGATTTTATTATTTGGAGTCTTTAAAAGAGGAAAATACAACTCAAAACATTGTAATCTTCACCCCCTCCATTATCTCAGCTACACAGTATAGGTTCATTTCAAAACAAATAAAGAAAAATAATAATGGTAGAAACTTGCTCTACTTTCCCCACTTTCTTGCTCTACTTTTCCCTATTCAAGGCTTCTCTGACTTGCTTTTTCCTTCTGATACTTGTAAACATATTCCTTATCTTACTTTGAGATTTATCTATGGGCAAGAAGAAGCTACAATAGAAGGAAAGGACCAAATCCATGAGTCCTTACTCAGGGTAAAATCTGCTGGAAACAAAGAACTCTTCGTGTTAGTACAGAGCAGACTGGAAATTATTCATGGTTTGTGAAAATAAAAAGAAAAAAGTACTTTTTGAGTGTGAGGGAGCTCTGTGCTAAAACCATGTAAGTTAATAAAATAATCATGGAGATGAATTATGTATTGTCACTTGGAAGATGTCTTACAGATTTTAGCAAGGCAGGATACAGCAGAGGTGAATGTGAACCTCTCATGGGGAGTGGAAAGTTGCTCAGATTCCTTTAGGCCAGGGAGGACAAAATTACTTCACTGGGATGTGTTCCAGAACCAAAAGCAGAGAGCTTCCCTCAAGAGTCTGCTGCATTGGGCCTCAGTGGAACATGGCAGGGAAGTCTCTTTTGTACTGTAATTTATAAAATGACTCCACTTGGTTAGGAAAACAAAAGTAACACTCTCAAAAGAAACAAAAGAAGTGGAAAGGTGTATTAATGGTGGGAAAGGTTGACAATAAAACACAAGCTGCTGAAATTTGTCTGTGTTTGTGTGTTGTAGCTATTATATGAAGACAGTAGAACAAAGTGTTATGTGTATTTCTCAACTGTGTTGCAGAGTGTTGAAGAGTGGCTTTGCATTGATGGAAATAAAAGCTTGGTTTCTACTTTAGATTCTGGCTTTAGATTCTAGTATTTTTAAAGGATTTTTGTGGGTTTAATGTGTCCCAGTGACCGTGGCTTTTGTTTGGCTCAGAAGTACTCTGGTATGGAAATATGACTTGGCAGTTCTAAAATGAAGATTTATTAAAAAGAAGCTTTGCCTGGTTAATAGTTAAAGAGGGTTTGAATGCAAATGACAACAAGGTTTGAAAACATGAGAAGAATTGAGGATGTAATTATTAGCAGTAATGTTTCAGAATATCTTCCTGAGGAATGCCATCCCTTTGGGTGGATTTCCTAGGGCTCTCCTTTGGCATAGTTAATCTCCATAAGCTAAGGCAAGGGAAGATGGCTGAAACAGGTAGCAAACAGTAGTTTTGCTTCCCCAAACCCCATGGAATATTATAGTACTACTAGCTTGGCTAATTTCATGAAATGTCTGTGGAAAGTCCTCCAGGGATAGTTCACTCCATAGTAACAGTATCAAGTTTTGTAATTTTTTTCCAGACTCTCCTAATTAAACCATCAGGGGATCTCATGAAAAATTCTTTAAAACTTTGTTCTTGTAAATAAGCTTCTATATTTGGAATATTGTTTTTAAAAAAGAGGCAGGATGCTTAAATAAATATTTTATTCCTGTTGGAAGGAAGAGTACAATTATGCCATGCTTTCTCTGCCCAAATCATGTTACTGTGTCGTGCTGCTCACTTCCCCTCTAGCAAGGCATACTGCTGTGGGATTAAAAAAAATAATACAAAAATCCCTGTCTGCTGCTGGTGAAACATCAACTGTGTGATAACATTTGTCATCAGAGGAGAGCAAAGGCCATCTTCATCCTTTTTTATTCCAGCCAAATTGGTGCAGTGCTGCCCAACTGAGGACCAGCTGTGCAGGAAGAGCTCAGATGCTCTCAGCAAGCTGAAGTCTCTGTTATGAATATTTCATTGATAAAATACATGGGGAAAATAAAAACTTGGATATGGCTAAGAGGGTCAAGATGTGGCCAGGAATCACATGGGGAATGTGAGGTTCTGTACAGAGAAAGGCAGATCAGTTCTAGAGGAGCTCGGTAGCCAGTGCACTCACCTGGGCAAGAGTTTCAAAGGGCTTGGAGGCACTTATTTTCACAAGGGGGGAAACAAAAAGAAATGGGAGAGAGGGCAGATTCCTTTAGGATAGGATTCTCCACTATCATTAGTGATAGTGAAAACCCAGTAAGAGGTTCAGAATAGGGTGAAATGATTTTCTATATGTTTTTTTCCTGCCCTTCTTCGTGTTACTGTGCCCATCCTGGAAAATGAAAGGTGAACTGCAGCCTCTGCTGAGCGATGTCCCTAAAAAAAGGAAGTATTTAATTTTTGGAATGGCAGGTAAAGTCTCCTGAATTCTTCAAGTTTATCATATACTGACCTGGTTTTGGAGAAGAGTTTCAGCTGTCTATAGCCTCGGTGAATAAAACAAACTATTAAAAACAACCAAACAAAAATAACAAAAAAAAGATGCTTCTTGTTATAACTCTGATTTGGGAATTTTTAATACAGTGGTTACAGGCTGAATGAACAAGATGTAACAAAAATCTGTAACCACTTTACCAACATGTGATGGGCAGAGAATATATTGTACTTTATAGAACCACTCCCCAAACTTCTTTTCTAGAAGCAAGCAAAAATAATTAGCTTGTCAGGAAACAAGATGGATGAAGCTGATCAGGAAGGCTGCTCTTATTGTGACACCATATAATTAGGGAGTTCCCCCAGTCCCTTCAAATTGAGATATAGATACCTACGTATGTGTTTGGAGCCAGCTTGATCCTTTAAAGTTTGAGTGAGACTGAACACAATAGGGTTTAAGGTTGTTGTTCTCTCTGGATTCCTGTTTTGTTCTGTCTGTCTGGATCTTGCTCCTATTTAGAGTTATCTGCCCCTTCATCCCGTACTGGGACATTGTCCTAAACTGTTCACTTGGGTAGAATACCACTTCAGCCACAAGAAAGATATTTGGTTAACTGGCAGAATATGTGGAATGGGAAGCTCATCTGCAGGCTACTGCTGGGAGGGTGGGGGGAACAAACCAACAAAACCTAAAAGAATGGAACAAGGGAATTCTTGGTCCTATTTTCAGGTTATGAGTTTCATTTCTTTCTTTTGTGCATGTGGAACAGAGATCAGTAAAAAGTCATTTTTGGGTAGAAAATTTTAAGACATTTAGAGCAATATGGTAACCATCTTCTTGGGCTCTGGGCAGCTTTCTGATTCAGTTGGTTGATCCAAATTTAGACTCGTCCTTGCAGTGTATGTGAAAGATCAGCATGCCTCAAATTCGTTTTACCTGAGATAAAGGAAGGAGGAAATGGCTGCTGTTGCCATAGATGCAGATTTTGGCAGACAGTAGTAAAATTGTTGATGCTGGTCTCAATACACTGAATTTGAGTTTTAAATTTTGACTTGAGGTTTTGGGCTTTACTCTTTCAGTAGGTAGGTTTGGGTAATCAAGGCCAAAACAGCTTTTTGTCTTTTGTCTTTTTTTTTTTTTTTTATCTCAGGCCTTAGTAACTATTCACTCAAGATAGAAGTGCCCACTGCAGTTCAGTTCCTTCCTTTTGGGTACATACTGCTGCCCATTAAACCTTTGGTGGGAATGCAGCTTTGACTTTGCAGTCCTGTTATACATGTTAATAAGAAAGCTGTATGAATTTTATAAATGGGTAAAGCCATTATATGGGGTGAAGCCTTGTTTTATTTTCCCCCTCAACTGCTTTGCAGGTCTTGGCAGGGAAGCACTTGCACGTGTTTTGGTTGCTTCGGGTTCGGTGGAAATGAATTTCTTCTGAAGTCTGTGTTCCAGAAAATTCTTGTCTTCACTGAACCCTGATGCAGATATTTAAATTTCTGAAAAAGAAACAATAAATACCGTTTGCATGAATTGATTCAGGTATTTATGGAGATCTTCTAGAAGCAGTTACTATCTCTAGATGAAAGCAAAAGCCAGTCATCTGGGGTCCTGTCACATCAGTTTTTAAAAGAAGTAGTTTTTCATTGAACTTGCACACAAACTGAAAAGGCCAAAATTATTTTCCATAGGTTTAAAAGCTTCTATAAAGTCTCATATTTTTGTATCACTTCTCTGTTCTCTTAGAAAACTGCTGTGCGTGGGAACCAAATTGGATGAGGCAGGTAATATAATGGAGAACAGGATAGGTAAGGGACCTTTCTGGCTGTGAAAGGCAGAGAATTAACCTTTCTCCTCCCATGCTCTCACATGCGTGCATATGTGCACTTTTAGAGTGGTTTGGGTTGGGCTGGTTTTTTGTTTTGTTTTGTTCCCTCCCCCCCCTTTCTGTTTAATCCTTAGTAAGAAAGAGTTCCTTGCTCAGACAGTGCCTGTTTTCTCTCCTGCTGGTGTTGGTGTAGGGATAGTGCTGGAGGCATCGTATCACTGTTGAAAACTGTAAAATCACACACAATCAAATTTTCTAGAGGATGGTACCTCCCTTGAGCAAAACTGGTTCCCAAATTCTGGATGGGTGAAGTTGCCCCAGGCCAAATCAGTGAGATTAACTGGGAAGTTACTCTTGTGGTCTTTATACTTTAGTATTGTCACTTTCCTGGTAAAGGCAGGTTCTACTAAATTTAGACATCTGCTGCCTCAATATAATCGATTTTTGTGTGTTCTTTGCATGGAGGGAAGATATGATGAAACATGTTTGTTTTTTTTCTAGAGGCAAAATACTAGTTTGCATGCAAGTGGTCTGTTGTGTCCAACAAATATGTTGTACTAATCTGGAATAAAGCAGCTGGCAATTTTGCTGGAGGGACCTATAAAGAATTTGTAGTTTATGGAGAAAGAAATTTGCTAACTACGTTGAGATGTTTTCTTCAGGACCACATTTTGTCTGCCTTGTGCAGAATAAAGGAGTCTGGAGGGATTGGTATGGGCAGGGGAGGCACACAGAGAACAAATCCATGTGCCACATGTGTGGGATGTTTTGTGGTGTGGTCCTTTTTGTCTTAGTTCTGCGTCAGTCTGAGTAGTGGGAGCGGGGGTTTTGGGCACAACAATTTATTATGATCCAAAGCTTTTTTAAGTCACCAGATAGTAGCTGGTAGCCCCTGTTTTCTACTTTGTGCCTCTACAAAATGATATGAAGTCTTAAAATCAAATCAAACCAATAGTTCCTCTGCCTTCACAATATCATTTACGAAGAAGAAAAAATTTGTCTGTTGGAGTGTTGGAAACTGGTGGTTGGGTACTACAGGAACCATTTGTGTGGGATCAGTTCTTCCCATTGAATTCATTTCTTCCATAAACATATTTCAAGCCATGAAACAGCATTTCTAAAGCTCATTGCTGAGTGCATGTTTCTGTATCCCCATCCTGTTGCATATACAGGAGTCTAGGAATGGCAGGTTTGCAGGGAAGCTTTTTGTGGCCACTCAGCCAAAAGCAGACATTTCAAAGGACACTAGTTAAAGCAGAGCCATGGGAGCAGTGAGCATGTCTGAAAATCTTGACTCCAGGTGTTGCAGCATTGTTACATGTTTATAAAACCATGTAATAATTAGAAAAAGTATTTGCTGTGATCCCCGTCTTGTTGATACTTTTGTTAGTGCCTGTAAGCAAATTTTAATTGCAGTACTGCCAGTTTTACTTTCTTGCCTCCAGGGAGGTATCTGTGGTTTTTACTGATAGTGGATAAATCTAGATTTTTATTTTTTTTTTTAACATCTGCTCTAAGGGCTCCACTTATGAAGAACTTGAATTCTCCTTGTAGTCCTACGGTGATTTGATACCTGCTAAAGAATTTGTTGGAAGTCACTGATTTGAAAGTGTTTCTTTTGCTACAAGAAAGAACTTAGAAGTATCTGTTTCTTTAAGTGAAATTGCAGTGTATACATATATATTGCCTGCACAATGTAATTCATATATATAGTGAACCAAAAACTGAATAAAACTCCAGCGATTGGGGCCATGGTGTAAATAAATGCCGAAAGAACTCAAAGCAGGAAAATGAAGTGGTACTATTCTTCAGCTGTCTATGCAGGAGAGATTCACTTTCTGATTTTACTTTCTTAGACTTCGGAGCTACAGTTCACAGATACAACAGAAGTAGAAATTGGGACATTACATGGATGGTTAGGATGAAGCATAATAAATGGAGGATTAGCGGGTTTTATAATGACTTTGGAAATACTTCAGTTAATTTTTTGGGGTGCATTTGTCGGCACTGATGAAGGGCTTAGATTTCAAATGCCGAATTACTTGGGAAAAATTAAACTTCTCCCATGGAAATAAATGAATGTATTTTCAGTTTGAAGTCCAAGCAAATCTGTAATTTTCACAGCAAAGAGCCAGAACAAAGCTGTGTATATGAAAAGAAAAACATAATTAAGAGATGTAAGCTCAGTAGTAATTGTCTTGTCCAAAATGCATTTATAATCATGCTGTAGTTGGAATAAGGATGAAGTTAGGAAAAGTTGAGCAATGAAACCCGAATTGTTTGCTTTTGTCCTCAAATCAGAATTGTCTGCTTTAGTAAGCAGAATAATGCTTGAATTTTTTAATGCATATTAAAAAAAAAACCCAAACAAACTGTTTTAGCATGTATAAAAGAGGATCAGTGATTGAGAAGCAGCTCCTTGAAAGTGGTGTTTGAGTTGAAGCTTGACATTGCTGGGGAACAGACGTGAGATGATGCACAGAAAAAGATGTACTGCAGTGATCAGAAAGAAGAGCTGCAGGAGTGTTTAGCTCTTGCTTGCTTTGATGAGGCTCTGAAAGGAAAATAACCTGTATGAGAAATGAGCAAGGCTGATAAAACAAATTAATGAATTAGTGTAAGACTTTGAGCCAAATGGAACGAAGAGAAGCAACATTGCTGATTGAAAAGAAAGAGGGACCTGCTGAAATAGCATCGTGTGTCTGAATCATGCTAAAATCAGTGCAGGCTGATTCTGTATTCTTTGAATAAGAGTAAGAATTCTTTGCTAAAAAATTAGACTTTGAGGAAATTTGGACTATCTGGTGAATTTAAGCTGAGAAACATTTTTGCAGGTTAAAATTGTGATTATGAAATTACAGAACAAATCAGAATTTGGAATAGGGAAAAAAATCACTGAATGAGATGAAGCTTGAGCTTTGTGTGCATCATCTGCCCTGAGGTAACAGTTCTGGCTTGAAAGTAGCCAGCACTAAGTGTGACTTGAGTTTGTTTCTAAAGCCTTAAAAAGAAGCGAGTGTTTAGGGAGGAGAATAAGGTGTTGCAGACTGGCTGACGTTGTCTGTCTGCATCCTGGCTTGTTCATGTTGCATTAAGGGTATCGGAATTGAGCAGAAAACAAACCCACTTTTGTTCCAGGTGGTCCTCAGAGACCAGTGGGGCAGGGCTTAATTTCTGGTTAAAGCTAATTCAACAGTAGGAGCCTGGCTCAGTTCAGGAGAAAAATTTGCCTGAGCACAGATGCACAAATTGTCCAACACTATAGGTCTGGTCATGTTCAGTAAGGGCTCTGCATGACCCAGATTCAGGAATAGTGGGATTTATTTAAGCAACAGGAAAGCAGGTTTGGAATTGAACTCACTAACTGCAGTGTTAATGTGTGTTGTGACATAAAGTACAGTAAGAGAGATCTAATAGCACTACATATATGTATAAATGAATATGCCTGGGTGTGCTCCAGTGCAGTTGGAGACGCAAAACTCACCTGCAGGAGAGGAGAGACACTGTCCAGTAACCAGTGCTGAGCAGGCAGAGTTGTTTTTCTGCTCCAGAGGTGTTTTTCTCCTCCAGGCCTTTCTGACCTGAAGCCCCTCCATTATACTACAAATTTTGGCCCATCCCGGTAGGCTGGAACAATCTCAGAGTTTATAGCACTAAACAGGGAAGCTAAAAGCAAATGCTCCTTTCATTGTGTCCTCTAATAAAATTTGGGATTGAATTGGATATCAGCTGTTTCTGTGTGCACTTAAACTTAATGTAATTTGGCAACATGGGTCTAACTGTTACCCCAGTAGGCCCAACATCTCTCTCCATTCAGAACTGTGCTTTTATTTTTTTCTTTTTTGCCCCATTTGTTCATATTGTGAAAGCTTTAAAGCTAGTTTGGGCTGTACCTTTGGCAGCTGAATGCAAAGTATCATCCTTTGCCAGGGCCCATCCACTGTCTTCCTCTGATAAGGCTCTTGTTTCTGTCTCTTGGAGCAAAGGCAGGACTTGCTGGAAACAGCCATTAACACTAGAGATGTCCAGAAGTTCCTGGACATATTGTGCTATGGAGCAATGGAGGAATTTCAAAGCCAGCTAATTTTCTCCCTCAATGCTTTGTGGGTGTGAGCATGCAAAAGAGAATTGGCAGTTACTGGAAGTTTTTAACAAAGAACAATTATTTTCATTGAACTTCTAAATTTAAAGACAGCTTTCCCCAAAATGAGGCCCAAATTAGCCTTCATTACTGAAGGTAAATTTAGTAGCTTTACAACATCTAAATTTAGGCTCCCAAACAAGTCCTCATGATGAAGATACGAATTCTAGACAGGGGGGCTCATGAACTTCTGATAGTTTTATTTTGCTGAAATTGCCAGTGTTTGGTTAAACTCTTCTTAGGTTTGGAGTTTCTATTGTGTTTTCTCAGTAGATGAAAGTTAAATTAAAAAAAAATACAAAAGTACCTTGAGGTTTGTAACCTCAGACGTTGACGTATTTTCTCTTTTTTTTTGGTTTTTAATATCTGCCAAATTTGTCACGTGCATGGAACACCCTCATAGCCTGTCATATCCTATTGGAAACACTGTTGGTAAGTGTGAGCCATCCCTGTGAGGGTGGCAAGGCCATGGCACAGGTTGCTCAGAGAAGCTGTGTCTGCCACATCCCTGGAAGTGTTCAAGGCCAGATTGCGTGAGGCTTGGAGCAACCTGGGATAGTGGAAGGTGTCTCTCTCCGTGGCAGGGTATTCGACTAGATGAGCTTTATGATCCTAGTGAGCTCAGGGAGGGTTTGCTGCTTCTGTTCTTCTTCCACATGTTGGCTTTTCTCCATTTTTGCTCTGTATTATATCTAGAATTTTACAAGCTTGGACTCTGAAGGTACTGTGGATAATCAGCACTTGGTGGCAGGCCCAAGCAGCTTAAAGATTTATAAATTGAGATTAGTTTTGATCTGTTGTAGATTTGGGAACATTGCTTCAAGAAATGTAATTTTTTTTTTTTATGGTTATGCTTCCAGTTAATGCAAATGAGTCTATTAAAATAACAGCTGAAACTTGTAATTGTATCCCAACTAGAATTGGGCAATTAAATTCTTATAGTATTGCTACGGTTGGAACAAGTAAGTGAAAAAATTAGAAGGATGAAACTAACTAACAAAGACTAGACAAAGGCTGAGTTCTGGAAGACCACTGAGCAAAACCAGCTTCAGAGCAGCAGCTGTGTCCTTCGCTTTTGTAGTTAGAACATGTTTCACAGTTAACACTTTCCCTAATTGCTCCGTTCTAATGTGGGGTGGCTTGGGATTTTGTTTATTTGTTGTTGCTTTTATTGTAATTGCTAATTCTTCAATCTCTGTGTATGTGAGATGTTTGGATGTCTGCATCAACATCATCTGCACAACTTAACCCATGTCAATGGAAAACAGGTAAAGCTCAATAAACTTGAAAGGAGAAAAGAAGTTTAACTATTCAAATTGTGAGATGCTGGCAGCAGCATGCTGAGACTTGGTTTGGAATGGGTTGGTGGTGCCCCTGTTGATTTGTACCTTGTGCTGGTAGACTCAAGTTTAGTCAAACCGACATTGCTTAGAGTTGTTCCCTCCCAGCCTGGTGTCTGGATTTGGGTCAATGCAACTGACCTTCCTTAGCTGCATGATACAAGACCTTCTCATGTAACTATTTTGCTTATTAACCCTGTTTCTAGGTGACATTTTCTGCCTGACTTTCTGGAGCAGATGGGAAGTCAGAGATTAGCTGATTATTCCTACACTGCAAGCTTGACCTGAGGGCACTTTGCACATCCTACCAAGACACTTCTTTGAATAGAGCAAATGGCCTTTATAACTCAGGAGAATGTCTGCCATTATAAACCAGTGAACTTTTCTCAAAACATGCCCCAAATAGATGCAGTTCAGATAACTTTTTCATCACTGAATGAAAAAATTTCCGTTTCTTTAGTAGTTTGAATGGGAGTTGGGAAACCCAGTTCTGGCACTTTGGATACGTCGAGCCCTTCACCTCTCTGTGCTCTGCTCAAATTGGGTAAATGATGTATTATTCTCTTAAGTGCCTTAAGATCTATTGATATAAGGCTTCATTCAGAGTTTAATGCAATTGTTGCTGTTCAAAAAATACTGCTTAGGGTGCACAGGTAAGTTTTGTTCAAGAATAGGTGAGTGGAACTGAGATCTGTTGTGAATCTGAGTGGAAATTTTTGACCCTTTGCACAAAAATTGAAGGGGTAAAGATCATATTGGTTGTTCTCATTAAATGGTTAACTAACTTATTATATTAGGAAGAATATAAACATTATATTTAGGTGCTGAGGAGAGTGTGTTTAGGGCCATATCACTTGATGTGCTAAATAGTTAAGCACAGACTAATTTTTAAGCTCTGTACCTACATGGAGTGAGTTACTGGTGGTTATTCAAGTCTACTGGGAGACAGGCTGGGGTCAGAGTTTGGGACTGGAGATTTTAATAGTCCTTTCAGCAGGTTGGTGTCTGTGTTAAGCTTGTGACAGATTTATTTAAGGGCCCTGAAGGCTAGAGGGTGTTTTTAGACAGATTAAAATTCACTAATCACCTGTCATTGCTGTTCAGCAGCTAAAAATGTTATGTATGCTGTGTGTGCTGTTGGTCTGCTTGGGGATCACATGAGGTCTCCCAAATGAGGGGCCTGTCCAGGTGAGGATGTAATTAAAGATGAACTCAGTGCCCTACATTGTCACAGGAAAGGTAATAGCAGAGAGCTGAACACCTTCAAGATGAAGGTATGAAGTTCTCTGTGTCTGTAAGCTTACCTTTTAGTCATCAGTGTGTGTCTTTCTTACTCGTTCTGATCTAGATCATCTCCTAGGTCCCTTCCAACCTAAACCATTCTATCATTAAAGTATTTCTTGCTTTTTGCTAGCATTTTCAAAGGCCTAATCTGTACTGCAATTTAGAAAATATTTCTCAACACAGGGCTTGTTGACATACATAGTGAATTGCCTTGAAAAATTGAATCTTTGAAATAAATTTTGATTGAGTAGTTGTAAAGAATAACATACCAGGGATACTTCTGCCTTGGAGGTACTGAGATGTGGATTATTCCACATCAACAGTTTGAATTTCCCGGGACTGTAGAGAATGCTTATTTATAAAGATTTGAGAGTATTTGAAAGGCTCCAGACTAAAAATCAACTTTTGGTTGTTTCGTGGGTATGATGTATTTTAACTGATAATTACCAATTACATTAGAGCTATTACGTTTTGAAGAAAATCATTTTGAAATCCTTCACATCTTACAGATCATGCCTTGTGCTGGGAAAGGAGGCTGCCCTTCAGAGGTTTCTGGCATCCCCTGTGAAAGCTCTTTCTGCCCCGCAGTTTTAGGAAAACTCTCCCTACAAATATCCATGGAACGTCTCTTGTTTTGGTTTTCTCCTTTTAAGCATTCTCCTTTGGTTTCTCGCCTGCAGGAAGATTGGACTAAAAATAGTACAGGTGGTAACTCATTTGTTCTCACTTGGCTTATGAAATACTGATTTGCTTGCACTTGCATTTTTAAGTTATTCTTTACCTTCCAAATGAGTGGCTTTCACCCAAATTTTCAGTTAATGCTCTTTGTTCTGCCCATTCCTCTCACTTCTATAACTTCTTTTCTTTGACACTTCACTTGTTGCTGTATAAATTTCACATAATTATAAGCTGTGTTTCATTGCATATGTGTTACTTTAATGGGAGGAAAGGAAGTCTTAAACTAGGATTTGATAAGTACTTCTAGATGTCATGTGGGTCAAATATAAACCTCTTAAACCTCTTCTGTCTTGAACATGCAACTGATGGTGGGATGTATTCTTACCTGTAGTAACTTGAAACTAAGTTTAAAGAAAGAATTATGTCTGAAACTTCACTGAGATAACAATTAAATATTTTTATCTAGAACTTAGTACCATGTGCAGTGATCTGCACACTTGGCTTTCTTTGACAGAAAAAAGATCTTTTCCATTGTTCTCTATGTAAACAATCTTATTGTCAATCCAATTGAAACTGGATTCCAAGGCTTGTGATTAAGTACTGGCAGAAATACCAAAAATAAACCCATATTTTGGACTTCTTGTTCTAAACTTGGCAGTGACTGTTAAAAAGATGTTACAGCTTTTAACTTTATTTTGAAAAATTGTCTGAAGTAATTTGGGAATAATACCATTGGGGTTGACGTGTGAATTACGAAATGACTGCATTCCTCTGCTGATGGTAGATCTGTTGCCTGTAGTTATAGTTCTGTGAAGTAGCTCAAGAGATGCTTTATGCTCCTCTGCTAAATGATTTTTTTTTATTTTATAATAAATTGTTAGGTAATAAAATCTTCCACATCTTGATGAAAGACTGACAAATGTCTTTAGTATTTAGAATGTAAGGGAGTAGAATGTAAAGGAGCCCAACCCTTTCTGTTATTTCAAAATTAAAATTATTTTTCTTGCCGAAGACTTAGGTCTTTTCTTCTTTGATACAAATCAGTTATTCCAGTAATTCATTGCAGAGGACAATATAGGACTCCCCTAACTGCATGGGTTCATAATCTTAACAAATTCAGTAAGAGGATCAATGAAATTATGATATAAAAGAGAATGGGGAAATAAAGAAAATGCTTTTTTCATGTGTGTTAGTGTGACTTTCTGTGCTTCTTGGATTATACATGCTGTGTTGCCAAAATAGTAGCACTCTTTCCGTCTGAAGACCAAGATTGTTAATGAAGCACAATACTTTTTGGGTTAAAGTGCTAGTAGAGGAAGGAAATAGGAGAAAAAAATGAAGTGCTTTACATTCTGCTATTTCATTTAAGTGCCATTTTCTCCCATGTAATTGCCTTGGCCGGCCATATGAAAATGACCATATTGTGTTTATGCTCTCTTTAAAAATGTCATTCCTGTCTCTTTCTCTTTTTGTTTTTAAAGAAAAAACATTTGGCTTCTTAAAAGCTTGAGTGTTTGATACACATTATTTCTTCCATTTACTCCTGGAACAAATTAGACAAATTGCAGTAGTTCAAGAGAGATTGAAAGTGTCTGTAATCAGGACAAACAAACACAAAGTGTGTAGTGAAGGAGCATTGCCAGCCATATAGCTTCTGATAATATCTGCCATCTCCTACTCTATTTTTAATGTATTTATTTAATTTTCTTTCTTGTGACAATGGCCTGGGTTTCATCTCTTAATTAATACCACTTGAGTAATGGTATCTTTCTTCGTGGGGACTCTGAGCAAAGGTCACAGGCCAAAGGAGCTCCTACAGAATTTTGCCCAGCTACCTTCTCAAATAAAAAAACAACAAAAAGAAACTCCCCAAACGTTTGATTTTCATTGGAAAATTAATTAACCATGTTTTGGGAAATTTTTTTTGTGCCTAAACAACTAATTCTCTCAAACGGCACAGAATTATCTAAAGAGCTCTTCTTATTGAGCTGAACCACAACAAATACATGTACTAGACCAGATCACAGGTCCTTATCCAGGTTTTTGAGATGTTTCTATTGTTTTTTCCCCCTCATTTTACTTTGTTCCTGGACTTTTCCATATGTAATGGTGGCTCTATGCTTGCATTTTGGGCACTGGTGGAATTATTTCAGTGACATGACAGAACCGGGTCTTTTGTCTTGTCTGTGTCTTCTCTTGCACTTGGCTCTCAGGTCATTGTTCAGGTCATTTAATTTGTCATTTTTATGCAACCTCTGTTCTTGACCATAGGGAATGAAAAATAAATGTAAATTATAAGCCTATTTGAATCTCAGGATCAGCTACCAGAGCACCAGACTTATTACTGCACTGAGAGAAGTTATTAACTTTTATACGGAATAGAGATTTGTTTTTTTCTTTTGTAGTTCTCAGAATTAAGACTTTCATATCATCTCTGAGCAGACAGACTGGCGTACAAACTTTTGGGAGAGAAGTCAGAACCTGGGTGGTTTTCTAGTTTTTATGTGGTTGTTCAGTTTTGGTATTTTAGTGGCTTTGGAGTGTTTTTGTTTTTAAGGAAGGGCTGTTTTTTTGCCCCCCCCCCCCCCCCCCCGCCCTTTAATCAGCAGACATAATTTTTTTTTTTTAAATCTTCTGATGCTTAAGTGAAGATGAAATTGCATATCCCATCTGTTTCATGTGGAGTTACTCTGCAAAGATAATAGAGAATAACAGGTAATAATTTCCTTTACTAAGCTGGTAAGTACCATCTGCAGTCTTTCCAGCAGATGTCCTTTTGGGATAGAGGGAAATTTCACCCTAAATTGCTGTGTGCAGTCCATAGTCCTGAGCTAACATCACGTTTTAAGACTGACACTGCATTACAGCTGTCAACTTCTCTTCGGCATTTAAAATTTTGAAGGATAGGCAGCAGGAACCCTGAAGAGATGACAGGGCAAGAACACAGAGCTTGGAGATGTGATCGTCCCTTTGTGATGGATGGAGGCTGCTGATTGACAGATGATCTCAGTTGAGTCCAAGGTGATAAACAAATAATCCTTGACAGAGTGCTTGTTTGATAGTGCTTTCTTTAGCTGTCTCTGGAGACTTGCAGACTTTCCTTTCCCTAAATATTTTCCACTGGAGTTCTTGTGGAGAAAATTTCAGGAGTTGGCTTGGGTTTGGCCCAAGGTGGGTGGGAGATGCCTTTATTGAGTTCTCTGTGTCATCAGAAGCCCCAAGTCATCCTTGTGAGCAGAGAGGTCAGAGTTTGTTCTCTTGTGTAAGGTGTGTTCAGTTTTGGTGGGATTTGTATGTATTTGGAATCACGGGAGAATGTTTTGCTGCTTTCAGTCTCCTCTAACAGATTCCCAAACTTCTGGGGAGAGGAACTGGAAGAGAAGAGTCAAGAACAATCTCAACTTTGTTATTTGTGTCCCTGGGTTCTCTACTTCCTTATCCGTATCTGTGATGTTTGACTAATTTCTTTTGGAAGATTGCAGAGTGAATTGCATTGTTTCCTGGAAGTAGTGGAAAATGGCACATGCTTGAAGCAATTATTCTAGCAGAAATTTCAAGATTCATAAAGAGTAGCTTATTTGAATGGATTACAGTCAAACAATCCAAGTGTATCAGGTGTTTGGTAAATAGTTTTTAGTGTTAGGAAAAAGAAAGTATGAAAGTTCCAGCAGTGAGTTTTAATTGTGGGTGAACCCCAGTGTGGTCAGTAAAAAGGAGTGACTTTCTGAAGACTTTAAGACATCCAAATTACTTGTTCCCTCCTGAAAATCTTGATAAATAAATATTTGTAGCTGTTGTGAGTTCACTTCCCAGAGAGTTCCAGGGCACTTCCCATTTTCTTTGTGGGATCTTTCCATACATGTAATCTTCTGGAGAAAAGATGAGGCTGTATTTCTTAAGTTGTGAAGCCAGAATAGTCACTTGAAAAATTTCTTTAGGACATGGTGGTATTTCTTATGAGTACTGTGATTGTTGTGGGTGTTGCTGGTGTTTTAAAGATGTTTGAGGTGATAAATTTTGTTCTTAATGTTTTATAATGTAAAGATCTTTATCTTGTATCTGAAAGATGATCAGCGGTAGTTTTGCTTAGAGAAAAAATATGAGATCAGAGTGTGTTACAGCTGAAAACTCAGATATTAAATTTTGTTCTTTGTAACTTATATGGTGGTATAAGGGCAATAGAGTTTAGCCCTGCTACTTATATATGGTTGTCTCGCATGGTCCCGGAGGCATAATGATGAGAGGGTAGACTCCAAGAAATGTTCAGAGGCTTTATTTATCTATAAGAATGCTAATTTCTATGCAGAGAGAACTTAAGCATCTAAGCAGCAGCAACAGCTCTACCAACAGCTCTAATACCAGGCAAACTGCCTGGAAAGCTCTGGACACAAGACTCTCCCTGGCCAGGTGTCTGACCAGGCAGAGGGTCTGCTCACAACATGTCTGCTCTATAAGAAGTCAGAACATGTCTGCCTTTCTTCTTGCGCAGTTACAGAAATATATATCAAACTATATTGTTCATATTAGTTGTCCAGTGACCCAAGGCCAGGTTCTCCTGTCCAGCCAAGGGGAATAAGGTCACAGCCAGTCAGGGCAACACTTTGCTCATGCTCAGGAGAAATGTGGCCTGTAAGATATGGCTACACTTATATTTAGATTATTGGAGATATTGCTCAGTTGCTTAACCTGTTAGGATTCTGTGACTGTTCATATCTGTAATTGAAATTTTAAAGGCTTCATTTTTATTCATTTATTGAACCAATTCTCATAGAACAAGAATCTCCTGTTATCAGAATGGGCACTGAGGAGGTGTCTGAAGGGAAGCCTTGTGGCTTGTCACTGCCCTTCATGACAAGTTGTGATAGGTTGACCCTGGCTGGGTGCCAAGTACTCGGAAAGTCTCTTGCCCCTTCCCTTTACCAATAAGATGACAGCAACTCGTGGGTGTTAAAACAAGGCAGTTTAATACAAGCGAAAAAAATTTTGCGCACACAGGAAGCAAAGCAAAGGGGAACGGGAAGTAGAGATTAAATTCTCAAGGTCAGCTCCCGTCCTGAGAAGCAGGGCCCTTGGTTGACAAGCGTTGGTTGTCCCTTCAGCAGGCAGCCATCGGAGACAACCCTGTGCCCCCACCCCTCCTGTTCTTTTATATCTGAGCTGACGTCGTATGGTCTGGAATATCCCTTTGGTCAGTCTGGGTCACCTGACCTGCTGGTGTCCCCTCTGTCTCTTCCTCACAGCAGTCAAAACAGTGGAGTGTTATCTCCTAGCACTGCTAAGGCTGCTGGGGCTGGGATAGACCCAGTACACAAGTCTAGGGCTGTGGAATGATTTTTTGTGACTTAAGTTCCTTCCTGTACCAAGTAGTTGTACAAAGGTGGAATCCCAAAGCATTGGGAGCACTAAAACCAACTCCCCACCTGCCTCCAGCAAATCACCAACTCTCTCCAAAAAACCACCACAAAACCCCAAGAAATACACAAAAAACCTCAACCACACACAAGAAATGCATCCATTTACATGTAGATAAGAGGTATCAAGGTACTATTGAATACAGTATCAATAGGAAATCTAATTTGCAAAGCAGAGTAAATGGCATGTATTGGTAAACACAAAGTGGAGGATACACTAGAAATTAGAATCCATATATCCTAAAGTATGTGTCAATTCTTATACTCCTAAATTGCTAAAGCAGTTGCATTTTAGTGAAGCTGTATTTTATTGAAGTTATCAGCAGCATGTGATGGAGAAAGAACATTTGTCTGTGAGTAGTTATGAAGAAGGGCTGTTTCAGCCTTTCAGCTTAGGGGTGAGATGATGAAATATGTTTTTTTCATACTGAGTGAGAAGTATTGTTTTGTCCTCTAATGGTTTTAAAGTTGTTTGGGTTTTTTTGTGGTGTTGGTTGGTTGTGTTTTGGAGAGGTTTTTTGATGGATTTTTTTGTGGTTTTTTTTTTGTGTTTTTTTTTTTTTTTTTATAAAAAAGAAGAAAACATGGTTCTGTGTCTTTGTTGTTCTTCTTTCTGACTGTCCCTGTGACCCACTATTTATACGGCAGCACTATCCTTTGTTTAGCCAAGAAAAAGGAAAGGAACTGTGGGAAATCAACATGGATTCAACTGATGTGATGTGTATCTGTATGTGCACTGGGCAAATCAGCTTAACAAGAGGTAGAGAAACTTCTAAAACCAGAATGTGATCCTAATGGGAGATGCTTTCCCTGGAATGACACCTCCCTTTATTAAGGTAAAGCTTGATCCCACAGCAGTGTGAAAGTCTGAGCCTCGGGGGAAGGATAAGGACAGCAATTCTCACCTGAAGAGGATGCTCAGCCTTGGGAGTTATCTGAGCTGCTCTTATCTGGGGCTTTGCCTGTCACTAAGAGCCCAGAGGCAAATCCAAATGTGAGCTTATAGGGGGTATATTTTTACCTACTGGCTCATACAGTAGCAGAAAGGAAAAGGGGGGGGGGGGGCGGGGGGGGGCTGGGGAAGCAGGAGAGCAGCGGTCTGTCTTTGTGAGGAGTATACAGAAGTTCTGCTTCCAAGTCATCCCTAGTCTGAAACTCCACTCACTGTTCTCTGGGTACACAAGTGCGTGGTCTCTCAAGAAGCTTTCTGTAAATCTCTTAAAAATTAAGAATGCTGAAGTAACGCGTTTTGAGACCGTCTGCCCATGAATCTTTCAGACAGAATGAAATCTGGTTTTGTGCTTAGGCAAAGTTAAGTAGGACTAAAAGAAATATCCAAATTACATCACAACGTTTTTTCTCTGTGTTCCCCAGTACTTCTCAGCTCAGCTTTTCTGCTGAGTGTCATTAAATCCTTAGGATGGTGATTAAATACCACCCCATTTAATCCTTCTCTTGGAGATCAAATGGCAATAAATAAGCACTGATATAATGGCCATGGCAGAGCTTGAGCTGCAGCAGTGCAAATGATGGCATGTGTGCTTTAATAAAGGCTTTTTGTCCTGTGCTGTATCCAGCTAATGCTTCCATGGGTTCATGGGGTGGCCCGTGGAGGAGCAGGTGCTGGAGCTGGCAACAGGCCCAAGGCCATATTGAGAAGATGCTGCACTTACTCTTTATCTGTTTCTTAACGATTTGTTCTCACAGTAAAATTCTTACAGCTGCATCTACTCTGTGCTGCACCCAGAATTCATATCAAATACGGATATCAGCTCAGTACCTGAGGAAGGAAGTGGTTCTCTGCACATCAGTGCCATCTCTTCGTCTTCTTGCTGCATCAAAATACAGAGGATAACCAAAATGATCTCTTTGCTCATCTGCAGAAACAACACGTGGCCTGATTCCTGCTTGCAGAGACTGCTTGCAGAACTTAAAAAATACTAGATTCAATATTTTTAAAAGTTACTGTGAATCAGAGATGGCTTTATAACAATTGATCAGTATATTGGAAAAAAAGAAAAATCCCAAACCCCAAAATTGCTGTCTGGTATGCTGTTACCCTTGTGACTTGAGTTCTCAGATTTTATGAAGCAACCCTACATGCATTTAAAAATATGATTATCAAATCTATCAGCACACCAGCAGTTGCTGTGTGGGCAAAAGGAAAACAAAAGGAATAACTGAAAGCAGCTCTTCCCAGTGACTGCAGTGCACTTGACTTAACATGTGTGTGGAAATAAATACCTGTGTGTGTATGTCTGCAGATACCAAGGGATCATGGAATGGTTTGGGATGGAATGAACCTTAAACCTCATCTTGTTCAATGCTCTGCCATGGACAGGGACACCTTCCACTATCCCAGGTTGCTCCAAGCCCTGTCCAACCTGGCCTTGGACACTTGCAGGGATGGGGCAGCCACAGCTTCTCCGGGCACCCTATGCCAGGGCCTCACCACCCTCACAGGGAACAATTTTTTTCTAACACATGAAATTTATACAGGAGCAACTGTAGTTTCCCAGCTTCCAGAGCCTTCCTGTTTCTTCACCTGTGAAGAGTAGCTGTAGTTTGGCAGCTGACGTGTTCTTCTATGTGTTCATCAGATGATGCCCAAGAACCCTGTTCAGGGGTTAATGTGCTGGGTGAGTTTGTGCCTGCCATGGCTTGTTATTGTTCTGCTGATTTTCCATCTTAATAGCAGCTGTTTCAGAAGACAGCCTTTATCCTGCTCCTGCTTTCCTGTCCTGAATTTCCAAAACCTGTGCATCTAGGCACTTAGGCAATGTTAGCATCGGAGCCACTTGGATGCCCTGTATGTGAACAGCTACAGTCAGACAGCAAATGTGCTTCAAAACTCCTAAAGCAGGAGGTGAGTGGCCTAGAAGTGGTTTTCACCAGCTCATGCCAATCAATTTACAGCTCAGTGGTTTCAAACCTTCAGCAGCTCAGTTGTTTTTGCGCTGAATTATAAGGCTGCTTTTTGCTTTATTGTCATTTAAGTGCTTCAGCATTTGATTTAACTAGACCCATCAGCTTGCTTCCAAAGCTATGAAAAGTCCCAGCGGAGCATCATGTACAGGCATGTTAAATCCATTTTTCATTTAATTCTATCACGCATAATCGTAGGTATGAGAAAGTTTGTGTTATCATCCTGTATTAATGTCACTTCTGTTTATCCTACTATGTTCCTTTTCCTTATTTTCTTCTCTGCTATTTGTTTCATGTGAAGTATGTGAAAGAAATGGATCCCATTTGCTCTAAAATATTAAAGATCTGCACTATAACGTTTCTTTGTAGAAATGTTAATGGTCTTATTATAATCTCAAGGGATTTAAGTTTGATTCTTGATGTGTCTTTGGCATAATGGTCCAGTCCACCTCTTCATAGTTGTTGCATCCCTTGGCACACAAAAATGACATGTGAATAAAATAATGCTGGACACTTGTCCATGGGTATTGCTACAAAGGATGCTTAAAAATTCAAGTGGAAGTTACGCTGAATAAAAAAGCACTAGATCTAGGTTAGACAACCCAGATGTTATTGTGCAAGTGTGTAAGTTTAGTCTCAAATTAGTTGTTTAAAGAACTGCTATGTCATTGGTATTCTAGTCTGTATTTTGCACAGTGAAAATTAGATGTGTACGAGTAGATAACATGGCCCTGCTGACCCCAGTGGTGGGGCCTTGCAGCAGTTTAATTGAGGGAAAAAAGAATAGAAATAGTAGTTTTGGCAATAGATTTCAGCAGCATTTTCTAAAAGGTGTGATTGCAATCCTTGTTCTACTTTCAATTCCTCAATTTCATTTTTATTTTCCTTTGGGCATCATTCGAAGACTTAATTTATCTGCAGGACTCTGCCAAAATATTTCTATAGCAGACCAATTATTTGTCAGATAGGTTTTTACAGGAGCCTTTCTCTTATTTCTCTCAAATTACTGTCCTGTAGGCTTTTTCTATTCTTTTTAGACAGTCCCAGAGACCAAAAGAGCTCTTTGGGGTTGAGACTGACTTCCTTACTGCTGCCTTTGCCTGAGGAGAAGCTCTCTAGGGGAAGCCAGATCTTCTAAAGCAAAATTCCAATCGATTAGGTGTGTTGTTCACTCTGTTTCTCCAGTAATTAAACTTTTAACTTCACAACAGCCAAAAAGATGCAGAATGCAGAGTCCTTGAAGTGGGTACAAATTTGTTATTTGTGATTTGAGTCCTTAGGTCTTACGCTTTTTGGGCATGCTCATGATAGCAAATCAAGGGATTTATGGAATGTGTGAACACTGAGGGGAACCTCAGAGCCAAGACAAAATTCTGCCTCTCTTGCTGGGAGAATGGAAAGGGGAGAGGTGGGAGCTGTGTTGGTGCCACCAACAGGGATGCGTGTGTGCTTGTGTATTTAAATGAATGTGTTTATATTAAATCTGGAATAATCTGGTTATGAGAGAGCCCCCACTTCAAAAGGTTTTCTGCTCCGTGGGCAGGAGCTATAGTGTCAGGCAGGAGTGTGGATGATGTTTACTTGGAATGCGGCTTCTGCTATGAGGCCATGCACAGGTGAGAGTGCTCCTAGAAGCATGGAATGGTTTGGTTTGGAAGAGACCTTAAAGATCATCAACACCCTGCCATGGACCAGGACACCTTCCACTATCCCTGGTTGCTCCAAGCCTTATCCAACCTGGCCTGGAACACTTCCAGGGATGTGGCAGCCACAGCTTCTGTGGGCAACCTGTGCCAGGGCCTCCCCACCCTGACAGGGAAGGATTCCTTCCCAATATCCCATCTAACCCTGGCCACTGTCAGTGTGAAGCAATTTCCCCTTGTCCTGTCCCTCCAGGCCCTTGTCCCAAGTCCCTCTCCAGCTCTCCTGGAGCCTCTTTAGGCAGTTGAGAGGGCTCTAAGGTTTCTGTGGAGCCTTCTCTTCTCTAGGCTGAACACCCCCAGCTCTCCCAGTCTGTTTCCAGAGCAGAGGGACTCCAGCCCTGTGATCAACACCAGTGGCCTCCTCTGGACTCAGAGCAGCAAGTCCCGATCCTTCTTGTGTTGGTGGCCCAGGGTTTTAGCCATTTTCTAGATCTGAGACATCACCAAATTCTGTCAGATCAGTAAAGAACAGTAAAGTAGTGTGCTGGTTTAAAAGTAAACTGAGGGGAGAAATGAACCAAATTTAGAGATACCACAAGTCAGAGCTACAATATTACTAAAAGGATCACAATACATACAATGACACAAGGTAACAAAACTGCTTTGACCCACAAGGACAAAGTACAACACAGCACCTTGAGACAGGAGCAGCACGGTGCTGGTTGGCTCCTGTGCTGAGCACTGCATGGTGCCCCTGGGTGCAGAGCAGAAGGGGGAAGGAAAACCTGTAGTTGGGATGATGGTCCTGTTGAAGGCAGCAGTTCTGTTGAAGAAATGGTAGCATTCTCCTCAAGAGTGGCAGCCACAGTCCTGCTGGAGTTCTGTTCTCCCTCTGGATCTGATGAGGTGGTACCACCAGGCCGAAACCCCAAAGATTATATATCCCCAGGTTCAGGGTGTTTCACAATGGGTGTTTTATCTCTGTGAGTCCTGGGATACCTTTGGATCCTTTGATGATGTGGGCCATTGTAAGTGCCTATTGTGTCAGTGCAGCTGGGCCCACAAGCAGGGAGGACCCCTCCAGCTGGGCATGGAGGTCTTAATGTCTCCCTGGATCTCTTTCCTTATCTGTTGTGGTGTGAGGTGTGCCCTGGGCAGCTGCTACCAGTGATTTATTATTAACAGCCCATCACAAATGACAGAGAGTATAAAATATACAGGTTTTGGTTATACCCTCATAGTGATAAACTAGTCCCAGCCCCTGTAACTATGACAAGTGGTAACAATTTTCCTGATGCACGAGAGGAGAGGGAGGGGTGTTTTAACTGAAAATGAACTTCTTAGAGACCTTAGGGATAGCAAAGGGCTAATTTTTTTCGCACTGCCAGACTGTACAGGTACAACGCTGATGGATTTTGAGGATGAGGGAAAAACTGTGGTTCAGAGAAGTCCTTTTCCTGCCATAATGTCAGGATTGCTCTGAAGTCCTTCTTGGAGGATTTTGCTGTCTGAGGGATGACTCACAAATTCTTGTTTTCTTTGCAAGGCAGAAAAAATCAGTTTTGTGTTGCCAGTGCAGCAGACCTAGTGCGTCATGGTGGAGATTCAGGGGAGCAAAGGTGATGTGTGACTGTGGATTTTGCTGCTTCTCCTCTCTCCTTTGAGTTTTCTTTCCCTCAGGCCAAGCAAGGCTTCAACAATTCCCCTGTGTAACTGCTGGCTGCTCTCCCTGCCCCATTTACACCCCTCCATCCCTGTTTCTTCCGAATTATTTTTTGCCTTCTGGTTCCAGTGTCTTTAGGGGTTTCAAGATGGAGTTAAATTTGGGAATCTGGTTGCTGTTCCAAGTGAGGCCAGAGCCCTCCTTTCCTTTTGAACTCTGTGTGTCTTTGCATTCCTGTCTATTTTATTTCTTGTCTTTGATAATTTTCAGTGTTCTCCACTGTGATGGCAGAGTTGGAGGCAGAGGAAGAGTTAGGACAAGCTGGGAAACTGGTTCCCTGCAGCAAAGTATGCAGCTTTGTCTTCCTTTACAGCTGTCTTTTGGGGTCCATCACAGATTTCAGTCCATTTATTATGTTGTGGCAGGGCTTTTGTTTTCTAATCAAGATGGCCTGAGGCACCAAGTACCCAAGTCTGAGATTCCCACTGAAAAACTGCATAATGATTTATTTTGACAAGATCTATTTACCATGAAATCGTGACCAGTGATGCTAATTTTACTGTCATTTTCAATTCATTATTAGATGAGCCCTTATTAGCTTTTCTAGCACATTTTACTGGGGATGCTCTGACAAGCCTAAAATTGCATGGCTTTCAGATTTTGGCATATTGTGGGTTTTTTTACCTCTCATCCCCTGGGACCGTTCCCACTTAGAATTGTTCTATGCAATGACGCTAGATCAAATGAGCAAAACATACTGTTGCTCAACACGGAAGGTTGTTTAGGCACAGATGTATTCAAAGTCATTACATTATAAAAAACATTTTTTGAAGCAGTTTAGGGTATTTTGAAGTGAAATTATGGTTTTTGAAGAGTGTTCCAGCAGTATCCTTGCCTCATGCATTTGAGCTTTTCCTGCCATAATCTGACATTGATACTGACTGACAAGTTTGAGTAGTGAGGCTCTATCTTTTCTGAAGATAAGTGCTAATATTTTGTAAACCAAATTATTTGAAAAGGCTTGTTCAGCACCTTCACTAGAGGAAAAGTTCTCTCTACTTGACTTGAAGTGAAACTTTGATTACCAGTGTTCTTTCTGATGGTGTAATTCATTTATCCCCAATCTTCTCTGCTCATTTCTACCACAGGCATTAGCATAAAACTAGTGTTACCACTAGATGGGTCTGTTTCTTTAATAAGCCATTGACTACAACTTGTAGTAGTTTTCACAAGAGAGAAATATTTGAAAACTTCTCTGGTTGATGCAAAATAAGTGTTATCTAACTGCTCTTTGACTAAAGTTACTCGTAGGGTCATTAAAAAATTATGCTTTTTTAATCCGTCAGCCTCTTCTATTGTACTGTTCTCCATGTATAGAGTTAGTAAGATCTCTAGAATTCTGGGGGGAAACCCCCCAACTTTTGGTTTATTTTAATTAATTTCTTTAATTAGGGGGTCAGAACTAATAACACTTCACTCAAATTTCTACATACACTTGTGAAAAATTTATCAGAATGCGTTCATTATATGACCTGAAACAAATGGAAATGCTCAGCTTCAGTAAGTTTATTGAAAGCACACCAACATTACTTTGTTTTATTCAAAAACATCTACAGTCACAGACCCATTACTAAAGTGCTTACAAGAAAGGCAAACCTTAAATATGAGATGCAAAGGGTATTTTTAGGAGTAGGCACTTTATCAGTTGAAAGATGTGGTAGCAGTTGATTGAAATCCTTCACTCAGTATAGTAAGGAAAACAAATTTGTGTTTGATGCTTTGCTCTTTCTCTTTCTGTGCCAGGAGACACAAACCAAGAGATTCTCCCAGTCCAAGACTGACTTGTTCTGGCAGAGCCAAGGGAAAAGGACTTGTCTAGAAAAAGGCAACTGATGACCTGATTTGGCGTCACTGTGGTGGAAGTTAGTTTAGAAATGTCCCTTTCAACCAATACTGCTACATTTGTATAAAACCAAATAATTAAAGGTGGTCATAAAAACCTCTAATGCCATAAGAAGGGGAAAAAAAAAAAAACAAAAAATGAACCCTCCAAAAGTTTTCTAAAAGCTTTCTTTGTATATAACACAGCATAGAACTGTTAAATCTCATGCTTTTGGGTGTTTTTGAGACCATTACATTCCATACAGTCATAATTTTACTTATTGACTTAGTATTTGATTTGAGTATCTCTTCACTTTTTTTTTTTTTTTTTTTTTTTAAACCCCAACCTTGAAAGAGCATCCCTGCTCTCCCTGACAGTTCAGATTTGAGGTCAGCCTATTTGCAACACATCTGTAGCCTGTTGCAAATTTTATTTGTTTTATGATATTAGTAAATCACCATCACAGTATGCAAAATTTTCAGTTTTAATCAACTGCAACTAGAAATCTTATTGGCCAGTGTGTTTGAACTTAACCTCTAGAGAAACACCTATGAATGGTACTTGCCACAGCAGTTTTACAGTTGTGCCACAGATGGTGGTGGCCTTCCTCCTACTTGTGCACATGCTCCAACTGGTGCCCAAGTCAGCTGTCTGTCTCTTAAGGTCATACTACATGTATTTGTTTAATGTTTCTTGTGTGCATCCACAGCAGTAACTGCTTAATTCTTCCAAAGTCTTAATGTGGATACATTTAAAAAGTCTATTTTGCACTGTGGTAACAAATAATAACGTTTTTTGTGTTCTCAGTGACTGTTTTTAACATGTACTTGGGCATAGCAGTTGGCAGGTATGAGAGACAGAACTCATGGGTCTGAATTTTTAGAAGATGCAGTGGAAATGGGGTATTACAAGAGGATTAGATGATACAGTGTGAACTGACCTTGATGTATCAATATCTTGGTTGAGTAAATTCTATTTAATAGAGAAGTTGTATATATGTGTTCAACCTGATAGTTCTGTGCTGGAATTAAGTGCCGTGGCAAACCACAGACCTTTCACATGCATTTACTGTCTCTGATGTTCTTAGGCTGTCAAAAGAAAAAAAAAAAAAACAATTACATTAGCTGCTTTCTGAGTTTTTTCAAATGAACCCCAAAGCATTAAGGGCCAAGTTACTGCTTGCTTCTATTGCTGATTTGAAAACAGGTATTGTAACACAACTGCAATGCTACAGAATTGCTGTGAAATTGGACTTTTGCTACAAAATTCATTGCTATTTAGTACAGCACAAGCAGGCCTTGTTGCTGGTGTTCATCTTGAAGCTTCTTCAGTCCAATTGCATCAACCTAATGGTGGTTACAACGCAACGTGGTTCCACAGGTGTGTAAGATGGGTTTGGTTTATGTGGTTTGTGCAGGTAATTTTTGGCTACCGTGGCTGCCTGTGGCAATATTATATGGCGTCAGCTCCTAGAACAAACCACCAGAGCATCTGTATATGCTCTGTGCAGTGTTCTTGCTTGTAAATATTGAAATAGATTCCATAAGGCTTCTGATTTAAATCTTCCTCATGGTACTTAATTGGTATTTTATGTTTGCGTGATTTTGCTTGGGGTTTGTTAGCTTGAATTATTGAGTTATTGTTTCATTGTGGAGCTTTTTGTTAAAATTTACAGACATTGTAATTATTGATATCTGAAATTGCTTCAGTTCATTAACAAATAAAATCATAAAATAGAGCAGTATAATGATATCTAATTGCACCAAGATAGATTACAATCTTTTATTTACAGATAGGCATAAATGAACTGTAGGGTACAACTTGGATAACACATTCTTCATGGTTTTAGAAAGATTTTCTGGATTTTTTTAATAAGTTATTCTTCAGCAATACATGAGTAGGTTTTTAAATAGAGGACATTCCCTGCACAGGTTTGCTTTGCATTCTTGGTTTTGCATATGTATAAGTGTTTTAAGCTATACAGAGAGGTTGTAGTTCACTTTTTTGCCTGCCATAGGTGTGGTATTTGCAAGTTGTTGTAGTTGTTTTGTTTTCTCCCCATTAAATTATTTAAACTAGAGGAATGCTTTTACATTGCATTTAAGTGTTAAAGCTGTAATTTTAGCTCCTTTTACAGCAGACAGTCTGAAGTTTCAGGGTGACACGTAACAGGCAAGGGGCACATAGGGAATTTCTCTTGCTTTTGTGGAACAACAGCTTAAAGAAGATGTACAGGACAGCTGTTATTAAAAATCTAACCACAGTGGTTGAGTAAAATGCAGGTTACTGTTCAGACTGCAGACTGATTCCAGTTCTGTCTCAATTCTGACATGGATTTTACATAAAGTAAAAGCCAGAGGTTTCTTCTAAACAATTCTGCAGTGGTTGGAGTGGTACGTAACTGCTAATTTTCACCTCACAAGTGCTGAGTAAGAATAATAATTTTCTGTCTGCAAAAACTGCTTTTAGTTTCCAAAAACTTCAGTGCTTTAGCTGAAAATACTGGTCTGTCTGTAGCTGTGTAGTTTGTTTCCATGGAGTCATTCAGCTATGAGCTGAAGACAAGATTCCTAATGGGCTATTTCTTGGGATGACCATCTGTATTCCTAATGGGCTCTTTCTTGGGATGCTGTGGTAGTTTTTAGTGGCCAGGTTTNACCTACGTGGCAGCAGCACTGGAGGAGCTGCTGCGCGTGGGATGGAACCACAAAAGCAGTTTCATGATAGACTGTCTTTTGTGGAGGAGACCCCACAGGAAGCAGGGGTAGGACTCTCCCTCCCTGAACAGCAGCAGAAACAACAACTGACTTTAACCCCCCCACTCCTGTCTTCCCCAGGCCGCTGGGGGAAGAAGAGAGATTGCTGAAATAGGGAGAGGTGGGGGAGAAAAGGTGGCTGTAAGATCTATCGGGCTTCTCACTCTTAAGCTCTGATTTTGAAAATAGTAATAAATCTTTAGTATTTTAAGTTCGAGCCTGTTTTGCCTGTAAAATAACTAATGAGGAGGTTTTTTTATGGTCCTTATCACAAACTCGTGAAACTTTTTTTCAGTCTTTCTTCTCCTCTGTCTGTTAGTAGGGAAGGGAGTGGGAGTATGGCTGTGTATGTGTGAGTCCTTGGCATTTAGCCAGGGTCAAACCACCACAGATGCCCATCTCCTGCTGTGTGTATTTTTTGTTCCCTGTATTTTTGTGCCAAAGTAAACTTTGGCACACCCAGTTTCTCATTCCATTAGCATTTGTGTTGCCCTTTTGCCCTGGGAGAATCATTTATGTTAGCAGGAACCTTCAAGATCCTGAAGTCCAACTGTTAAGCCAACATTGCTGAGCCCACCACTAAATCATGTCCCTATTTGACATATCTATGCGTCTTTTAAATCCCTCCAGGAATGGTGCCTCCACTACTGCCCTGGACAGCCTGTTCCAATGCTTTACAACCCTTTCAGTGAAGAAATTTCCCCTGATGTCCAACCTGAGCCAGTTTGAGGCTGTTTCCTTTTGTCCTGTCCCTTCTGGGAGCAGAGCCTGACCCTTACCTGGCTCCCCCCTCTTGTCAGGGTGTTGGAGAGAGCCAGAGGCTCTCCCTGAGCCTCCTTTTTCCAGGCTGAGCCCCCCCCCCAGCTCACTCAGCCACTCCTGGTGCTCCAGCCCCTTCGCCATCTCCGTTCTCTTTTCTGGACTTACCCCAGCACCTCAACATCCTTCTTGTAGTGAGGGGCCCAAAACTGAACTGCTCTTACATAAAACCAACCCATGATCAAAGAACCCAAAAATCTGGTAATGACACCAGGCTCAGAGCTGTGTATTGATCTGCTCCTCCTGTTTCTTCCTTCATCATTCCTTGAGGTTGGAGTGATAGAGAAGAATACTGCTCCTGATCACTTAACCAGTCATTCCAGGGTCCTGAAGTCTCTCAGTTGCCCTCAGACTTCTGATTGCAACTTCATTATCCTTTGGAGAATAATTTGAGGGCCATAGCAGAGTAGGAAGCTTTCTCTTCACATCTTTAACCCTAGCCTCAGAAAGCAGAAGACTTCAGACCATTCAGAAGGAATGGTCTGTTCTACCTATGGGGCCTTCTGTTCCTTCCGGAAGAAACTGTCTGACTTTTTTCTTTTTCAAAATAACCTCCATGACACTGCCAATGGTAAATGAATCATTGTCCTTGTTGTTTGGTTCTGCTAGCACAGCTTCGTACCTATAATGCCAGGGCCTCTGTGGTGGTGGGACAGTCACAGAGGGGGCACACCTGCTGCTCTTTGGAGGTTCCCTGCCTCGGGAATCCCACCTGTGCACTGCAGTGGAGCACTCAGCTGTGGGTCATGCTGGCACTGGAGCCACTTGCCTTCACCGTGGGGTAATAGTCTGTCAAGCACTGATTACTGACCTGGTGTTCCCAGGAGGTTCAAATGATGAGAGTAATAACACTGTGCTATTGAAAAAGTTTTCAAAATCCCTCTGAATTTTTGCCTTAAAGTAGGTTAATGACAGTATGGTCAAGGCTGTTGTAGGGGGTGGGCAGGACAGGTTTTGCCTCAGTGTGTCAGTTGTTGATCATCATGTGGGCTTCTGTGGGGAAAAAATAGGGCAGCTCTATGTTTCAATACTATTTAAAATCTGTATGACACTTAGGGTAATAGCTCACGTGTCTCCAAAGGAGGTAATGAAGTTGCAAATTGCCTAATCATTCTAATGCATGCATATTGCCATTCTGTTTGGCAAATCTGCAATCAAGCCATTGATTTGGTTTCGCTAATGCCAGCTAATCATGGAGAGGTGGAATTTTAGCTGTGAGTGATAGGCTCTGTGAGCAGCTTTCTGGGGCTGACAGATGGGGAAAAGCAAGAAGCTGTGAGAATAGTGCTGTGCTTTCCTGCTTTGCACTGCACTGTTATCCTTACAGTTGATTTAAATGATCCCAGCTGGCTGCTACCAGAGATGTTGTCTGTGATCCTGTAACAGAACTCCGTGTTACCTAGGCTGGTGCATGTGTTCTGGGGAAATGAAAGTCTGCCGGTGACATTCTTTGGAGATTCCCTATTAGTCCCTCAGTTTCATAGGTGTTTGTTTGAGTTGGAGTATACCCAACCTAAGGACCCAAGCCCTTCAGTAGGTGAGTGCCTGGAGCTGTCTTGTTGCTTGGAGTAGTTCTTGGTGGACAACAAGCTGTGCCTGATTTAACAGTGTGCCCTGGGAGCAAGGAGGCCAATGGGATCCTGGGGGGCATCAGGAAGAGCACTTGCAGCAGGTCAGGGAGGGGATCCTGCCCCTCTGCTCAGCCGTGGGGAGGCACATCTGCAGTGCTGTGTCCAGCTCTGGCCACTTCAGCACAGGACAGACAATGGAGCTCCTGGAGTGGGGCCAGTGGAGGCTGAAGAGATGCTGAAGTGATGGAGCATCTCTGTGCCCAGGAAAGGCTGAGGGAGCTGGGGCTGTTCAGCCTCCAGAGGAGACATCTAGAGGGCACCTCATCCCTATGTGTCAGTGTGTGCGAGGAGGGGGCAGGAGATGGACCAGGCTTTGCTCTGTGGGGCCCAGAAATGGCACAAGAAGAATGGGCAGGAACTGATGCCCAGAAGGTTCCACCTGGACATGAGGAAGAACTTCTTCTCTGTGCACCAAACAGATTGTGCAGAGAGGGTGTGGAGTCTCCCTCACTGGAGATATTGCAGAGCCCTGTGGACACAATCCTGTGCCATGTGCTCTGGGATGACCCTGTTGGAGCAGAGAGGTGAGATCAGCTTCCCCACTGTGGTCTTTTCCAACTTGATCCATGCTGGGATTCTATGAGTCTGTTACTCTACTTTTCTTACAGAACACTAGTGATTCATAGCACTATATATCCAACGGCAAGCCTACCAGGGAGTGAATTTACTGTGACCTTTGGTGACATCTCTACATGCTGTATTTCTTCAGCTGTTTGGTTTGGCATTGCTTTAAACTGTTACTTAAAGTGTTCATCAGGCTTGTGCATGTGATTGTGTGCTGACCTAAATTTCTATGAAAAGCATTGAGTTTTACTCTTGAGAGAGAATATCAACATCCTGGAATCCTCTGTTGTTCTCAGTATGATGTTACTAACGTTGAATTAGCATCATACTTGACACATGCACACAAGTACAGCTTTCAGTTCTATCACACTCCTCTTGCTTCCTTTGCTGCCAAAGCTTTCCTCCAGATTTTCCACAAAAATCAGTCTCTCATCCCCTTTCTTGTAGTTTAGCTTATCTTTTGAGTCTATAGTAACTACCATCTCCATTTGTGCATGATGACTTTCCTGTTTCTCTATTCTCTAGTTTCTTTCAGGAAAGCAGTTGAGCCATATAGGTCTCAGAGCTCTTAGACTATGTATATTATCTATCAGGGAGAAAAGAAATCCTAATTTTAATGCATTCTTCAAAATGCACTGTGTCTGGTTGATGTTCCAGTGCCCTTACTGATCCCAGCTACATCAGTACACCCTAAGGAAGAGAACTCTATCAGAATAATAGCTCTAGAGCTGGTCTGGCCTTTATGGACATTTTTAACAGTCACAGAAAGCAGATCCAGCATACTTGAATTTCAGATGTGGTTTTCAGGGGGATACTGCACTTGGCAAGTAGGTCAGTAGCTTTTCTGTCAGCCTTCTTTGGTGCTGGTTTTGAGGCTTGTTGGCTATCAGCAGCCCATGAATTTCTATCTCTTAATACTAATGAGAAATGATAGATGCTTGAAAAAAAAACCCAAACCAAAACTCAAAACATGAGTAGTTTAGACTATGTTATTCAGGTTTCTTTTTAGCTGAGGATATTTGGCAGTAGACTTCTGTGCCATGAAATAATGACAGATAAAGTGTGTGTTGTCCCAATGAGTCAAAGAAATCACTCACTTAATAATAGTAATTACACTGTGCATCTGTGATGTTCTGCATGCTTAAGACTGTAGAGATATTAGCTAATTAATCCTTTCAACACTGCTGTGCTGTTGGTGTAGCTGGTGCTATTATCTTCTTTTTGTAAATGAAAGAAAAAATAAAAAGGGTTGACTGGTGTGCTTTGTAGCAGTGAGCAACCTCAAATTCTAGGAGTTTGTTCCACTGCAGTGCCTTGAAGGCACAGGGTAGATGGAGATCCACCTCGGAGCATTGCTGCAGAAGCAGGCAGTTCAAAATGCTGGCTGCTGTTGTCCTTTATTTTGGGTTTTAGGACTATGTTACCTACCAAAATAGTGGTTAAAATGATGGTAGAGAGGACAGTTCTTAGGGAAGAAAAGCAGCTGTTGCTAAGTCCTAACTGTGAAGCTCATTTGATCTAGAATTAATTCATTGAATGAATGAACAATCAGTGCTGATACAGCATCTTCTGTGAAAACAGGTGAGCTGTGATTCTTGTGTGAAGTGTGGTGGCCCTGGAAGTCGATGGTAACTAAACTCAAAGTGGTGCTGCACAGTGTCCTAAGTAAATGAATATTTTTCAGCTCTTCAGGCAGTAGATGTTTCATGTTCATCTATTGTTCGAACACTATAAAACGTGTAGATTAATGTTGTTGCTGATGTTGTGTTGCATCGGAACCACCGATTGCTGCTTTTGTCCCAGCTAGCTACAGCGACGGTGGTTGCCGGACAGATGGGGAACAGCCCCTGAGCTGGAAAGACGGGGCTGTGCCTTAGAGCTTCAGCCACTCACTGGACTTTGGCTCTACACTGGACCGGGCCCTTGTTGATGTTGGAGGGCAAGGACGAGGAGAAGACTCAATTGGGGTGCACTAGTCCAGAGCTTTATTAAGCCTCTGAGACGGCAGATTCACAGAGCTTCCTTCAGCACCAGGGGAGGCAAACCCAAAAGAGCATTTTTGCTGCCTGTGCAGTCACTTTTAACTGGGGGTGGAAACACGGGAGGAGTTTGGGATTTGGCCAATAGGCAACTGGGACAGACGGGGTCAGGGAAGGATGGACATGGGAGGAGAACCAACAACAACCGGGGGGGAACTGGGAAGGTCACTTGGGCTAATGGGATGATGAGGTTTAGGGGAATTCTCAGGAGGGGCTTCATAACTGACAGAGAAGGGACTAGAGCAAAGGGATTGGTTTAGAGGATAGACAGAGAAGTGTCTGGAATAAAGGAGAGGTTTGGGGGATTGACAGAACTGGGGGGGGGGGAAATTTTAGCAGAACATACCGTACTAATAAGAGGGGGAACAAACCATTCTCAACTCAATGAACATACCACCACAATGTTGCATCTTGATAATCTGGTGATAAATGTGCTGCATCTTGGATGGAGGTTTCAGTTCCTGTAACTAAATTGGCTTTGGAAAGGGTCAGCTGTCTGTAAAACCTCAAATATGAGTAAGAATGCATGCCCTCACAGCATGATGTGTTTTTGTAAAGAGTTGTGCTGACCCTGCTCAGGAACATCATGTGCCACAAAAGCTCATGTGCAGAAGGCTGATTTTCTCTTAACACAGTCCTCCTTCCTCTGCCCTTCCAGTTCAAATGTTTTATAAAGCCACCTCTCTGTCATGCCACAGTGAGGGGGAACAAGGGAAAGCGCATCTGAAAGCTTGTTATGTTTATTGAAATTACCTTCTTGGTCCCTGAGAAATAAAGTCTTCTCTTTGTACCCATCTGCGTAGCCTGCTGACAGTTCCAAAGTTATGAATATTCTAAATTATGTTCTTGGATCCTTTTTGGGATAGCAAATAAAGACATCACTGGCATCTTTCAGTGTCTAATTTTTGCTCCCTGGCAGCCAGCACAGTACATGTTGATATTGGGAAGTAGTATGCAAAGACTCCCTCCTTACACTCAGAGAATACTCAGTGGATGGTGTGAAAGGAAACAGCATAGAAGAACATAGATATTGGAGATTGTCAGTCTTTGAAACCTCAGCTGATCCTTTCCTGCTATACTGTATTGTAGACAAAGTTGTTGGTCATGGCCTTGACAATGTTTTTAGTCTTGGTTCTCACTGCAGTCTTAAAGGCTGAGGGTTTGTTTTCCCCTTTTTCCTTTCTCAACATCTCTCCAGTGATTTTTTTGACCCCATAATTCATTTCTGATCAGTTTTGACACAGGAGTAGAAATCTCATTTACTTAGTTTGAAGGAAAATTGTATGTGGCTGTAGAAAACATAGTCAAACTAGTCTTGGTGACAGAGAAACTTGGTGTGGATTCAACAGTTCCTCGCTGTATTTAACTTTTCTGATCATTCAGGATGTGTGTGTCTCAATCAGTCATACTTTATGCCACCTCTTAACCAGTGCTAATTTCTGAATGTCAGAGAGAGCTGAGAATACTGGTTATATTGAGGCAGTTGAGGAGACATGTAAGGGAAGTTAGAATACAACATTAGAGAAATTCATGGGCATTGTAAGGGTAGTTGATAATTGATATGTCAGGGAACAGTCGGAGCAGGTCTCTAAAGTCTGTTATGCTAATTTTTCATCACTTGGAAAACATTAACTTCTTTTTTTTAGTGTGAAGGGAAATTGACTCTTGATTGAACTGCCTGTCTTATGTTCAAAGCTATTAACTTCGTACTGGAGCATGTACAGGTACCTCCACAAGCAGCACTGCCAAAATAACACCACCTTTAAACTGATGCAATAAATACTATATAGCTTTAAAATGGCTCTTTTCCCTTTGCCTCATTTTCTGAATTATTTTTGATGAATGGTCCCTTAAACAGCCTGTTTGGCTCATGAGTGCCGGTGGATGTAGGTTAATAACAGAGTGAGGGAGAGCACTTTTAATATTCCTTTCCTTCTGTGTGCACCAAACTAGCCAGCCCTGCTCTGATGCTCTGCTTTTGGATGATGTGAACAGAGATGCTTTTAAAGAACTATTGAATGGGTCTGTATTGGTGATATTTTTTTCCCCCTACTTGAAATACTTTATTGAATTTCTCTTCAACTTTTTTGGCAGTTTGGGTTAGGAGTTTATCCGTTAGTAGGCTCAAGGTCTGTTAAAGCCCAGCTGCCTTTGTTTCTGTATGTTATCCTAGATTACATTCCTGTTGACAGGACATTTTTTCTTGTAATTTGAATAGTCAGTGCATGTGTGTCTTCACCAGGGCAGATACCCTCACTCCCATCCATACTGTCTAAGCAGAGCACCACTTCTGAAGCAGTTTGCTGGATCTGACCACAAGATAGAGGCTTTTTTCCTTTTCACCCTGCCAGACCAGCCTTCTGCTTACTGCTGCAGAGCAGCCAAGCCCAGGGCAGAGCCAGCACTCCCAAACTGCTGGGATTTTGGAAGTTAATTGAAAATATTAGTTAACATTTGTTCTACTAATGAAGAGCCAGATTGCTAGAAAAGTGAGTATTCACAGCACTGCACCACTTGTGGTTGCAGAATTCTGTGAAAAAAGCAACTATATTGTATTTTGTAGTGAGTGTTAATGTTTTGGAGGGTGTAATGGCCACCAACACTGCAGCTGAGATGATTTGGTTCTAACCAGCTGCCTGTAAGTTTGTAGTGGTGGAGAATGGGCCCAGGGTGAACTCAGAGGGAAATGTCTTCCCAAAAGAAAGTTGCTGAGCTTGCCATGCTGTTCTGACTCAGAAAACAGGTTTGTGATTATAAAAGTTTCTGGATTCTGAAAAGAAATTTCAAGATTTTTTTAATATTAGCTGTGTTGCTTGTACTGTTTGGCAGGTTTGATAGAACTCTCATTTTTATGTTTCACTGAAGTACAAGATCCAAGGAGATGTGTTAATTAATAATTAGGCTTTTCTCTTGGTCTTTGTCTGCATAGGTAGCACTTTTTTCATGTAATTAGGCAAATTATTTGATTTTGCAAGGCAATAATAACCAATATACCTTTTTCACATGTGATGAGAGGATGGACTCAAAGTCAAAGGTTGGACTTGATGATCTTGGATGTCTTTTTCAACCTTTGATTCTATGAAATTTGCCTCCAATCAAAATTTGATTTTTCTTATCGAGTTGTTTCCCCCCCCATTTCACTCTTTCAACTATGTTGCCCATCCAATTTACATTGTGTAACATAAAAAGAGAGTCTGTGTTAAAATAGCTGAGTGTTTGTTGTTGCTAATTAGTGTGAAACAGATAATGGGATCTGTTACTGCTGGGAGGAAAGTGAGAGTAAAAGGAGATAATCAAAAATTATTATTCTGAATACCTGACATCTAGCACAGAGTAAGAATTCCCTCTATACCAGTAGTAATAAACCAGTAGATGTTTTAAAGATGTATTCAAGTGAAGTGATTGTTTTAGGATTGTAGCATTTTATTATTGCATGAAAACCTTTCTTCCTTCATTCAATATAATTTTATGTTCTAAACTGTCAAACAAAATACTTCTCTGACCGTATTATGGTGATGTACCCAATGTGTATTTTACTACTCCCACAAAGAAATTTTTTTAAAAATAAAGATATTTTGTATATGAAACCCATGAGGATAGATAATAATCGCTTATATCACCTAAAGCTTATGCTGGGGGAAAGAAACACAACTTTTAGTAACTAGTGCTTAACTGAGTGTGGGACATGAGGAATGAGCAATGTTCATTGATCCTGTGTTTTAACAACAGGAATCTCTCAGTACTTGAGTATCAGAGCTATTCCTGGGTGAGGAAACCAAAAGCAGTAATTGTAACATCATTTAACAAAGCTTTTTGTTCCTTCCTTAAGGCAATCTTTCTATTTTACCTAGCTGATTTTGTTAAAGGTAGAGCACTGCTTTCCTTTGCTTGGTAGCCTTGAATTTGCATGAAGAGTTATGAGCAGGGCTGCAACTCTTCTGGCAACTAATTCATGTTGGATGGGAATTAAAAAATCCTATGGCATATTTATAAACACATATATATTTCTTAATCATTTTCTGCATTTCCATGTAGGGTCCAGAGCAAAGGCCCATGTGTCTCTGCAGGTAAGGTGAGGCAGCCTCTCACCTGGCCACAGAGCACAGCTCCCAGCAAAGGATACTCTGTCCTGAAAATCTTCAAATATGCTTAACCCAAGGGAGATGAGGTTTTTGGTCACAATGGAGTCCTCTGAAATGTAGGCAGGGTTCTTGAAGTTGTTGACTTTGAAGTTTGCCAGCTTAACAGTTAGGCAATTCCTGCTGGAGCAGCTCTGCTCAGATTGTGCTGTCTGGAGTAGTCTGAGAATCCTCTGACTTCATCAAGTCCCAGCTGCACTGGGTCAGTGCTGCCTCCAGAGAGCAATGGGAAGGCAGGGTTTGGTCTTGGGTGCTGCTTTCTCCAGGAAAGCAGTGAAGGATGAAGGGGATGCACTTGCCTCTTGTGCAGCATGCTTTAATATTCACATGTAAATATGGCACTCTCATTCCTCTAAGGTCGCTCAGCTCATGATAGGCCACTGGACCAAACATGTTTAATTTCCTTTATCTTTCCAAGCCATACAAAGCTAGTTTCTCCTTTATTTTTAATTAGAGGAAAGACAAGTGTCCTGTAAATAAAACCTGTTTACAATTAACATATTTATGCATTGCTCTCACATGCTCATCACACATGAACAAGAAGTTAGACCTGAAGTGTGTGATGGTAGGAGAAATGCAAACCTGTACTTCAGACCTGTTGTTCTGCCAGCAGCCTTTAGATGTTCGTGTGTCAGAACTCTGTGCTTAGGTCAGAACTGAGTTATCTGAAGAGCTGGCGCTGCGATCATCCTGAGCTTTGGAGAGGTTTTCCTGCCAATTTTGTCTAATAGCACGTTCCATGAGGCCAAATCTTGTCTGCTGCTAAGGGATGAGATGTACTGATGTATTTCATTGATCTGCCGCTAAAAGTTGAGACAAATTTTTTTTCTTTGTCACTTCTGTTTTTCCCTGCAGGATCTTGTTGACAGGAGCTACAGAGCTTCAACGGCTTCTTGAGGGTCTTTTTGATGAGCTGCTGCTTTGACTGATTGCCTTTTGTAACCCAAAACATGGGTATTGTATAATAATGTCTGTACTGCTGTGCTTTTGGACTCCACAGCTAATATCCTCCTAAATTTGAGAGGTGCCCTTTGGCAGAACTATATCATGGTGTGCACACTGAAAGCTCAGAAGAATTTTTGGGTGTCAGTATTCCTCCTGGTGCATCACATTTTATATCTACCCAGGATGACTTAAAATGCTGATTTAAGTGAAGTGTTTTCCAAATAGCAAGAAAAGAAAGAAACAAGATTTTAGTTGGCATGGAGAACTGGGGAACAGTAACAGGCAGAAAAGATGAGATGGAGAGTTCCTCCTTTGTAAGCCAAGCTGGGGAGGATAGTGAGAATCTATGCTGTGGAAAAAGAAGAGGGATTTTTGGAAGAGCAGAGCACACTTTGTCCTTGGTATCAAGGAATGCATGTTGAGCCTCTCCGGACTCTCTGATCGTAGCTTTTGTTTCTTGCTATGCTTGCCCAGGCTCTTGTCTTGGCATTTCTTTGTAGAAATCTGCAAAGCTAATCTAAGAATATTGTCTTTGAGAATACTCAAATGGCTTAGATTGCTGAAGAGAACTATTGCATATTATAAAAAGAATGCAGTTTGGTTTTTGTTTCTTAATTGTGGTGATTCAATGACAAACTGCTGTTTAAAACTGAAGAGCTGAAATGCAGGTGAGCTGATACACAGTGTGAAGCTGCAAGGTGTTACCTAGTTACTGATTTGGTCTGATCGTCTCAAAAACCCAGGGATTTATTTGACTGTATAATCTTGTTTTCCTCTGGCTTAGCCTGAGGTACATTTGCTTGCTATGTCAGCATGCACAGTGTAACAGAAACCCATAGTGGTGGTTTGGAATTCTTTTCAGTGGGTAATATTCCTCATCCCTTCACAGAGGAATTGAGCTGTAGTATCAATGGTGCTTCCCTAGTTTAATAGCACTATAAGAGATACAGGGCTGTATCTGCCTCTGCTGGTGTTTAATACCACCAGTAATGTAGTTTAATACCACCACTGTGCCCTTCCCGTGCTCAGACACAGACGAGCATGTTTTCATGCAAAAAAAAGTGAGTTGATATACGCTACTTTAAGTAATCTTTTTGAGGTCTGTGTCTCTGAGATCTTCCAGCAAAGCTGTTAAGCAAATCCTAGATTTTTCAGTACTTTAATTACATCAGGAAAGTATTCTTTTGTGATAAAGACTTTTTTTTCCCCTTCAGTTCTTTCTTGAGCTGTCAGTTATCTCTCTAGGAAGACTACTGTCCTTACTTTCAGCAGAATTGGATTTCCTGGATTACATTGGTTTCTGTTATGTGTGTCATGTACTTACCAGAGAATCTCTCCATATTTCTTGCAAGCTCTTGATGTGTGATACAATTTCAAGTAATTTGAAAGCCTGAGCTTTTGACAGAGCTGTGTTGGGGTGGAATTTTTTTTAATGCATCTTCAATGGAAAAATTTAGAAATCACACCTGGCAAGTTTAAGCCACCATAGCACTAAGTGAGTTTAGGATTTTTGTTTGAATTCCAAGTATCTCTTACTGAAATCTTTACAGAGTTTTTACAAATGCTTGTTACCTGTAGCACAGCTCTTCTGACTGCCTTAAAAGACAAACAATGATGAAAACAGCATGTCTGTGTCTTTAATGCTGTTTTAGAGTAGCACTGGAAACTCTGCTCCAGATGGCAGAGATGTTTGCTGCCACCAAAATGCAATAGAAGAATTAATGCTTAAAAACAATTTTTTCTTCCTACAGTGAAGTGCATAAAGTTCTCTTAAATACCCTATGAAATCAAAATAATAAGGAGTTGTTAAAATCAGTAGTTAGGTTCCATGAAAATATAATTCTTGCTGGTTTATGTCTTTTATTATGTCAGGTGATTTGAGTAGTTCTTCCCATTTTCTTTATCTATCCGTTAATTCTAGCTGGGATTTTTTTTTGGGGGGGGGTTTCAAGGGGTTTTTTTAACCAGTAGAGTTGTGCTTTTATTGCTTTTTTGGCATATGTAAGTGTGAGGTTTGTATTCTTTGTAAACTGGCTCTTTCTGCATTGGAGGTGTGCAAAATCGGCATTTTTAACTGGAGGTGGGAAACCTCACCCTGCCTATTACCTCAGGTAGAAGTTTTTATAATTGCTTTGTTCTAAAAGCACTTGACAAATTACATGGACAATACTTTTCTACAGCAAAAGCCACTGCAAGGAAAGAGCAGCGAATTCTGTGGAGAGATGTAGAGGCAGAGAGTTGGCACTGGACCACCAGTGGGCATTGGGACCACCTTAGGGCATTTCAAACAGTGTTGATCTCAAAATGTGCCTGCAGGCAACAAGTGTTCCAGAAATTGTTGTGGCTGCCCCATCAAGTGTTCAAGGCCAGGTTGGATGGGGCTTGGAGCAATGTGGAATAGCGGAAGGTGTCCCTGCCCATGGCAGGGGGTTGAAATGAGATGAGCTTTAAGGTCGCTTCTAGCCCAAACTATTCTCCAAGTCTATGATTTTACGAAATTGGTGCCAGAGCTTTAAAAGGAACACAAGCTCTGAATATGCTACTATTTTTAAAAAAATGTGTTGAGAAGTTCTTTGTTCTTGCTGTTGTGTCCTTGAGCCTTGCAGTTCTAGGGCTCATGGCTTTTTTTTTCCCTCACTCTTCCAGTTAATGGCTTTTTCCCTACTCTCATGTTAATGTAGTGGCTTTACTGAATAAATTTTTATACTGTCTCAGCAAAATATTGATGTTCCCACTGCTTACATCAGTGTTGAAGTGGGCTTTAGCCAGACTTTGCTCTTTGGCTGCTCTGGGTAGGATTTAACCAGAGGCCATTCCCTTTTCCTGCATGTCTTGTTGCATTATGTCTATGAGGAAGGCTTGTACTTGCTGCTTCAAGTTCTTTTACTGAATCTGTTGGCAGTGAATTTTCTGTGGGATTCTCACCTTGGTTTTCAGCAGTGATTGAGGATGTTGCTTTCCTCTAGAAGATCATTGTGTTGTGCTTGAAACCAGTTTGAGATGTGCTGGTGGTCTCATGGGAAGGTCTTGATGTGTCCTGTATACAAATCATAAGTAGCATCTTGGAATGTTTTGAGTTGGAAGGGCCTTAAAGCTCATCTTGTTCCACCCCCTACCATGGGCAAGGACACCTTCCACTAGATCAGGTTGCTCCAAGCCCCATCCAACCTGGCACTGAACACAAATCCTGCCAGGCTGTGCATTTATTAACAGATACCCCAAGCGTCATGAGCGAGTGCATAAGAGACTTTCTAAACAACCTTCCTTTTTTATCATGATTTTTATTTACCTACTTTTTGTTTATTATTATCCACATTATTCAATCACACTTTCGATGTTGATGGAGGGTCTTTTCCCTCATTTGGATAGTATCTTTGGCTGCCAACCAACATCATATGGGGAATGAGGGTGCCTATTCAACACCCCACAACCACACGAAATGGAGTTTTTCCTCCATCTTTAGAGGCTGTGTAACTCCAACAGCAAAGGTTTGTGATGGGCCAGCACTGCTGTGTGTGGTAGAGGCTACTTCAGGTCATCAGTGGGAAAAAAACAAACAACAGCAATTTGTCAGTGTCTCTCAGTGATAAAGAGGCAAACATATGGAAGGAGACTGGAATTGCACCATTTTGCATAGTGAAAGTCATCTTAAAAGTAAGACAAAAGAGAGAGGAAAGCCAGGGGCAGCTTACAGATGGGTGTAATCAAACAGTCTAGACAAGGTGCCTACACTGAAAAGGATAAATAATATAGGTAATTAAATATATATGTTAGCCAAGTGAGCATGTCCCCACCATCACATCTGCGAGTTGATTGATCTCTTTGGTAATTTAGTGAGCACACCAGTGTCTCCTCTCTGTTTATTCTCTTATTACCTACATCCATTTTGTTTCTCCTCTTGCTGTCTGCTGCTGCATGTTTATTTGTCCATCTCTAGCACTTTGCTGCTGAAACAGATACCAGCCTTTGCCATGACCAACCAAGTTTTCCTTGCCTGGATTGCTGTAAGATAAGCCCTCAGATGTTGGGCCATGCAAGTCTTTCTGCAGAAGTAACCTTGGGAGGATGCACGGGATGGCTCTGAGTACCCAGAGCCCACAGACAGCTCTACTTGCCAGGAGTTCCTGTTGTGTCTCTGTGCCTGCAATGCAGCTCAGGTGTCAACGTAGCAGTGGGAATGTACCAAGTACCTGTGGGAATGTGAAAGTGACGTGCAATAAGGTCTTCCATTCACCTCCTAATGTTGTACCATGAAAAATGATGCCTTTGGTACTTCCTGATTTAATTTTCTTATCTTCAAAATATAATCAGTATCTTGTCTGAACTATAACTGACTAATCCGTCTCGATTGTAGGAATGAATTGTGAAATAAATACAACTTGTGGTTATTATGTTTTTGTTCTGTATATGTTCCTTGTTTACCAATTATATCTTACCTCTAGGGTAATCAACTTTAAATATCCACCAATAATTTGAACATCAAATGGTACTTATCCTGGAATTACACCCCAGTAATCTATGCACATACATTAGGAGGGTGCCAAAGTGTTTACTTAGATTTTAATGTGATGTTCTGTATAATTTTCCCATAGATTAGCTTCAGCAGGAAGTTCGCGTGTATTTTTTCCCCCTAAAAGCTGCATTCAGTAATAATGAGGGGTATTTATAGCAGTTGTGGTGAATTAGAAAACTGATTGGGTGAGCTACTTGATTGCTGCTCAATTGGCAGTTACATTCCTGCCAAATCTCTCAGTGAGGCTTTTGCATGGAAGTTTGGGTGATGAAACATGCCTGCCATGGTGGGAGCATCCGAGGACAGCAGGAATTGCCCAGGCAGAGCAGAAGTCAAAGCAGTGTTTGCATAATGTGCAACTTTAGTCAGCAGGAATTGTTAGTTGTTTGTAGAAATAACTTGTCAGCCTTGGGTTTGAATCGTAGTGTTTCAATATGTAAAAGATGGCTATTTTGCCACTGCACCAAGAGCAGACATTTCAGGAACAGAGATGGAGCCCCATGAGTACATTATTAATCATAGAACTTGGAATCTTTAACATACTGGGGTGTCTACAGGTGCTCCTCTTCTGCTCATCATGTTTGTTGCATGAGCAGCAAGGTGAGTTTCATCTGTTGTCCCTTGGTGTGGCACAGGTCTTGTGTGATGAAGGTGTTTCTCAGTAAGAAGTTTTGGCCTGCTGTTCAATATGTGATTGACAGGAGGATGAACATGAGGCAGCAGTGTGCCCAGGTGGCCAAGAAGGCCAATGGCATCCTGGCCTGTATCAGGAATAGTGTGGCCATCTGGACCAGGGAAGTCATTCTTCCCCTGTAATGGGCAGTGGTGACCCCCAGTTTAGGAAGGACTTTGAGGTGCTGCAGTGGCTCCAAAGGAGGACAACAAGGATGGTGAAGGGACTGGAATATAAGTCTTATAAGGAGAGGCTGGGGTTGTTTAGCCTGGAGATGAGGAGGTTCAGGGGAGACCTTACCACTCTTTACAACTACCTGAAAGGAGGATGTAGTGACATGGGTATTGATCTCTTCTCCCAGGCAACCAGCAGTAGGACAAGAGGGCACAGTCTTGAACTGCACTGAGGAGGTTTAGGCTAGACATTAGGAAGAAGTTCTTTGCAGAGAGAGCAATTGGGCATTGGAATGGGCTGCCCAGGGAGCTGGTGGAGTCATAGTTCTTGGAGGTATTTAAGGAGAGTGAATGTGTCACTGGGTGTCATGGTCTGGTTGACAAAGTGGTGTTGGATCATAGGTTGGACTTCATGGTCTAGAGGTCTTTTCCAATCTAGTTGATTCTGTCATCTGCTCACTTTATGTAGCATATGTGTTGGATAAAGGGTGCCTTAACATCTTGAATGAAAAATACAGCAAAGTCTCCTGTCTTTCTTACAAGATTAGGTACTTTGTCCCATTTAAGAGACTGGTTTTGAAGATTCTCTTCACAAGGAAAAGGGCATTTAAATTTTCGTTACCATGACATCTGAGATTGTCTTGGACTCTTCCAGTCCTACAAGTGTTATTTGATGTGTTTAGGATATTTTTGAGCACCACAAAATTGGCAATGTAAAAAATTTACCAAGAAAACAAATGTTCTTCTGGAGGGAGTATGATGCTTGCAAGGTGTCACATAGTAGTATTTCTGTTATTTTAAACTGATCAGAACTGCATTTATTCCTTGTATTATTTGTTGCAAGCAATGCAGTGGAGTCACACTTACACACTAGAATATGCTGTGTGTTTCTGTACATTATCTGTTGAAGAAGATCTCTTTATGAATATTAAGGAGTGTTGTTTCATAAGAAATTCTTGGTTGTGAGGGTGGTGAGGCCCTGGCACAGGTTTCCCAGAGAAGCTATGGCTGCCCCATCCCTGGAAGTGTTCAGTGTGAGGTTGGAGGGGGCTTGGAACAACCTGGTGTAGTGGAAGGTGTCCCTGCCCATGGCAGAGGGTGAAATGAGATGAGCTTTAAGGTCCTTCCAATGCAAACCATTCTGTCATTCTCTGAGTCTGTGTGCCAAACAATGTATGTAATTGATTTCTTTTAAAGCTGAGTAGACTATTGTTGCAAATAAAATGCAGTACCACAAAGCACAATGGGCAAATGCACTGCTGTATCAACACAGTCAGTGAACACATTTAAGGGGACAGGTAAGTCAGGTTTTACAGTGGGTTTACCATTGCTGCAGTTGTAGTGCAGTCAGCCTGCAGAGGAATCTGATGCTCTTGATTGTAAAACACAGAAGAAAAAGAGAAAGAAATAACATCCAGTATTTTGTCCTGTTTTTGTTGTTCTAAGAAGTGATTTTTCTCACTTCTGCATTTCTTTTTCATCTTATTACCTATTAGGAAGTGATTTCTTTTTCACTTCACCTGGAGGTAGGCATCACCATGAGAGTGAGGTGCAATTAATCTCAGTTCCTTATGTAGGTTATTAATAATACCAACTGTCCCAGCTGTGCTGCTATTGCTGCTGCCCACTATGTAGGCAGTGTGTGCTGGTGCCACACAGCTCATCACAGGTGCTCATTACCCCGAAGGTGTGGGAGGTAGCCAGGTGAAGTAGATTAATTTCTGTATTTCACATGAGAGAGAGCCTGATGTGATGTGTTATTTTCCACTTTATTGGCATTAGTTATTACTTTTTTAATGTTTTGCTGTGCTGGCACAGAATAGCAGGATTTCTGGATTTAAGACAGTTTGAGAAAAAAAAAAGTGTAATTATTTAACAAAACTTTCATATGAAAGAATATTTAATAACATGCAGATATCTTGGACTGCAAGGAAGAAGATAGCTTGTTTAGTCTGGAAAAAGGGAGGCTCAGGGGAACCTTTCCACTCTCTTCAACTCCCTGACAGGAGGGTGGAACCAGGTGCGGGTCAGGCCCTCCTCCCGGGGAACAAGGGACAGGATGAGACGAAATGCCCTTGAGCTGCACCAGAGGCTGTTCAGGTTGAATATTGAGATGTCCTCCCTCCCCTGTCTCAGCAGCAACAGCCAATGATCCTGTTATATTCCTTGGCTCTGATGTTGAAGACTGGAAAACACTCAGATTTTGGATTGCCATCAGTGATTGTAGCTCAACATTGCAAGGACCTGGTTGCTTCATGGATAATGATTTAGTGGGAAAGGCCATCCAAGGCTGTTGTGCAGTTTTAGGATCTAGTTATCCATAGAGAAATTAGCAATTCATAATTCCTACCTATTTTTGGTGTCCAAAGAAAAGGCTAAAGTTTAAAAATGAAGAAGCCTGTTAAAAATGAGCAGATCCTGTTATTTCTTTGCTTTTTAGTGAAAAGCAGGTGTAAGGGGTTTTTTTGCAGTTATTTTTAGGATACCGTTTGGGGTAATTCTATTGTAATGGAAAACCAGTTATTAGTGACTGTGTAGTCTGGGAAAAAACATAGAATAAAAGTGGTGATAGTTCGTTTTTACACATTTCCTAAATAGCATTGATATTATATAAAGCAACAGATAAAATGAATACAAGAGGGAATTTATGCTCTTGTTCAGAAGGCTGCAAAAATAGCAGCTGCCAGCTTGTGTTATTAAGTTCTAGGTTAAAGAAAAGGCCGCACAATAAAAAATGCAGAAAGGACACGAAATGTTAAGTTATACTGAGAAAAGAGTGTGCTAATGGGTATTATGTGGGAATTGAATGGTTGTGGTTGCAATTGAAGGAGTGAAGGGTTGTAATAGGACACAAACTGTCAGTTGGGGGAGAAAAATAAACAAAATTAGCATTTAAAATCCTTTCATAGCTTTCACAAGAACAATGTGACACAATGGTTAATGGATTTTTAAATATGATGAAGCTATGAGAGATGACTTATATCAGTTCCTGTATCTATTTGTAGAAACCACAATAAAATGAAAAAACAAAACAGAGCTGCATCATACTTGCTGCTATGTATATTTATGATATATATCTCATACCATTCTTCTGTGGTTTGGTTCCTGTTTTCTTAAATGTCAAAACCTTAGTTTTTCTTAGGAGTTCATGAATTTGTGCAGGGCAGCTGAGGGATGCAGTACTGCCTGTGTTAATCTGCCTCGGTCCTTCTGTTGCCATCAGATAATGAGGAGATAATGAGATTAAAATATCCTTTCCCTCCAAAAGTAGGGAATTAATAAGTTCTGTTGCACTGTATTGACAATATAACAGGGAGATGGTGATGTCAGAACAGCTCAGCTGGTTCTCACTTAGCAAGTGAAGCCATGAGTGTGGCAGGGGTGCCTGTGTACGTGTGTGTACGTGCATGTGTGAGAGCCCAGGTGTGAAATTTAGTTTATTAAACATCTAGGAAATGCCATCCTGTTGAGGTCAGGGTGGCTGGCTCTGTGTATAAAACCAGTAATTTTATGTTTCACTCTCTTTTGACACAGACCAGACTTTTTGGTGCAGTGGGTGCATTAAGAAGTGGCTGGTTTCTCCAATTAATGGAGCCAGGCCTTTGTTGTCTATTTACACATCCCTGTCTGTCCACTATCCAAATGTTTCCAATTTTGTCCCAATGTGACACATTAAATAGTCTGTTTTACTGCATGTGAAGGTTCTGCCTGATGTTTTTCTTGTAACCCATCCTGTAAATAATCTCAAAGTGCATCATTTGCTACTTGAGGGACATACTTGGAGAGAGAGTGGGTTAACTAGCAATATCATGTGCAGTAATTGCTGAGTGACAGGGTGACTTAAAGGAAGAATTGCTGAGGGCAAATGTGGGAAATTTCTGGGGTTTATTGCACATGACAAAGGGATTTCTCTGCAAACTCTGTGCCCCTAAAACAGTAAATGAATTTCTGTAATCCAGATTTTCCAAGTTGAAGTTTACTGCTGCAATTTCAGAACTACGTGGAAATATGTTTCTCTGTAAATATATTTCCAAAGGGAGAAAGTATAATGAAAAATAACTACATATATTTGTATGTATGAAGTGTAGGTATATTCTAAAAGGTACTCAGTATTGTTTATGTAAAAGCACTAAACAAAAACTGTGCTTGCTTTATACGTTTGGTTTTTTTGCTCTTGCAACTCAGTCATTTAAACAGGAAAAGCTTGATTTTAGATATGTGAGCTCACTTCAGATCCTGTTACCTGCGTAGCGCTGCACATGCTGAGATATTTTGCTGTGTTTGGGCTAACAAGTTTGGAGACTCGTCACTACTACAAATTCTTGGCTGTGAGGGTGACAAGGCCCTGGCATAGGTGTCCCAGAGAAGCAGCTGTGACTGCCACATCCCTGGAAGTGTCCAAGACCGGGTCAGATGGGGCTTGGAGCAACCTGGGATAGTGGAAGGTGTTCCTGCCCATGGCAGGGATTTGGAATGAGATGGTCTTTAAGGCCCCTTCCAACCCAAACCATTCTGTGACCCTGTGATATGGATGTTGAATTTGCAAAAGATTTACTCACTTGTTGTGAAGAGTTTAAACTAAGTACACTCAGTATGCATTTTTTAATCTGTTCCAAAGTGATTATGTTTTAATCTTCAGCTTTATTTCTGTATTTGTTTTGAAAGAAATCCAACACCTCTGCTTTCAGGAGGCAGAGTCCGAGCACTTAGCAGGAGGGGACTACTTGAATAACCTACTGATTTTTGTGTCTTCAGCCCACATTGAGGGGGATGTGCTACTGAATTTTAGAGTATCTCACATTTAGAGATTATGTGGTATCACCACATAAAGCAGTTGTGCCATTGAAACCCGAATGATGGCTAAAGTAAGCGAGTTTCTTTTCTATTTTGCGCATCTGTGTTAGGTTGATGGATGGAACTAGAATTACAGACAAATACGTGGAATGATGTGAGTGGCTTTCTGCTAACTAGTTCCTATTCAGGGAGCAAATCCCCATGCTTATTATATAAAACAAAACAAACAAAGAAAACCCCCGGAAATTCCCCCACAGGAGCAACTGTGCTAGAGTGGTCATAAGCAATGTCTTTTGGCTGCTAGCATGCATCAGACTGCTTTTCCTGAGATGCCAAATGTCCATGATGGGTACAGTGGGTGAATGTCACTTTGAAGCACATAATCAAAATATAACTTACTATTCTTTAAGCTTGGAACTGCCAAATAAATTATTATATTTGTTTCATGAGAAGTCTGCCAAAAAAATCCCCAACAGCAGCTGTGTCCAGTAGCACACAGCAGTAATCTATGGAAAGAGATTTCTTTACTTAAAATTTGCTTCAGTAAATTTAATGGGAGTTTCTAAAAAATTGTGTCAATTTTTATGTAGCCTACTGCCCGTTTGGAAAGTATTTTTTCAGAGAGGGGGAGCCTCCGTTTTTACACAGGTCATTGCCAGCAAAATGTCAGTTTTGGGAAAATGAAGTAGGCATTGGATGGATTTTCAAGTAGAAATGAATAGTGTTTTAAACTATCCTGTGGAGTCTGAAGTTGTCCATGCTTTCCAATGGAGGTTGATGCTGATAGATGCAGGTGCAAGGACTTGAGGATGAAGATTGAATGATGAAATGTGTTTGTTTCATCATCGTTCTCTGAAAATGTTTGATTTGCTGCTGTCCACATAGTCTTAAAAAGGCCACTGTTGAAATCTGACCTCTCCAGACCTAGCTGGCCTCAGCTTTCTTCTGTTTCCAAAGGCGATGAGTTTGGATTGCAGCCTGCTTGTATCCCCTTGCTTGAAAGCTGTCCTAGAAGTTCTGTGTCTTGATCTCTACATTCTGTTAGCTCTCTCCCTGCTGGTCATGTTTGTCTGGAGTTGTTGGAGTCATCTGGTGTGTATCTGCTGAGATTCTCTGATGAAAGCTAAAATGAGGCACTGTGGCCTCTTCCTCTTCAGACACTGCCTCATTCAGTGCTGATGCTTAGAGCATATGTTTGGCACAAAGGGCTCTGAGTTGTTTTTGGGGAGGAAAGATGATAACTATTGGAACAGGTGAAAACAAGTGAGCTAGAGGCTGCTTTTGACCTGGTGGTGCATTTAAGGTTGACAGGGGTGGCAGTGACTGAGCTTGTCTCCCAGCTTTTGAAAATTAAAGTCACTAAGCAGCAGTTGTTTCCTTGTGCTCTGCTGTTGGAGTCCAGGATGAGGAGTCTACACCTCAGATTGCCCCGGAGGGTCTGGGACCCTTACAGAGACTCCAGGAGGATACAGTTTTTGATCTGTGTCCCTGG